>VWZZ01003372.1:19290-116393 GCA_013399095.1 Psophia crepitans | reverse complement strand
CCCCATGTTTCCATTCCTAGTTGTAAAAGTGGGTTACATACTTTTTTCACACTTCCACAATGAAACCCATCCCAGCCATCCTCGTTCCTATGAGAAAATTGCCCTCTGGTGAGAAATCACCTCCAAATTCGTGACTTAATAATGTACATTACTGATGATGTTCTGCTAGTTCATTTCTCCAGCTCCATCATGCTGCCCTAAAATTAGGATCTCCTCCCCTGTTCTCTGTGGAGAATGTAAGCATAGTATGGGTAAAACATTAATTTAGCATCATAAGCAGAGAGGACAGCTTCACATCGATTTACTCCAGTATGGTGCAGGGAATCCTTACAACACTGTCGGTTGCCAGAAAAGTGGAATGTTTATCAGGGGACAGTTTGTTTTGTTATGTTTTGCACGTAGTGAGTTGTGTCAAACCAATGAAACAGGTCAAATTCTAGGCTAAACGCTTCCTTCCTCCCAATAAGATACCTCTGTCTGGAGCCAGGCTGATGTTTTCTGAGCACACTGCTTAATATGATTCAGGTCATCGTCAGCCACATCATCAACCATTCAGTTCAGACGCACTTCCTCACCTCAGACCATGCTGTGATCATTAGAATCAAATATTCAGAAATCATTAAAAAGACAAATCAGAATAAACTCCTTCCTGTATGGGAAGCGATCACAGGAGAGCAGTAAGATACAAGAGTTATCTGTCAACAAAATGTGAAAGGACAGAAAACAGTAAGAAAAGCTGCAAGAGGAAAACACAGGAATTGGAAGATGCTGGCTTCTAATTTTTAGTTTGGACATTCTCTTAGTTTTTCAATGTTTTTTACCCATATTCTGAGTAGCCTCACCTATCTTTTGACAGAGCAATCCAAATCCAGGTGAGGGTTACAATCCCTTCTCCTAAGAGACCGCTTTTCATTGCACTTATGCCTGGCTCCCATCAATGCATGAAGAGCCAATAGTCCTCACAGACGTCTGGAGCCCTCTGCACTATGGACTGAGCGAATGGATCTGTGATGGCTCAGGTCTTGCTTGTCAGACCCAAGTTGAACATATAACTGCCCTGTTAGGCTTTCCCCCGGTGGTGATATACAGTCCCTGTTCTCTCTCCATCATCTTCCCATCCTGACTAGTGTTTCCCTGAAGGCGCTGGAATAGTATGATATATACCACAGTGTTAAATATTTCATAATGAACAACTCTGCAATTCCTTCAGACCACAAATAAGGAAAAGAAAGGTACTTGATGATTTTTCAAGATTAGCAGCTGTGTCCCAGTCAAGTCAAAGAAAGGCTGGAGCTATGTCAGTCTGAAGATGGAAACTCCCCGGCCACCCATCCCAGCCACGTCTGCCATCTATCCTCAGAGTGAGATGAGCTCACACTCATGCTTCAGGACTCAAAGCTGTCTCTGGACTTTCCTGCAGTCATAAAGTCAACCCATTTCTACAGCACATTGTGCTCTCCTAGCAAATGTGAACCCAGACCAAATAAACTGTGATTTCTGTGCCCTGAGAACAGGCTACATCAGTTCAGGAGTCTCTTTCCTAGGGACAGAGCCCAGTCCCCGCAGAAGACCAGAGAGAGAAAATGCCGGGCACGGACTAAATGAACTCTCTAGACTTCTCTCCTGATTTGCAAGTTGGAGAATGAACATTCACATAAAAAACTCCGACTCTCCCATCAGCAACTGCACTGTAGTTTCTGGAACTACAAAACTGTTGTTTCCTATTGCCAACTTATGATCTTGAGGGACGGAGGTCTAACAAGAGTTGAGACGATGCCTGGGCATAACTCAGTAAACTCTCACAACATGGGACCTGCCAGTGGGATATAGAGGGTGAGGAGTGTTATCGTAGCCAACTTCAGACATATGTAGTATAGACACTGTAAAGGAGAACCACTCTGCCTTTGCTCCCTTCCTAGTAGATGGAGAGAAAAAGACATGATGTATCTGATTTAGTTGAAGTGTGTATTTTAAGAGGACCCAAATCTTATCCCGTACTATATTGACAGCATTACCCTGGGCAGCTTCAGTCAACTGACTCATCTGCATTGCAGTGTCTACATTGAGTCAGACGTATCCTACTGCTCATGGCTAAATTACAGACAGACATGACAATTGCTAGTCTGTGCCTCAAAGATGCCTTCTCCCCACTTACCAGCTTGGGAATGGCAGGAGAAACAAATGAGGTAAAAAATGCACATCACTGTAGGCAGTGTGTTTCTTGAAGGAGAATTAAAAATCCATATGAATTATAGAACAGAAGAATGAGCTACTACAAATTCACCTGAGATACCATTCAAGCCTTAGCAGGTAGCGAGATTGCTTCACCCCAAATTCCCATCATACTTTAACAATTTTTAATGCAAATGACACCTTGTGTAATCTCTTTCTTGCAAAGCTGGCTTCTGCTTTTAGGCATCAAGTCACATTTACACCAGGAGAGAAGTCTGGGGAAAATGAGATCGACAAGGACGTATGGAAGAAGGCAAGCCCTACTCTTTAAAAGCTCCCTGCTGGAAGGAACTCAACACTCTCAGTGCTTATGGGAGACCACTGAAGCTAGGTCTGCTTTCTGTGGCTCCCACAAGGCACTCAGGACCCTGTGGGCCAAAGCCTTTGATAGATTTATTTTATCTGGAGGAGATCTGAGATGGAAAACTGCAGCATCCAGCTAGCCTCAGCAGACCAGTAGCAATGAGAAAAGATTTCTCATGAGCACCCTGTACATTGGACTACTTATGCTCAGGGTTGAAAAGCATTTTAATCTCCAAATTAAGACAAAACAGATGGAACTTGAAGACAGAAGATCAGGCATCTACTTACATTGGACAAGAATCTGTTCGTTCCTAAGGTCCAAAATAAGCCAACAGTTTCTCCAGAAGGAATCAGATGTGACTATGCATTTTAAAGACACTTATTTTGAGTGTAAAATAGTAGCATAAGCTGGAATGCCCTGGAATAACTTTCGGGGAATGATTTTCATATGTTTTAAAATTATTTGTGTGTTGTAGGGGTTTTTTTGTGTTCCATTAATATATTTAAGCTTCTAAATATATTCACCAAAACTTGAAAAATGAACTATATATAAAGACTGTAACTAAGGAGTAGGTGGCTAAATACATCTCACCAAGCCAGGTTGGGGTTGCTCTCACCACTCTGGCTATCTGACAGTGCACTCTTGGGTTCCTTGAATAGCCGGTGGGCAGAGGGGCACCTCCACAGCCTGTCTTAAGGTAGTTGTCGGAAGAATCAGCATGAATTTCCTTTGTACAATAAATGGGATTTTCTACATGGGGTATTTTCCAACACATTAATCACACTGTGGTTATATAAAGAGCATGATGGGAACTAATTTCAGTGAATACTAACTATTTAGCTTGGCTAGTTGTCTAGTTTTCCACTATAATTAGAGAGGCACCCTTTGAGAGTAATACATGCCCCTTTCTCAGACACCGCTGTTAAGACGGGATGAATTACCTTCTGGGGATGCTGCTCACTCCCTGTCAGCTTCTGTATGACCATGATTTCGGTGAGAGCCTCTGGACATGAATACAGCACACACAATATGCTTGTGCTTTAATGTGGAGTACAACCACTGCTCCACCTTTCTTGTTACTAGCGGGTCTGGATCCTCCGGTATTTAGCTGGAAATGCACAGTCCCTTGTCAGAGAGGCAGTGAACCACTCAAATGCTGAATTGGACCCTGACTGCTGCTACTGAAAGACTCACAAATCAAATGGTTGAGTTGTTTGCTAGGTCTGGGGAGAAGCAACCCAAACATTGTCCCCTTAAATCTAATTATACTCAAACAAGTACATAGATGCATGGTGTTTGCAAGTACTCATTTCTCACAGACTGATGACTATTATCCCACATTGTATTCTCCCCTCAGAAGAAAAGGTTAAGCATCCATTTGATTGACAGCCATCCCAGCCAGAACACCAGAGTAATACAGAAATATGAGCAGATAGTGTTTAGCAGTGTATTTTAAAGTCAAGCCTAAAAATGTAGGCACAGAAGTGCACTTGAAAGACAGCAAGGTGAGTCAGACATCCAGCAATTACATTGTACTTAAAATGAGTGAGAAGGTTGTTGCTGGGAGGTCATGAGAGATCACTTTGTCAAGCAGTGTTAAATGAAGCAGTTGCCTTGTATCTTTCTTTGGAGCTGCTCTGCGAAACACAGCATCTAGTAATTTAAAGGTGTCGTGAAGAATAAGACAGAGAGTTTTAGGAAGAAAAGCCTGGCCATGTCTATTTGCTTCCATTTGCAACAGCATGGACAAGAAAAGATGAAAGATTACTCTGCATGAAAATCAGTGCACTTCTGCATGCTCCAGCTCTCTGCTGAAGGGTGAAGAGGTACTCTGAGGGTCTTGTACAGGATCTTTGCACAGCACTGAGGCTCAGTTTCATGCACTGAGATTTAATTCTGGCATCCATTGACAGGCAGATTAGCCTCGTTGTTGAAGATGTCCCAGTTCCTCCACTGTAGGTGTGATGCCGTTATCAATATTGTGATGCATCTTATATTACAGATACCACCATATATGAAGTGAGATATTCAGGGCATACAAGGACCTCCCTTGTGTTTCTAGTTCCAAAATGTATTTTGTCCAACATTTTCATCTGAGCTCAGCATCTTTTCTGTCTTCCTTCAGTTTGACCATTCCCAGCATACAACGAGAGCAGCAGGTAGGAGCTCTCCTTTGCACACTGAATGAGATGATCGCCTGAAAAGCAGCTTGATCATACCAAACTCCTGCAGCCTTAATGTGAAGCACCAGCTGCAGTTCCTGTGTGGCGTTCTCTGTTTTGGCTGGTTCCCTGATCCAGCTTTGGATTTGCTGACCCTGTGTCCAATATTTTGGGCCTTCCAAAATTCTTGATGTTTCCCAAGTGTCTTCTTCTGCATGCAGTGAAGTTATATTTAATCTTCCTTCTCAAACAGCGGCTCACAAGGGCTTGGCACTATTTTCCTTGGAACAGCACATATACATAATATAGTGATGGCCATTGTCCCAAGAGGCAAGAATCTGTGTGCTGCTGATTGCTGTGAGGAAAAGATGTCCCATGTGGAAGTTACAACCCAGCACAGCTTAGCATACTTGAACATCACTACCTTTATGCTGAAAGCAGAGCTTAAAGAGCTCCACAAGTGCTGAGCTGACCCCCTAGTTTGTCCTTTGTGACTGCAGTGGAAGCACACAAGAGCATTTGCCCTTTAATAGGATTTCAAAAGCTTTTAGAATCCTTTAATAATAAAAAAATACAATCAACAGAAAATAAAGCTGCACTTTCAATTAAGGAGGACAATTACTTCTAATTGTAAAGCTCATACATTTTTCAAAAGAAGAGATAGCATTTTGCCTTAATTGCTAGGTGCGTTGAATAGGCAATTAAAACTGCATTAAATTTGGACCCTCAGATAACAAGGAGCAAATTTCTGTCCTGAGCAGATTACAGTTGTGAATGTGCCTCCGTTTTCACTTTAAAACCAATAAAGGGGCTCCCTGGGCATGTTTCATGGTTCCTCCATTATTGTCACTGCAGATAAGATATCAACATTTCCATTACAAACAGCTGATTTTCAGGGGGAGTCGACTAAATGTTCCTGCAGACAGAAGTGTGCCATCACTCAGCCCGGGAAAGCTGGGTCCGTATTGCTCTAGAAACGTTGGGTTACGTGGGCTCCCTTAGCCGTGCAGTGGCTGCTCTCTGCACCCTGGGGAATGAGCTCCAGAAATTAAATGGTGATGGGGGGGACGACTGTGTTAGTTCTGAAGTGCAGATGCTCTAAAGGAAATCAGATCCCTAACAGAAATGTGGCTCCTTACCCTCACACACACCGATGTATGCTGTTACCCTGATGGAGGCACTAGCTCACAATTGTGCACAACCGGTAGAAAAAAACTAATCCATGTGATTTCTCACTCTTTCCTCTGGTCTCACTTCTGCTGACAGTGAGCACACCAGCCAGCTTTACAGAGGAACTTGCTATCCCTTGAACTGAAGCAGAAAAGCCCTGGAGAGCCGTGTTCTTTTCTACTACATAGCGTCATCATGGGACAAACGTACACGTGAATCCGTTTGCGCTGCTATTTATCTGCAAACCAAGAATGACATGTGCAAAACAACAGCCACAGCTGAATGTGCTGTGCAAACTAGGGTAGATTCTGTATTCCAGTTCCGTTCCTGTTGTTCATTTAAATCCTGCCTCTCTGAGCACCCTTTCTCAGTTAAAGAAATCAAGGTTCTCAGAGGATTATTATAAGAAATATAGTTAGTAATTCCCAGAGGTTACTAAAGATTGAAAGGATGTTAAGTGTAAGATAGCCTTCAAAACCAAAAGTTATGGCCGCCCATCACTCCAGCCTATCATGCTGTAGGGGTAGCAGAGAGGTAGAACGGTGCAGTCCAGGTCTTGTTCATAACAAGTGCTCAAACCAGCATTCAGAACAGATAATTAAAGATTCAGGCTGCTGTCTCTGAACTTTCCCCAGCGTTAAAGCTAATGTGGATTATAAAATTCTTCTAGTTATTTTTCTGTTCACGCAGCCCAGGGAATTTTAGCCATACCTACAGTTTATAGGAGACATTACTATACAAAGGACTTGCAAAGCAAAAACAAACCAGTAATTGTTTTGGGAGTTTTTTTAGGCCTACGCTCAGGAAAGGACAAAGCACGTATTTAATTTATCGTGATTTATCATGCACACAAACTTACCCCATCAAGACATCTTTACTTGAACTGCTTGCTTGCCTGGAGCTAAGCCAGCAGAGAGCTGGCTAGAAGTAAGACTGATCGGATGCTTAAACGTACGCCTATCTAAGCACCTGGCTGATTTGGGGCCTTTAATGAAATCAGTTGTGGAATTTATTGATTTCTTGCCAGGACAATTTATACAGTCGCAGAGCCCACAACTTCCTACAAATACTCTTGTAGAATTAGTAGAAGAGGGAAAGACAGTTAGAAAGGTCCTTGTGCTGGTGGATGAGCAGCTCTGGCTCCTGCCTCTCTCCCAGAAAGCTCATTTAGTTCTCCAGGAGAAGAGAGTTAGCGATGTGGACCCAGGAACCACTCGCACGTCGGTCTTACGTAGGGCACAGTACGGGACTGACCCAGTTAATAGGATGTTATTGTCTGGAGCTGTGAGAGCTGTGGCAACAGACTGAAATGGAGGGGGCAGAGAGAGTAGTGGAGTTGCTTCAGGGACTCTCTGACCAGCCCAATGAAAGTATTGCTGTGAGTCTTTACAAATATAAATAATGTTGTTTCTCAAGCCCATTTAGAATCATAGAATCATTAAGGTTGGAAGAGACCTCAAGGATCATCCAGTCCAGTCATCCCCCCCCACCTATTACCCACTAAACCATGTCCCTAAGTACCACATCCAACCTTTCTTTAAACACCCCCAGGGACGGTGACTCCACCACCTCCCTGGGCAACCCGTTCCAATGCCCGACCACCCTTTCCGAGAAGAAATTTCTCCTCATCTCCAACCTAATTTGCACAGTTCTGTCTTTTAAATGCTTTCTTTCCGTAACATCCAAGGCAAATCTCATACTAAAGGTCAGAACAATTGCTGTACAAATGAGAGCTTGGATAGTAAAAAGCTCTAATTTATTTATTTATTTAACAGAGAGACCTAAACTTTGGCTTGTTCTGCTAGATGGCATTCATGGCAGTGTGTCCTCTCTTTGCTGATGACCACCAGCCTACTTTGCACTTAACTCTTTACTAAAGGGCATCGTTCATTTTGCACTTTACAGCACCCACCCCAAAAGTTCCCTGGTGCCATAACGAACTGAACCAGCAGGTGCCTCTGAGTGCTTCAAGCGTGATTCATGGCAATGCATCCAACCAGTGTGGTAACATCTGAGTTGCTTTCAGTTCCAGATGTTGATGGTGACTCCAAAAGCTGCCCAGGAAGCAAAGCTTGCCCACACTGCAGTGGGTATCACCCTGCTGTGTTAGCTGCTGGCTCTGGCTGACTTCAGTATCCACAACGCTGCTTCTGAAAGGAACATGCTGTGATTTCAGAGCACCACTTCCAGCCACCTTCTAACACCTAGATCTCTCCCAGAGAGACTTAGAAACTCAATGATGTGGAAATCAGGACTCTGAAGCCAGGCCTGACTCACCTGAGAAGCAGAAAGAAAAAAATCCTTCACCTACTGATGGGAATCTGGGAAAAGTCCTTGCCTGATGGATGGTCAGGGGAAGTCTGGACATGCTAAAGGCCATTATGCCTCTCGATGCTCCCCTTGGTCGCTTCAGCTTCCCCAGCCACCGGCCCCACAGCTGTTGAGCATTGCCAAGCTGTACAAAGGGAGGACGGAAAATAAGTATGAACAACAACCGCTATGAATGAGCTGTGTAAATGAGGAGAGGTGATATTACTGGGAAGGATCCCTAGAGCTCCAGTACATTTGGGTTCTGCATCCATGATATTTCTCATAATTTTGTCTGTAAAGAGTTAGATACTGCACAGATGGAGAAAGAGAATTGCAGAGCTCCAGACACAGAGCATGTCAGTAGAACTGGTTGGGAATTTTCTGTTTAAAGGCTTCTGTCCTCTCAGAGGATGTAAGTTCATCAGAACAGAGGGCATCAGAGGCAGTCAGCTTCTCTGACTGTTCTGATCAGAGTATTTTTATACCATTACTTCCAAATTTTCCAAAATACCTAACTTCCATGTTATGAAAGCTGATTCTTTAAAAGCATCCTCAAGTTTGATAATTTTAATTAACATTTATGTGTATATATATTTATCAGATGAAAATAAATATTGAACAGCTTGATTGAAAAAAAATTGAATGGTTTTGTGTTTGAAGGGGTTTTGAGATTGAGATTTGTTTTTTTCCAGAGTATAGATTTGCAAAATTTCAGATTTTAATTTAATGGTAGGAAAACCCTGAAGTCTTTTTAATTCCAAAAGATTGATAATCCTCATTCCATTGCCTACTCACTCTACATGGGCAAATTCACGTTAAAAAATGAAAAATGGACTTGAAATAGAATATTTCTCTGTGCCATCAAAGAAAGGGCAAATGGTGAGCCTCTTGTTTTGCACCATGTTTGCACCTCATATTCAAAAGCATTAGTATAAATGGAGATTTAAAACACTGAATTTATTTATACATCTGAGAAAAGTCCTGCATTATCAAGGCGATGAAAAAATATTTGCCTGAAAATTTGTACAATATTAAAATACTCCATGTACAGCAAGCCGAGCAGACCAAGTGAATATTTCATACTTGGAATGTGAGATGCATACATACGATGCATTACACCAGGGAGTGCTAAGATGTATTTATAATTTGAAGGACTTCAGAGACTGAAGAAGCTTTAGTGTGGAGGATGAGATACCAATAAAAAGGGAAGTAATCTTGAAGAGAGCTCTGCTGTACGCCTAGGAAGGCAAGGCAGCAAAAGATAAACTGTGACCACAGGTGCATACTTATTGTCTGCCTTTATAAATATGTATCAGCTAAAACCAAGTATGTCTGGTACATCTGTCTCAATATGTGTGTTAAAACCTAATCAATGTGAAGGATAACAGAGTACGGGTTTGGTCTGGTGAATGCATAGTTGTGATAATACATGGACATGTTAATAGAAGCCTGGGATGGTAACGAGTGTAGGGATAGTTCTATAAATACGCACACGTGGGCTGTTTGCGCTGAACTTTGCTCTCACAGGCAATGCTGAAGCAGCAGTTTGCCATTGCTCCTCCTGACTCGGTCACTGCTAATCAATAGCCTTATAAATCAGTGCTCTTAGGCCACTGTCAGTCTGATTCCTCGTGTAAACACTTGTCAGGTTCAATTAACGGCCAGCCAGGTCTGCTATTCACCCCTTCCCTCATCTTGCCATTGCACTGAGCATAGGCTGCATTCATTGTAGTAGCTGTAGTTGTTCTCTTCTGATGGTACTTAGGGACGTGGTTTAGTGGTTAATAGGTGGTGGGGGGACGGTTGGAGTGGATGATCCTTGAGGTCTCTTCCAACCTTAATGATTTGAGCCGGCAGTGTGCCCTGGTGGCCAGGAAGGCCAATGGCATCCTGGGGTGCATTAGAAGGGCTGTGGTCAGTAGGTCGAGGGAGGTCCTCCTCCCCCTCTATTCTGCATTGGTGAGGCCGCATCTGGAATATTGCGTCCAGTTCTGGGCCCCTCAGCTTAAGAAGGACAGGGAACTGCTAGAGAGAGTCCAGCACAGAGCCACTAAGATGATCAAGGGAGTGGAACATCTCCCTTATGAGGAAAGGCTGAGGGAGCTGGGTCTCTTTAGCTTGGAGAAGAGGAGGCTGAGGGGTGACCTCATCAATGTTTATAAATATGTTAAGGGTGAGTGTCGGGAAGATGGAGCCAGGCTCTTCTCGGCCTCACTAAGCGATAGGACAAGGGGCAACGGGTGCAAATTGGAGCATAGGAGGTTCCGGGTTAATGTAAGGAAAAACTTTTTCACTGTGAGGGTGACAGAGCACTGGAACAGGCTGCCCAGAGAGGTTGTGGAGTCCCCTTCTCTGGAGACATTCAAAACCCGACTGGACGTGTTCCTGAGTGATGTGCTCTAGGTGGCCCTGCCTTGGCGGGGGGGGTTGGACTAGATGATCTTTCGAGGTCCCTTCCAACCCTTGTGATTCTGTGATTCTATGATTCTATGGTGACGAAGGAAAGGGAAAAGCATCATGGCCCCCTTTGTCAGCGGGATTTCTAGGCTTGCTGAGCTGCTCCTAACTCCACGAGCCTTGCTCCCAATTCGCTCCCATGTAATCAGCAGGGAATTCATTTCCCTTTGTGGAAAGAACTCAGCTGGAGCGAGAACAGGTGAATATAGATGGGAAGCAATGTAGTGTGACCACAGGCATGGACAGACCAACCAAACGAACTATCTCCTTGCAGATTAATACAAATTTAAACTACAAGAAACAAAAGGAATAATAGAGAACTTCTTCAGAGTGAAGAAAGACTGCCAGGGAAGTCCCTCAAGGACTGGTCCCAGAGTTTGTTCAGCTCAGCATATTCATAAACGGTCTGGAAAAGGGAATAAATAACACAAAATTATTCAGACTAGTTGATTCTGTGCTGATTTCAAAGCCTCACAAAAGGATCTCACAATGCTGAGTGGCAGGGTGATAAGATTGCAGTTGAATTTCAATACTGATGAATACAAAGTAATACATTCGGGGGAAAAAAAAAACCATAACCACACATACAAAATTATAGGTTGTACGAATTATAGAGGGAAGAAAAGGATAGGAGAAGTCTGTATAGCTAGGAACTGTGCAGACAAGAAAAATTGCAAATAATTATTCATGATGGCCAAGAAATAGGCAGTCTGAAATAAAATGATCAGAAAGAAGGTTTAAAAGAAACAACGGAAATTACTTTTTCATACACTTCATAATTAAATTGTGAAACTCATTGCCACAGGAACCTGTAGAGACAAAAGCAAAATCTGGTTCATACAAGAGCATGAACTCACTGATAGAGAATATGTCATTGCATATTAATGCTGGCTCAGAAATTCTTAGAACTGCTGTTTGCCAGGAGCTGGTAGGATATACCAGATAAAGATAGCTCATATGCGACCTGTTAATCCTCATCCACGTGAATCACTGATTACTAAGAGACACATGATTGCAGACTACATTCTTTTATCCTAACCCAGGAAACTGGTTCCTATATTTTTAATAACACTATTCTTGCACACTTTTGGGGAAAAGAAAAAAAAAAAGCCACTAAACCAAACTGCTGTACATTTGTATGAAAACTAGAGGAGGTGTGGAAAAAAAAGGGATATACTACTTTTTAAATTGCCAGCCTATAGGAAAATTTATTATTTCCCTTTTCCTCTTGCTTTCCTACTTATTGGAATAATATTCATACCTTAATCAGCGTCCCTGCTTCCCCATCACTCTGATTTTGCCACAGACTTGATTCTTCAAAGCCATTATCTTGCACAGCAATATAGAAACTGTCAGTCATGAACAAAAACTGTCCTGCTTGTCAGTAGAGATTCACAGCATGACTTTAACCATATCAGAAACTCAATCCACCCACAAAATAAACAAGATGTTTCATGAATGGGAAAGTTAAAAAAGACTGGGTTTTTGCAGATTTGTGTCCTATGTCCTACAAGCCAAGTTTTCTCTCTTCCTTGCCACCCACCTCAATCAGTTCTTCCAGTAGACCTATTTGGGTCATATGTGACATGGCTGGTGGAGGCTTAGGTGGCTCTTCACTCTCAGGATATATGGTGTTATAAATGCCTCTCTCAGTGGGTCTCACCGAGTTCGTTCTTTGGCGTTCTTGTCCTTTATTTACCTAAGCTTAAAAGATACGATTGAGATCTTTCATTCTCCATCAGTTTTGAGTGAAAATGGACAACAGCATCAAAAGCTGTAAAAGGGGAACCAGCAGACCAAGAGCTCCATTACACAACTTCGATTCCGTGACAAAAGGGTTAGATATAAGTGTCACATATCACTCTGGCTATTCCTGCGGAGCTACTGTAACTTCCACGTCTGGGGATGTAGTGATTAAGAGAGAATTTGAATTTCTATTAAAGGAAGTCCACACTTTTCCCTGATATTGGTAACAGACGGAAAAAGCAATTTCCAGGACACTTTAATTTACAAGAACATATTAGGGAATAAAAGGGCTTTGCAAGAGGTACCCAAACTTGTAAATATTTTCAGTGTTTTCTGTTTCACTATGAAGAGGGCAAACTAGGTTTTCCCTCTCTAGCACCTGAAGAAAGAAGACACAAACACAAGTACAGGATGGAAACAAATTGCAGACCCCATCCAGTTACACAGTTCAAATTCTTAAATCATATAAACTGCAAATCAGGCTTTTCAGTTCAGTTTAGTTTAGAAGAAGAAGGAAAAGAATATTTCTTTGAAAAAATCTCATTTTGTCTGAAAGCAAAACACTGCAAGCCAGCCATGAGCTGTAAGTTCAAACACCTTTGCTAAAAGCCTCTATTCATTTGCAGTTTATCGCATAGCATGAAGCTGCCCACTCTGGTTATATTCTTTTTTAAAATGCTTGGAACAGTAAAATATAAGAAGATTAATCATATGCAATATATATTCATTAGGTAAATATTGAGTTGCCAAATCAAATAGATTACTTTGCATAAACATTTCTCATAAAATATGAGTGGGCATCATATTTAATAAAAATCACAAACAAGTGGAGAATGATTACCCTGCACGCAAAAGCAATATAAAATAAACACCTTCATAAGCAACAGTTTCACCACTTACCTCCAAAAGCTATTCATACATACAATCCATTTATAACAGTAAACTGGATCCGGGTTTTGGAATTTTACAATTATTATTCCCTCAAGAGGGAGACAATATGCAACTTTATGGCTACTTTTCTTTTACTTAATACTGCACATAAATTATTGTCAGGTCACAGGGAGCAGAATAAGCAGAGTAAGTCCTATTTTCTTTCCAGTCCTTCCTCTCTCCTTTATTTATTTATTTTTATTCCTTCTCCTTTTAAGAAATATTTTCTATGAGAGTTTTTCCTTTTGCATTAAATTTAATCACTATTTGGAAAAAAAAAGATGCTCTATAGGTCAAGTTTTATTACTACCTGTTAAGAGACCAGTCATTGCTATGGAAGGGCAGAAAATCAGCTGTATTGCAGAATCAGTACAGCACTGAACCAGATGAAAATAAATTGTTTGAGAAACAAGTGCAGAGTTTGTTGGAGAAACACAGAAATTCATCCAAAAAGCCTCTTTCTTCACACAGGTAAATGTCAGGAGGAACATGAGAACAGTCATTGCGGGCAAGGCTGCGCAGAGCCAGCACAGCATTGGAGAAAGGCCACTGCCCTACTGTGGAGGGAGACAATGTCTATCCCAAACTCCTTCACCATAAATCTAAAATTTAAGACAGTCAGTGCTCCGACTCCTAGATTACATTCCTCCATATAACATACCATCCCTGATGCTAGCAGTCCAACAACAGTCCTTTGAGAATAGATAGGAAAGGCATGTTCTTGTCAGAGATTGCCATTAACAGCTTTGGGAAGTCCTGATGAAGCAAGAAGTTGTGCTACCATTCATCAGCAGTGCTCATCCTGGTCTTAGTGGAAATGAGCCTCACTGAAGTACGCATCTAGCTTTAAATAGCAATCTGCATTATGCATTTTAATTTAACACAGTATCTTTTTAATGTTAGTAGGTGTAGGATGATACATCTTACACAACTTCACTAAGGCCTTCAAGAGGCTTGGATTCTTAATAATTCAGTTTTCCCACGATTAATCTAAACTGTGTGGTTTTTACCTTAACTTATGCAGAAGACTCTGACTGTAGCAGCCTCAAGGGTTTAGCTCTGTGTTTCCCTTCGTGTCATAGAGAATGGTCCAGGTTACCTAACCCTAAGCTGGAGCTGGCAGCTCTTGCTAGAACTATAAAGGCAAGTTAATACTGACTCAAAAGGGTAATCAGTGCAAACTTTCATGTGTATCCCCATCAGTCCAGACAGTTTCACCATTCGCAGACACACCACAGAGCAGATTCTCAGCTAACAAAGTTTCCAGAGGTACCAAGGTGATTTACACTAGCTAGCCTGTAGTTTCTGAGTTTTGGACTTTTACCTTCCAGGTGGGTGAGATTCTCTGAAGGAGAAAAGTAGGAAATAGGAAGTAGGAAATTAAGAGGGAGGAATGAGAAGGTTTATTGGAACCCTTCTGTCCGAAAAAAACCCTCAACATGAGCTCTCAGAGCAACCATGCAGATGCACAGGCTGAACTGCACCAAACTGCGGCTCTTGTTCAACAGGGGTTGAGATCTAAGATTGCTGTTTTGCCCACCTCGCTGTGCTGTCTGTATCTTATTGCTGTATCCTCAACCTCTTTCTCTTTTTCACTGTGCTTTATTATCATATCCTCCCCTGCTAAATCTACCCACAAACGTACAATATTGTGAAATGGCATCATCTGTCTTACTGAAAGGCTGAAATTCTACCATTTGAATTAAAACAAGGAAAAACAGCATGGAGTCTTATCTTAACAGGCAGAATTACTGCTTCAATCCATCATGCTGGCTACAGTGGTAACTTATGGCCCATAACTGTTGGGCAACCACTTGATTAGCTTTTAATTACCCATCACAGTGATGCTGTGATAAGAGACGCAGTATGTTCTTCATTTCTGCATGAATCACGTCAAGTCAGCTGATCAGCCCTGATTAACATAAATACTGTAAGAGACTAATAAGAGTGTTATTGGAAGAGGTTATGACGATATCTTTCCCAATAAAAGCAAGAGCAAGCCATAGCTTAAAATACAGTCTTGCTTCTCCCTTCTTAATACTTTAGAGCCACAGTGCTAGACAACATATTCCCTCACATGCTTTTACAGCTCTTTGCATTTGTAGTAGGCACTTTATACTTGGTTTTTGCAGGAGAAGTGGCTGCAATAGAACAAGATGCTGGAGAGTCAGCTTCAAAACGTGCACAACCGATTTGAATATTCCATAATGAAGTTTTTCTTCTTCTGCCTTAGGAACCAAGTCCTGCAGGATAATCTGTAAAATAGGAATACCACAAATGGACAGGCAAAAGTACATAGAAACGGGGAAAAAAAAAAACCCAAAACATATGCCACCTTCTAGTCAAACCAAATGGTACTATCAGTATTAAGTTGACCTATTACATACACCAGAATGGTGGGAAATTTGTTGAGGAAGGCAGAAGCAGGACTAAGAAAAGGAAATACTGCATTCCCCAGCCATATATATAAAACCAAAAGCAAACCGATATTATTTTTTATTTCTTTCCCATCTACCACGCATTTGACAGTTCTGAAATTAACAACCTCACTCTCAAAATGTGTGGCCAGCCTTTGCGCTCAAAATAACAGTTTATGACTTCATTCCCTAGTAGGTCTCGATAAGGTTTCTGCAAAATTTTTGATGCAGAGCGTTATCGTGCTGCTGTGGTATTGATTGATCCACTGCAAGATGGGCAGGAGGTGCTCACACAGCCTTGAAATCCCCTGCTTGAGTTTGCAAATGGTTCTCCTGGGTAGATTTATGTTACTGAGATGGGAAGAAGTGAAGCAGAATTCACGGGGATTTGAGATGTAATTCCAGCTCCTAAATAGTTTGTGTATTTTAAAACATATGTGTAAAAATGCATATATTATTTGTATTCATTGCTCACAAATACTGTGCTACAGGGATGTATTGGGTCTGGCTGAGATGGAGTCAATTTTCCCCACAGCAGCCCTCATAGTGCCGTGCTGTGTATCGATAGCCAGCAAGGTGTTGATAACACACCAGGGTTCTGGCCACTGCTGAGCAGAGCTGGCACACGTCAAGGCTTCTCTCCAACCTTACCCTCACCAGTAGGCTGGGGGTGGGCAAGGTCTTGGAAGGGGACACAGTCAGAACAGCTGACCCCAAGTGACCAAAGGGATTTTCCATGTCATAGCACATCTAGTCAGCAGTGGAAGCTGAGAGAAAGGAGGAGGAAAGGGGGACATTCGTTATTTACAGTGTTTGTCTTTCCAAGCAATCACCACATGTACTGAAGGCCTGCTTCCTGGGAAGTGGCTGGACATCGCCTGCTGATTGGAATTAGCAAATCATAGAATCATAGAATCTTTAGGGTTGGAAAAGACCTCTAAGGTCATCAAGTCCAACCATCAACCCAACACCACCATGTCTACTAAACCATGTCCTGAAGTGCCATGTCTACAGGGTTTTTTTTAACACCTCCAGAGATGGTGACTCCATCACCTCCCTGGGGAGCCTGTTCCAATGCCTGACCTCTCTTTCTGTGAAGAAAGTTTTCCTAATATCCAATCTAAGCCTCCCTTGAAGCAACTTGAGTCCATTAATAAATCTTTTGGTTTTTTCTTTGCTTCCACGTGCAGCCTTTTCCCTTGCCCTTCATTAAACTGCCTTTATCTTGACACATGAGGGTTTTTTCCATCTTGTTTTTCTCCCCTCCGTGTCCTGTTGAGGAGGGAAGTGGACGGGCACGTCCAGCCAAGGTTAACCCCCCACATGGGGATTTCTCAGTGATTATGGGACGCTAATCTTCCTATTTTACATAACACAGCTGTCAGGTTTCTTAGGCTATGTACCACAACACGTTTTAGTATTTTTAATTGGCACCTGAGAGACCGCTATAGTAATTTGATTTGATGCTAACTCTAGCCAGCAGACAGCATAGAACACCCTATCAGCTCAGAGAACAGAGTTGCGTTTGCTGAAACTACTAGCTCAACGGAGCTGCAGTACATAATAGCGCAAAACCACATCCAACCAAGAGGATACAATCACGTGAAAATTCAGATCCAGACACGTAGATTGCGGAAGGCCAGTTTCACTTGCAGGATTCTTGTCTGACTGGAAGTTGTGAAGAATGACAGCTGTGACACTGGCTTATGCAGTGTCAACACTTGGTGTAGTCATTGAGTGAACAGTACCGCATTTCAATTGAAATGTTTAGGATATTTCAGTCACTGAATAGGTTTCCTCCAGACTGAATTTTTTTTTTAATTGCAAATTGATCTACACCCTCAATTCTCTTACTCTATCAGAGCTCACACTGTGATAATAGCAATCGTGAAAGTGCAACAGCACTTGTTCATCACAGAAGAACATAAACAGGACTTCCATTGTTTCCCTACATTAGTCATGTGTTAATTTCCATTAGTTACTAATTACCAGTAGTTACCATCCTCAGGCTCACGCAAAAAAGAGACAGGAGGAAGTTCCTAAATCTCCTGTATAACTTGGCCTGCTGTAACACAGCTCCGATCTAGAGATGGTGGGAAATACCTTCAGTGAGCCACTTCAGCCTCAGAAAATACCAGGACATGAAGTTCGGAATGTTTCTACAGATTTCAATAAAACTCAACTAGAAAAAGTGCTCTGATGAACTACATTCTCCCTTACGCTTTTAGATGTGAACTTTGCTCTGTTCCAAAATGGTTCCATATCAGTATTTAATGGTGTATACACATGCTATACATGAATGGGATAAAAGATGCTCAAGTTAGAGCAAAAATTATATCCTTTTTTCCAAATTTCTTGCAGACACAGGAGCTCTCTTCCTGGACACTAAATGAGCCACAAGTGCAGTGAATATGGTTAGTGTATCTATAAATTAGGGCTAGAACATTGTGCCTTCCACTGTGTCGAACTGATAAAACTATCTGCTTGGAGAAGCAGCCTGTAAGGAACATAATGCAGAGCACAAATGCAGACTCCACAGAATAATCAACTACATAAAAGCTGGGAAGCAGCTGGTTATGCAGCCATTCTACAAAAAGGATTTGGAGTTTCTAGAGGATCACAAAGCAAACAGAAATAAATGTCAAACTGGTGTAAAAACAGACAAAAGAAAAAAAAAAAAACCACCACATAAAATAACTCTTGAAATACAAACAGAATTCCTTCTTCGCAACTCAAAGCTACCAAATCCCTAAGAAAGCACTATGTTTTGCTTTGAGCAGCACAGTTCAAGGAATGCATGGATCAGAGAGAGTAGAGAACAGCAAAACCTCTAGAAAAAATGACCTGTAGGAATGACTTAAAGCATGGGGTCAGTTCAGTTTGGAAAGAGGAGACTGAGACAACAAACATCAATAAAATAAAAGATACATAAAAGAAGACAGAAATATACTGTTCTTCATGCCTGCTGTGGCTAAGGGAACTGAGAGGCTTAAGCTACACAAATGGATCCTTAAACACTGGGAAAACTCACTAACTGTATAAATGTTCAAGAGTTGGAACAGACAGCAGGGAAGGCTGTGGACTGCCATCATTACAAGTTTCTAGAAACATGGTAGCGCGTGTTTAATAAGCACATACCCGTTTTGTCCAGCAGTCATCATCCTTCAGATCCAATGCAGACAGGGGAAACCACTCTAGCGTTTGTGTGTTAGATAAAGGTTTCTGGTGAATTCCTAAAGGCTGGTCTGAAACTGCCGGTTAACCTACATTTGTGAAATGCTTTGAGATGCTCTAAAAGAAGAGCATGGTTTTGATCATGGAGGAAATCAGGTAAGACAAATACAAGCAAGAACAAAGGGCAGATCAAGTTCTGCTCTTGCGATTCATGCTAGAAATCAAGGGCATTTTTCTGGGGTTCACGTAAATTGGGCTAACAGCAGAAATTCACTTCTTCTATTGCACTGACTAGTTAAGGCTGCCATTTGCATCATTAGCATCCAGCTACTTTTGTCCTATCCAAATTTTTTACAGAACGAGGAAATAGCCTGCACATGAAGTGTCTCAGTATCACATCTCTGTCTCCAGTGGATGTCACAGTATTGCAGCTACGTGGTCCAATTGCCGATCCTAGTGGGAAGAATGTTGTTGGGTTATAGTAGGGCAAAGAGCTGGAAACAAGAGGACTTTTTAAACAAGAGGTTCAAGCCGAATCCGAGCTGAATGAAGGCTTTCTATTGCACATTGCTTCTGGTCCAAGAAAGAAGAAGAAGGGTGGTTCTTCCAAGTACTTCGGGCTGTGTGAGAGGGCAGCTTTCTCAGTGTGCTATTCATATATGTCAAAGTACTTCAGGGTAATTATCTTGCGCGTTCTTATTTCTCCTTTTATGAGCATCTCAGCACATTCTTCATGGTGACATTGCTGACATCCCACTCCATTTTCCAGCTACTTGTACAGTACTGTCCGGACCTCCTTCCACTTGATGCCCTGTTCTGACTGTCAGACCCGACTCTTCACATGGGCTTGTTCTTCTTAAAGCCCTCTTGCTCAAAATCCCTGTGAAAAAGTAGTTGGCTTCAGTGACTTGTTACCTAATAGAAATCTAAGGTCCATAACCCAAAATTTGTCCAGTCTTGAACCTCTGCAGAATGCTGACATGGTGTAGATAGCACTAAGAGCCACACACCTGCATCAAAAATAGTGTGGCCAGCAGGTCAAGGGAGGTGATTCTCCCCTTCTACTCTGCTCTTGTGAGACCCCACCTGGAGTACTGCATCCAGCTCCGGGGTCTTCAGTACAGGAAAGATGTGGAGCTGCTGGAGTGAGGCCAGAGGAGGCCACAAAGCTCATCAGAGGGTTGGAGCACCTCTCCTACAAGGATAGGCTGAGGGAGCTGGGCTTGTTCAGCCTGGAGAAGAGAAGGCTCTGGGGAGACCTAACCATGGCCTTCCAATACCTAAAGGGGACCTACAGGAAAGCTGGCGAGGGGCTGTTTCTTAGGGAGTGTAGTGACAGGACAAGGGGGAATGGGTTTAAACTAAAAAAGGGGGGATTTGGATTGGATGTTAGGAAGAAATTCTTTACTGTGAGGATGGTGAGATACTAGAACAGATTTCCCAGCAAAGCTGTGGATGTCCCTGGCAGTCAAGGTCAGGTTGGATGGGGCTTTTGGCAACCTGGTCTAGTGGAGGGTGTCCCTGCCCATGGCAAGGGGCTTGGAACTACATGATCCTTGCGGTCCCTTCCACCCCAAACCATTCTATGATTCTATGACCTATAGTGCCTTCAGCTGGCAGCAGCAGATTTGTAATTTATGGGACACTTCACACTTCTCTTCACATGGGGCTCTGCTGAGGTTAGTTCCTTGGAACCCGAGGTTGCTCTCTGCACACCTGCCATCTGGATACCCTCTTGACCAGCCACCAGTATGTCCAGTGCACTCACAGTAAAATATTGCCGTCAGATGGGGCTGCATTTCACATTTCCATTTCTCACTCATTCTGCGACTGAGCTGCACAGAAAATGTACCTGCTTTCAGTGAAACGAAGAATACGGAGCTACTCTTTTTATTTTACCATATAAAAATGCAGCTGCACCCATTATTATAGAGTTCATGCAATTGATTAGGAAGAAATCAGAAGCAGGCTGTAAAATACATGTTATTATAAGCATTCACTATACATTCTGCTGACTAGCAATCACACCTGAACTGGAGATATTTTTGTGTCTCAGAAACCAGTCATACACTATCTTCATGATGCATTCCTGCTTCTTTACTAAATAATCCTGAAAGCAAATTCAGGTTCCAGCCTAGGGTATCTATCCATGGTACACATTTCCCACAGCCTCCCCTGTTAGTTACTAAGTGCAAAATTCACTTCACATCACTCCAGTCCAGATGATTAAGAGAATTTTGAGGTTGAATTGGGTCTGAGATTACAACACATGCAGATGTGCAACCATGTTTGTGCTACTTAAATTTCTGCATTTCTGAATACACAGCTTGCACTGAGAAGACTCTAACTCAAGACTGTGGGGCTTTCCCTCTGATTACTCCCTCTGCAGCCAGGTGACAACTAAGGGCACCAAAAAGGAATGGGGGAGCTGTTGGTCTTGAAGCATAGGAATAGAAATCCTGTGGAAATTAAAATATCAACTATGTCTACAAGTTACTAAAGTCAATGCCATGGCAGCGTATGCTCAAAATAACAACAAAACAAACAAAAAAATCCTGAGTATGATTTTTTTATACTGGCACTTCCTAATTTTTTGAGAAATTGATTTTGCAACTTGAATAGCTTTAAATGTGTATGCATACAGGTAGAGAGAGAGCTCTGCATAGTTTCTTCTAACAAGAAAAAAATTAGTTATATCCAATGTGTATCACAGATCATATGTTCGTTCCTGAATACTTGCTTTCATGTATGGTCTACAACATATTGCTATCAGATGCTGAACTTGATTTCATATTAAAAGGTGCTTTACAAGTTCTTGGAGACCATAATTGCACCTGAGGAGCTGCTGAGATAAAGTGTGTTTAATACTGTGATTCATTTGCATTTCCTTGAATACCAAAAAGGCATTTTGCTCCATACAGAAGAGGCTAATTATTTTACTTTAAATTACTAATAAGTCAAAAGAGCTGGGGAATCCTGGCTCACCTAACAAACCACTTAGTTATAATCATTAAAGGATTAGACACTTACATGAATGAGAACAACCTCTACGGTCACCATTAGTGAAAAAATTTCAGGCCTATCCATCTCTATGCAGTAGGATATAAAGGGGCTGGCCTTTCAAACTGGGAGTCTAGGAACGCAAGAATACACTCAAAATAAAACACACATTGTGCACGATTCAGTCTGGAGTTCACGGTGTCAAAATCCTTCATGGCCACTGGCCTTGAATGGCAGAATGAGATTTTAGCTGTGGGGTCTCACTTTTAACCATCACTGGTTTCACTGAAAAATGAAAATTTTCCTCTTCAACAGATTTTGATCATTTGCCTTTAGAATAGCTGCTGGCTATTCTACAGTAAGTATGTTTCTCTTTCAATATACCTGGCAGCAATAATCTTCTGTGAGATAGACACTTGCCTAGCAAATGGTTTTGGTTTTGACAAACCATAATTTTAAAAAATATTCTCCGTTTTTCTGAAGACCACCTGCATAAATCAAGCTGAGATGAGATGCTCTGGGCCCTTTAGATTTCACGTGTAGACCATCCCATCATGGGAGGGAAGGTGGCCTCTATGAAATCCCTGGCTCTCAAATATTTTGAAAATGATAGGTTGGGGAGGGTAGGAACATCTGTCTTGCAGAGGAGAGTGGTCATGTTACAGTGAAAGGAAAACTGAAAAAAGAAAAAACAAAACCCACACAATTGCCATGAGGAGCTGGCAGGTTTCTTGGCAATTTCTGACTGGACTGTTCTTCTTTACAGGTGAAAATTTTCCAGTTTTAGTTTTCACCAAAAGCTTGGAAACATTGAAACATTTAAAAACTTGGATTTAAACCATTTAAATTTTCAGTTTTAGCACAGATCAAGTATTCAGACATGAATAGTCACCACAGTTCTTACACTGTAATATTTTAAGGGATAGCCATGTCATTTATGAAGAGTATTTGCTCATCAAAGCTAGGCCTGAGTAAATCTGACTCAGCTGAGCAAACTTATATGTATACAAATATTTGTGCATATCCAACAACGAATCTAACTCCAATTGTTTGGTAATGAAGCCATGAGCTTGTTTTTACATGGTTTCCCACCACAAAAGAGGGCACAGCCCTTGAGATCCATTAAATTGAAATTTTGAAATCACATTGATCTGAGCAGAACTGACATCAGGCCTCAGACACATCTATGTTTTTGCATAAGGTTTTCACAAATACTGAAACAACTCATTTCAAACCTAATGATGGTTTTATACCTTTCCCATCTGTAAAACAGGGGTAATGGCTGTTATCTTATTCCCAGGGAAATGGTGGGTTAGCTCAGATTTGCAGGGCAATCTGGAAATGGAAACTTTACACAAGAGCTAAGTGTTACTTTTATTACTCTCTAAAAACTTTATCACCCACTATGTTTCCTGGAGAACTACATCTACAGCATTTGGTTGTATGTTCAAAGAAGATTTTCTTCTGCCAGACAGTCACAGCTGGAGTCCTGCCATACAAGATAAAAAAAACCTGTCCATCTTGCAAGCGAAAACAGAGAGCACCATTCACATCACGGACTCCATGCACCTCATTTGTTTCAGACTCGGTTTTTAAGTACTGTAAGCAATTAACTTTACTAGGATTTATTTATTTTTTAATATATACATTAAAGGCATAAAACCACATCTGGCAGGCAGCTCTGAAGCTTTAATGCATCCTGATACCAACTTCTTCATGGGAATGCAGAGATAAATATTAGCCATGCCCCAAATGCTCATATGTCTACAAGTTAAAGTCAGAAACAACAATAATATATTTGAAGGAAAGGTAAAGATATCAAACTATTTAGAAATGGTTTTGGTTGTCTTTGCTATGTTCTCTAAAGTCTTTTTTGGGTTTGCTTTTTTTTGTCTGTTTTGTTGGTTTTTTTCCCTAGGCTGTAGCATAACACGATCAAAAGAAGCACACAAATTCAACCACTTTTCTCCAGCTCTCCAAAGTGAACTTCAATGGGCATGGAAGCAAATGATAACAGCCAACCTAGATGAAAATCCAGTGTGGCAGCCAGGAAAAGAGTTGTAAGAATTCTTGCAAGGACATAATAATGTAATAATTTCTGTTTGCGATGTAGGAAGCTCCCTATGAGAACCATAATGCACATTTACATCTTACACAACAGCTTTACTAATACTAAAACTTCAGCTGAATGATCTGATACGAGTTTGATTAGAGGGAAATTCCCTACAGTTAGGAATTCCAGCCTCCTATGACTTCAAAGCCCATCAGAAAGTCTGTCTTCAAACACTTTGTCTTAGTAGATCTCATCTTTAAAGATTTATGATCAGCGAAGTTTGCCCCCACATAAAGATTTCCCAGTATTTGAAAAGTCAGGCTTTGAAGAGTGATCAAGTTATTCAAGAACTTTGAGACTTTCATGTTTATGAGAAAAGGAATCTTTCCTTCAATGCTTTAATGTAAGAAGGAATTTTTAGAGAAAATTAATACTCATAGACTAAGGGCATGTCAACTTTATTCTAGCATTAATGGCATAACAACAGTGTTTTTCTCTTGTGCTTTACTTGAGTTTTACCAGCTGTGATTTTTCCTACCATTTCTCTTTCAGTTTCCCTTCCCCTTCTTTTAAAAAGGCAAAACAAAACAAAACCCCAAAACAAAACACCAAACAATCCACTCTCCCTCTGAAACTTGAGAACAAAACCAGCAAAAGTTCACTTGCCAAGAACTAAGCTAAAAGAACCCAACATTCAAAAGAACTTCAACCTTAGAAAAGTAAATTAAAAAAGCTGCAGTCTGAACTTATGTGAACGTGATTCATGATCTTTAAACTGCTGGGGCTGGCAATGTTCTTGGGCTGTCCATCTAAGCAACGAGGACAAGACCTGTCTCGTCTTCTGGGTTTGCACAGTATCCATCATGCTCCTGCTCTGCTTGCAACTGAGATCCTTTTAAACACTAGTGATAAGAGCAATACCCAGATTTAATTTCCTTTGCAGGAATGTTATCTGGCGCTCACAGCCAATTTTGACACCTAAAGATTTCTAGGATCTGATGGGCTTCAAGATACAGAGGAAATAAAGGCAGTAGTTACAATAGCGAGCAACGTGGCCCAACAAGATTAGATATGCAGAGTATAACAGCACTATGAACAATGTATACATTGCTAGTCTTATTTCAGAAGAGCTCTAAGTTCCTTTCCATGGTCTGTTGCCATCTATTAGCAGCTGGAGCACATTAGATGCACTCCTGGAGCTTGTTTTCTGAGATAGTTTTCACTGGCAAGAGCTCTCTGCAACGTGAGCACAAGGACGGCAAATGGGACTCTGTCAAAAAATGCACCCCCGGTCCAAGACAAAATAGTAATTCATCTGCCTTCAGTTAAGATGCATGACCACAACGTTTCCGCACATCAGCTTAGCACTGTACTGGCTACAGAGTACTTTAATTCAGCTTATCCTGCAGTGAAAGAAGATGAAGCTAAACTGCAATGCCTTGTGTTTGTCACAGGCAGGGAGCACGCACGTAGGCAGTGCTCAAGTTCATCTGATGCACCATGCTGGAGCTTTAAAGCTGTACGTTCTCCCGCAGTGACTTTGAAACCTGACTGGCTGTGGTCTAAGCAAGGTTGTGACTCTTCTCTTGCCTTTAATATGCTAGGACCCATCCAAACCGTACGCAGAAAAGGGAGTGAAATGGTCCTGTCTTCTGTGACCCAGCACTAATCAGATAGTACCAGAGAATTTACAAGACTACTTTCATCTCTTTTACAGCCTGGGCTTGGAGGTCTGGATAGTTCAGGTAAGTTTTGTGAATAATAAGCTCAATTTCAGGCTCTTTCCACACCAGACTCCAAACTTGAGATATGCCCTTCAGTTCGCCTTCTATTTTGAGCTATTGGTAAGTATTGGACATTTATTCAAGCATCACACAGTTCAATCATGTCAAGTTTCAACCAGTGTTATCAGCACAGATCGCTATTTGAATGGATTGTGGTTTTGTTCTCCTGACAGGTTGTTTTCCATCTTCTGGGGGATAAGTCAAGCTGCTCTGCTTTACTGAATGGTTGCTGGGAAGGCAACCCACAGGAATTTAAACTGATCACTGGTCCCTCTGGTTTGGACAACGATTCATTGTATTCCTTGAGTTCACTTTGGATTCTGTAATTGTAAATGGACC
This sequence comes from Psophia crepitans, assembly GCA_013399095.1. Lineage (NCBI taxonomy): Eukaryota > Metazoa > Chordata > Aves > Gruiformes > Psophiidae > Psophia > Psophia crepitans. Next base: position 90,315 of record VWZZ01003372.1, on the reverse strand, counting down.
AAATCAGTAATAAGTCTGCTTTGAGTCACTACCTAAGGATCTGCATTTCTACAAGTGGCTGCAAGGAGGATGAGAACTTTAAGATTTTTTCTTAATGAAGGGGGCCTTGCTTAAATTACCAAATGTTATTCAGAAGGAGTACTACAATCAGAATGATGGAATGTATTTTTATTACATTTTTTTTATTTCCAGCTCAATCTCCCGTATTTACAGCCATGGGTATATCTGCTAATATTCTCATTAACATAATTGTAATTGTCACAGGTACATTGGACAAATTTGTCTCCTTTCATATGAGAATATGTGATGAAAACAACATGTTCTACATACAGCTGAAAACACAGATAAAGATTCAACATGAAGCAATAGGGTTTTTCAGCCACCAGGTCTGAAAAGTCAGTCTAGCATCATAAATAAACCAGATCCTGGACTTCTGAAAAAATCAATTCCCATAACACATCTGCAAATCAAATAAACCCTTATTATCCCCGGTGCAGCTTTGCTACACAGCTGCAGAAAGGTAAATGCTTGTAATTTTTTAATCTAGATTATTAACGATGGTTAAAATGAAGCAGTATCCAGATCATCTGCTCTTTGCAGCCTCCACTTTGCATCGCCGACAAGTAAAGTAAATCACATTGAACAGATCTGAAAAGGGACACTAAGCGCCTTGAGTAAGAAGCCAAGTTTTGTCATGCTGAATTCCCAGATGTTATTTGATGGATTAGGGGCTCTGGACTCTCTCCAGATACTGGTTTTCTGTTACTACTTGATGAGCTTTAGAAAAAAAAGTTCAGAAGTTAAGGCATTTTGCCTATAGATTCTGCAACAAAAGCTGGCCATGTCTGCTTTCTTCTGGGGTAACTTAATGTTTATTAGAATATAACTGTGTAGCTCCTGCTTGACTTGCTAAACCTGTGCCCAGCTTCAGCAGCTGAACATCTGTCACGCTGTTCACATATTTCAATTCATAGTTAACTTCTAAAGTCCAGAATAATCTCATTATCACCTTGCAGTTAGTTCTTTACAGGCGGGCCGTGTGGTTACTGTGGCTATGAAGGAAACCTTATAAACCCAACTCCATATGAATTCTATACATTACTTTTCACTGTCTTATTCCATTTTCTCTTTGCACTACTGAATCAATTAGTTGGATGTTCCACAGCATGGCACTGGAATGGTGAGTGCCGTTGCGATGGCTCAAGATGTGCATCTATTTTGCAGAAAGAGTTTCATAGCTGTGTCTTCTGTAATAAGGGAAAATGAGTCTCCAAAGTCTCTGCAGATCATTTAGGGCAATAACAATACTTTGCAGTTACAGGTCCTTTTCTACTAACCATTATCTTAATTGAAATAGAAGAGTTTGATTCTTCTTTCACTGCTTTACAGCCCCCTCAGCACCACTCACGCCGTTCAACGTTATGAGCCACGACGTCCCAAGGGGCACCTAGTGAAAGGGCTGATCCTTAAGAACTCCTCCGTTCCCCAAAATGCACATCTCCAGAGTCAGTTTACAGCAAATCTAGTTCACAGCAGAGGCAGCCGCATGCCACAGAAGTAAATTTCTTTGGTCCTCCTGCCCTATCAGAAGGAATGGACACAGGGGGACACTCTGAAGCAGGAGTCCCTCTGCTATTCCCAAGATCAGCAACATGGGTCAGACATTCAATGAGGATTATGTTTTCAGCACACGTCAGAGAAAATAACCATCCACTTCCAAGAAAAAAGGAATACTGTTCACCCCAGCATCATGCCAGGGAACACAATCCTGCCTCCCCATCCAAAGACTCACCTAACCTGACCAGCTGCAGAGTGCGTGTGATCAGGGCATGAGCTCAGAGTTTATTCCAAAAGTTGTTTCTATTAATCCACTTGCACCCACTAACAAAAAGACAAGATTAAGACACTGTAGCAACAAGTAAGAGTCTTTTAAATGGCTTTGGCATCCTGGGACCCAGAGACTATTCGTTTCCACCAACCTTGATGTGACAAACCAGGGCAGTTTTCAGACTATACAAAGATCATTATGGAATAGATAATTTCTTCCAAGAGTAAAAGTTGTCTTGGCAGTTTCAAGAAATGACAGTTTAAATGTTTGTCTATAATTTTCCTATCACACACAGGACTATATTTGGGTTACTTTAATATTATATGACTGTTTACAAAGTTTATAGTGTGACAAAAATTAAAGCATGAACTTCAATGGAATTAACTGACATGTGACACAAAAGCGCTGTCAAAAACCATGATATTTAATAGCTTTGCAAAATACATTTCAGAAAGAATAGTGAATCGTATATATGGATACATGATTTTGTCTGGGAAAAAAAAAAGGGAATAAACAAAAGTGAACCGCGTTTAAACATTTTTGAAGAAAGCTGTGAAATATACAGTGAAGCTGGCAATTTCCACACCTGATCATCTAAAAGTCTGTCAAACATAATTCCTGTATTTTTCTTTAGCAGAAGATTATGAAGTCCCCCACTAGAAACTAACACGAATAAAAGCAAAGTAGAAACCTACACATAAATCTGGATTTTAGGAAGATCAAGAGAATCTGGTCAGCCTAGGAAGACTGAGTGATGAGATAGGGAGGAGAGGTTTTGTAAAACTGTGTTTTAAAGGCAGATGGCAAATAACATTTTTCTGAAAAACCTTATGTTATCAGTGTATTTCTTCTTTTCCTTATGTGATGGGGTATAAGAACTGATTTGAAAGATCTGATATGGAAAGCTAATACTACTACTAAATCTCAAACATTTTATGATTGCTCAGGAAGGCAGGATTCTTCAAGTTTTCCAAGATTTGTGAAAGATCAGAGTGGGACTTTTTGGCCAAGTCTTCTAAAATGCTTGGGTACAAGTTTTATAATTCTATGTAGTTTGAAGTATTTTGTTTCAGCATTTGGCAACATTTCTACATCTCTGGATCAGTGTATTTTTTCTTCACATCTTCTTTCTAAGCCAAGGTGCTCTCTCTTCTTGTGTTCCCATAGGTAAGACCCACGGAAGTGCTGAACCCTGCTTTGAACAGAAGAAAGGAAGCTGCTACTGGAATATGCTGTCTGAGAATGCTGCATCTTGTGATCCGCATTTTCTCTGCTTCCAAAGGACTCCAGGTCTGTTGTTATTGAGGAGACATGAAAATCCCATTGGGGATGGTCCTTACAGGGCTTCAAAGATGCGGGCTGTGTGTTTACACATAAGGGTTGAGAAGATCTGAAGGAAGCATGGGAAGGAGAAATCTGCTGTTTGCAGATAGCTATTTCAGTGCCCAAAAAAGCTTCTCCTAGTTTACTAGTGCTCTTTCTTGTCTTAATTTTTTTGAATTTTATGTATCTGGTAGGATGTCTAGATCCAGGAAAAGGTGCTCTGTTAATGTGCATGTAGAAACTGGGAATGAATAAATAAATAAATTGCCTCCTTAGAGGCACAATCATTATCCCAAAATGTGATGCTTGACATGTCTTATTGCTTAAATATAACATTAAGCATCTATTACAAGTGCAAGTTTTCTTATTTCACACAAAATCAACCTTAGAAGGATTAAAAAAAAAAAAAAAGGAAAAACCCTCTTGTTTACTCCTAATTCTTCTTTTGGCTCGGGTTACAAGAAGCAATCTCTGCATCCCTGAGGGATGCCACTTCTGCAGCACATTTTAAACATAAAATCCCACCCCCACATAACCAAAAAAGAGCACAGCGTTCGTTAGCACAATTACACTCACACTTCAGTTTTTCCACTCTTGGCATTCATCCTTCGCAAGTTTTGCCACATTATTAGAGACATTAGTGGTTGCTAATACACATAGATGCAATTAAGAGAGAGCAAAGAAAGGATTCACAAACAAGCAGATGAACTTTGTATTTGGAGAGGGTGTAAAAGCAGAATCACATTAATTTTTCTATTTAAGCAGTGAAAGGAGGGCAAAGACTGGTATGAAGGGTCTTGGAGCAAGGCTTGTATCATAGATATAAAAGTGGATTAAAGTGGAAAAATTCTTTTATACTTTGTGCTTTCTCTTTTTATAGCATTTATGTCTGCTCTTCAAGGCGAGGAATATGTTTTCAATTGGATCTGTGTTAACAGTGTTGTTGACACAGAGGGCACAATTCTGCAGACCACTGAAGTCATCAGAAACTATTGGCAGAAATAATTCAGGGCAATTTTATACTTTTTTTAATCTCAGCCCAAGAGACCTTGAAGATTTTCAGCCAAAATTTTACTAAAATAGTTCAATTTCCTGATAACCTACTTTTCATCTATAAACAGCATCTATATTCACTCTTTCAGAGCATTTCCATTTGTGTATATTTCCGGCAGAACATTGTAAGAGCCTCAATGGGAATTACCATGTAATGAATAAATGCCAACGCTGAGCTGAGATGCTGAATTTACCTCCAAAGCTGTCTCTTCATGCTTTCCAGGGACACTGACACCATTCTGATTTTCCTTGGGACTCAAGAGGAAGCCTTGAATAGAAATAATTTAAGACGAGGGATTCTGCCTCGTGTGCTACCCAAGGGGCCTCAGGATTTTTATTGAGGCCACCAGATTGCCATGAATACACACTGAATATGAACAGTTGTCCAAATGGCCTATATGAACAAGAATAACCACTATATTGGCACTTACATCTCTGTTTTCCCTGCTGAAGTTGTGGAGTTGCCCATTTTTTATGTGGGACCCTGGACAGAAAAATGTTGCAGGGGAGCAGAAAAGGATATAAGCCTGAAATCTTTGCTTCACTGCAAACAGTTCAAGCGCATCTTCCCTGGATACCACCGGCTATAGGAATGAGCTCATGCAGCAACTCAAACACACCAAGCAGGCCAAACCATGGAGAGGTTCAGTGTATCTCAGTTCAGATAGTAAGGTAGGAGCATAGGATAACTGGTCCAGCTATAGATGTCAATAATTCAACTGTCTGGAGGGTTTCTCTCCTCTTCAGGAACAGCGGATGCTCAGGAAGGTGAATTGCTCTTCAGAAGCAGTAAAACCCCCTTTCTCCAATCCAGATTTTTAAAATAAAGACCTGACAGAGATTCAAAGCTACTTGAGGGTGGCCTTCATAGCCACCTTTTTTGAGACATACAATTTGCATATCCAGTTACATGCTCTTTAAAAAGGGGTTGAATAAACTGATAGTGAAATCTATACATTGCCTACTAATTTTGGAGCTGATATGGGCACTTAATTCTAACTACGTGAGCAGTCCCATTGAGTTCAAAATGCATTAGCCCAGTAAGACTCTGTCTTGACTTAATCATACAGAAATATTGTTCTCTATCACAGTTTGAGCAATTGCTGTGAATGCGTGGATAATTGTAGGCAATTTCAGCAGTACAGAAAAACTGACTCAACTCTTGCAAGCATATGTCAGTAGGGAATAGCAAGAAACATTTACTTAGCCAAACTTCTCAAGATTTCCTTGAAAATCTTCAAATCCAAACCCCTGTGGCTTTCACAAAATTAAAAGCTGGATTTTAAATACACTTGTCAACAGGAGCTCTCTGGTGACTACCAAGGGAGCTTATGTCCCTGTCCTAAATTCTGGGGTCTCCAGCTGCAGTGATCCCATAAGATATGAGTAAGTATTCTAACCCCATCAGAAGTAAGGGAACATTTGGGATCTAGACCTTTTCCCTGCAGCACTGCCTGAGAAAAATCTTCTGGAGCATCATGACTAACAACTTGATAAGGAGTTAATTACCACTGGATTTGGTTTTATTATCAACAGGAAGCTAAGAGTTTTGTAGGATGACATAGTTTGCTTCCATAGCAGCTAGGAATAGCCGTGAATAAATCATGAAGATGCTTAGAAGTGTTCATATACTTGACTCACAACATATTTCCTAAACTAATTAAGAAAATACATCTGAATTATTTGGACTCTGGCACATATTCCGTATTGGTCGTGTCAGCATTATACATATTTTCCCCCTGAACCTAGGCAGTATTGACAGGCTAGTTTGCAGGCATATGTATTACACGTGGTCTGCCTGGCAGCCCCTAAATGAAAAAGGAGTAATTTTCTAGCGATGTTTTGTCTATGGATTTGCATGTCTCCCCGATTATTAGATCTTCTTCACCCCCAGTTCATAATATCTAATTACCCTGCTAGCATGTGCTCAATTATTTAAAGCCTAGCCCTTACTTATTGAATTTTATAGTTTAAATTAATAGATCAGAAGTTAACTGGCTCAATATTGCAAAAGGAGTCACTGGCTCAGTAATAGAAAAGGAGTCAGGATTGTGTCGAATTCCTCGATATTAGTAACGGGGCTTTAAAGAGAACACAGAGAGCAACAAATGCCGACCACAGCAGGGTGCAAACGAGAAAGTCAATATTTACAGACATGGGTATCTCCTACCTGAACTGCAGACAGTTCTGAGCAGAATCTACCACCTGCTGAATGGTTTTCACCTGGAGCTTGATAAAGTCAACAGAGGAGCTTCAAGATTGCGGTGGATGAGATCAGGGTCAAGGAAGAGATATCAGAGAGGCAATATTTTATCCAATTAAACCTGAATAGTCTTAACACTAAAATAGATACGGTATCATTGGATGACTGTCCTAACTGAGTGGGCAGGAGTGATACAGCGTTATCCTCAATCAGGCAGGAATGATACAGGGTTAATTTTCCATTTCTCATCTGTTTCCCCTCACATTTTGTATGTGTTAAGGATACGGCAGTGAAAATGCTGTAGGCTTTTAAGGATACAAGGGAAGCAATGTGCTTAGGACGAGATGACTTTATTTTTATTAGACTAGCTGATATAGTCGGAAAAAGCATAAAAGCTTTTGACCATCTGTTACACACCTATGGGGTAAATAGGCTGCTTGCCATGGTATGAAGGGGGAAGGCAAACTAGATGGCCAGCAGCTTTGATCTTCCAGATAATGATAAAGTAAAATCCCAGTCCCACTAGCCCTGGTGCTTTATGGAAGTGTTCAGAACCTTTTCTTTTCTTTTCTTTTTTCTTTTTTNTTTTTTTTTTTTTTTTTTTTTAGGTTTAGAGGTACAGTCAGGTTACTGAGGAACAGCTACCATGGGCCAGCTGAGCCTTGATAACCATTCACAGGCACCGCTGCCCACAGCAAGTGCAATGTAATACAAGTTATTTTCATCTCCGTGGAAGAACCTTAAGCCTCATTATCTCACATTTACCAGGACCAGTGCTCCCAATACAGTTATTTCTGCTATTCTTGACTTGTCTTTTCAGATACACAGAGTAATATTTTATGCCTCAGTTATGAACTTAAGTTTAGACTGGTTTCCAACAGCTTTTTCCCTTGGTTTTTAGGAGAGCATTTTTGACAGTTTGAATTAATTTTACACAAGAAATCCCTTTTTACAGTAACTGTAAAATGCATCACCCTTCTCCCAACATAAGTCACAGAAGCAATTTCTCCCACTTAAGCAAACAGCAGTTTTACTGTTACTGAAATCAGGATTTCAGTTCATGCTTCTCTTTTCCTTATAACCATGAGCTCAGTGTAACCAGTCTCTTAATAGAAATTGTTCTAAAGACTCTCAAATGATGGGACTCACACAGAGCTTATCTGAAGATCAGTATTTAAGAAGTCAAATCTCTTCTATGATTCAAATTATTAGGCCAATTATTCTAAACGCCAAAACATTCCTGACCTTGTTGTTCTTAGTATTTATTGTCCAGGGTAGGAGCTCACATCTGTATAATAAATGAAATCGTTCCCTGTTGAGGATGATCTCTCTATTTGCAGAACTCTGCAGCTTTTAGGCTTTTGAAGCCTCCATGCTCCTTCTAAGCTCCAAACAATTCCAATTACCATTTTTAGCACTAGTGTAATTGCTTGCGGTATCTTTTTCACACCCACACTGAACACAATGTTTTGGCACTCTAACAATAGCCTTTCACCTGGAGTTTGCTTTTGAAGGCGTGCAAGCTTTTAGGGGAAAGGTAAAGGAAACGAAAGAATAGTTTTGAATTCATGGAAGAGCACTGAATCATTTTAAGAAGCTGAGTTCATTGACACTCAGACTCAATTATCTGCCAAGAGGTGAACCTAAGCATCTCAAAAGGTATAGAGCATTCCCGATTCCAAAACAAGACGTTCTCAGTCTGTATGAAAGCTGACAGCAAAGGAAAACAGTTGTTGTGCAGCAGACAGTAGGATTCAAAGCACTTTGTCCACCTCTGAGAGCTGAGAACTGACTGGGTCACGCGAAGATCAGTGGTTAGTAGCAGCAAAGAGCAGAGGTGCAAAGAGGAGGAAGTTGCTTGCAAGCAGGCAATGTTTGCCACAAGGATACTCGCGCCCCCATGGAGTCGCCATGCTTACATTGTGACCCTTGCCTTTGTGTGCAGGATTTTGTGCTAGTTTTATCCAGCCTGCCTTCCCTCTGGCAGAAAAGCATCAAAATGAAGTACCTCCTTCACAGAGCCGTCATTCCCTGGCTCCCCAGCAGAGGCAGCACCGCTATGACTTACTTTGAAAATGCTGTCAAAATTCCAAGGAAAACTACTCAGTTCGTTGTGCATCTTGGCAGGACACCCCCAAGCCTGCATCCTTCCTGGAATCTCAGCACAAGGAGGAATGGAGATACTCACCTGACAGATACCAGCCTCGGTGCAGGAGGAGCATGGACCCAAGAGCCTGGGTTGTCCTTGCCTCCAAAAAATGCAGGCTATTGGCATATCACCTTCTGGGACAGTTGTTTTGAGAAACATTAGCAGGGAAAATTCAGTCTGACTTCTTTTGGGGTTTTTGTCCTTTTTGGACTTGCCCCCATGGCTGCCCCCAAGTTGAACACCATGGAGATTTGGCCCCTGGGCTATGTAGGGCCATGTCCTAGGGCTCCCCATAGCTTTTGTTCAGCCTCCAAACCCTGCAGGAGGTAATAACTGATACCAGAGACAGGTCATGGCTGTAAAGGCTTCTGTAATACCACATGCACCCCCTATCTCCTCTGCCCCCAGTTCCCCAATTTCTTGGTGGTAATTGCAAGCTAACAGTCCCATGTGATCTTGTAGAATGGAAATGGCATGAAGTGAGATGCACCTTTCATAATAATTGATAATTTCAGGAAAAGACAATAATTTATCAAAAAACATCAGCTCAGCTTTGATTATGTAAGTGTCATTTGTCTTCTCATCTGAAACAGTGTCCTATTCAAATTATAGTTCCATATGACAGATATGGTCTGTTATATTTCACCTTTTATGAAGGGAAAGTGGTTCTTCTTAGATGAATGCCGTCAGCAATGTCAAGCAATATCCTTATTAGTTAAATATTGCCTTATTTCTGAGGAAATGGGTTTGCCTTTAAAAGACTGGGACAGTTTTATGTAACCACTGACTAACGTCAACAAGATTTCTACAATAATTATCCTCCTTCCAACTTAAATTTCCAAGAAATCCACCAGCAGCAATTATTTATCAGTTTATATACAATCACTGCTGGAATTTACTTCCATCAGTAACACATACCTAATTATTTTTACTGATTTCGTTATGTAAAACACTTCAGTGACCAGGACCTAAAATTAACAAGACTTTGGGGAGCCAAAACATAAATGACCGTCGTATCTCATTTGACTTTACTGAACCTGATTTACTTTTACGAGATTCGCTTTTTTAAGCTATTACTTTACCCACTCATTTTATTATATATATTTTTAAGTCAGGAAATAATTCATATTGTGAAATTGCCACCACTTTGCTGACATAAGTGCTGAGTATTTCTGGAGATGTGCTTCTGGCAGTGTCCTGTGATGAGATGATTCTGTCATCAGCAAGTTTGGACAGACTTGGAGATCCTGCTTTCGGAATGGACAACTGGAGACATTTTAATTCATGAGTGGCAGTCAGACACTTCCTAGTCCTTGCACAACACCGTATAACATCAACCCCATCACGCAAGTGCTCCATGCTGCCCTGGGGGCAGCTGGGCTTCCATATGCCCTAATCAAGCTGCTCCGTCTCTGCTGTATCACTACGTGTCACAGTTGCTGTAGCTCAAATACAGAAATATGGTGAAGGAGGCACAGACACAAGTGTCCTACTGCTACGGTTCATAGATGTGTTCACCACAGTACACCATGTATATCACATGTATCACCAGTAAGTGATAGTTAAAAGTGCTCAAATGGATAAAAATACTTTTCTGTATCCCAATACCAGACAATTCTGAGGTCTGTCTGAAGACTTTAGAGTCTGTGAGCAGGTGACTCGTATGGCCATTTAGTCCTTCCCTAAGCTCAGAGGTAGTGTTAACAAAAGCTGAGAATTGGGAAGATTAAAATGAGAGATCCCAGGAGAATCCAAGAGACTCCTTCCAAAAATCCAGTTCACAGCACCACTGCAGGGAAAGACATTCTGTACTATGCAAAGCGTGGGCCAGACCCTGACCTGTCTTATAATAATCTCCATAGAAAAGAGAGGTGGGACAACAGGGGAAGGAAGTACAGTGCCAAGTTATTTGTTTCCCTTGCTACAAATCAAGACAATTATTTATACTTTTTTCATTCTTTGATGTTTGCTTACTCAGTATCTCCTAAAATGAAATCAAACCCAATACCTGGAGAAAGACAAGCAAAGGGCAACAGTCCAGCAAAATCAGTAGCCACTTTTGAACCAGGAGGCCTGCATTCATCTCACAAGCTTTTCAGGACTGGCCCTGGCTATAAAATGGGGAGAAGTAGGAAAGAGCCCTCAACCACACTGGGATGCTGGAAGGCAAAGTGGGACTTCAGGCTGGTTGTTTGCTAGAGAAGTAGGAGCAGGGTCGATGGGAGAGATGGTTTGACCCTTTGGGGGTTTTTTGCATCGTGACTTTCTCCTCATAGTGGCTGCCCTTAATGTTAATGGCATGGGAAGAGAGTGGTGCCGCCTTATCTGTTCTGGCTGCTGCTGGTTGCTGGAAATAGTGTCTCATTTAAAACTGCTGTTTTCCAGCTCATGTTGAGCTCCTTGTTTGGCGTTGTCTTGTGCTCAAGATCAACAAAAGTTAAAACAAACTTTTTCAGGGAAGAAATAGTGTGTGAAGGTTGGGTGGGATGTGGCTTTCCTCCTCCCTCCCCACCAGGCTCTTCACATCAGGCCATGAACACATCAAAGTGGTGATGGCTTTTAAAAGATGGGGCCTTGTGTTCTGAACTTAATGGAGCCAAGTGTATTACAACAGGGAAAGAAAAGTCATTAGGCCTGATTTATGTCTACCTCTGGAGTACTACCAGTGACAGTAGAAGATTTAGGAAGAAGAGGTGTTGTTTAGGTCCCCTCAACTCACTTAGATAAGACACACTGTAAAACTACCAGGGCTCCTCCATGATAAGAAAAGACAGTGGTACAGGAAAGCAAAAGCAAGTGCAAATTAACTTTGTCCCAGGGAAGGCAAGGTACCAAAGGGGTGTTTAAAGAAAGGTTAGATGTGGTACTTCGGGACATGGTTTAGTGGGTAATAGGTGGTGGTGGAACAGTTGGACTAGATGATCCTTGAGGTCTCTTCCAGCCTTAATGATTCTATGATTCTATGATAAAGCAGCTTTGTTGAGCTCATACAAAGGACCACTGACTATCAACTGTGCAGGTCCAATACTGTCAGAAGGCAGTGGGCCTGTTGTAGTGGCTCAGGGGAAGGTGTAATTAGAAAGACCAGCAGCCTGCTCTAACATTGGTCTATGGAGTGTTTAGCATTAAACTGATGGTTCTTTCTGACCATTTCATACGTTGCCAAAATAAAATTCCAGCTACGTTGCTCTGCTGATTTTGATCATTCCCTCCCAAAAGATCACACACTAACAGAAGGCTTTGCTGTCCTGTTCTTTCTCACACACTCCCACACATATAAACACGCACACTGGCTCTCCAAAAAGTCAGAGCAATTCAGCCCACTCATCAGGAGGAGCCTCATGACCTTCTACTAGGCAAAACCTCACATAGTCTGAATCATCCATTGCTCATGCTTTTGGTCCACATGGACTTCCTCTGTGGAGCCACAGAGAAATAAGACACACGATACCTCAGTGAGAAGAGGAAAAGGAGAGATATATGGGGATAACAGGGAAATACATGAGGATAATGTCTTCTCTATTAGGGAGTATCACACAGAATACAGGTCAGGAAACATAATTATTCTAGAATTTATTTCATTAATTGAATCTAATTTACTAATCCTCCCTTCCATGTTTATGTTGAGAATCACAGAGACAAGATAGTAATCTGTCATCTTGATAAGCAGTGCTATAACATCACATACAGAGATGGAAATGCAGCCCACCAGCCTACCAAGAGGCACCTGAACGATTGGGTTAGACAACACAGAACCACCAAATCTCCCTTTGAAGAACAGGAGTACAGAGGCAAGTTCCTGCATGAAGACACAGTGCAGTTAGGTTTTCATCAAGGGAGGAAGCAGTCTGTGAAAGAAAGAACAAAATATCACTTTTCTTTTTCTAAAAGTAGGTAGAAATCCTATTCCAGAACTAACTTAGAAAGAAGCTGAAGAAAAAGCATGAATGCATAACATTGAAAATAGCACTGCATTCATCAGCAGGGAAACTAATAGTTGTTTCTGCATATGTTATAAAATATGGGGGCAACAGTCCTTAAAAGGGCTCCCAGAGAGAGAATATCATTAATAAGGAAGGGTTTCAGTAACAAGCTGTACAGAAATGTCCTCTGTATTTGAAAAAAATATCTTTTTTCCATCTGGATCAAGCTGAATCATCTTTTCTCATTCTCCAAATTAAAATGGATGCAACAGAACAAAAATCTTAATGTATAGCTTAAGAGAGGATATAAATTCCTTTTCCAAGGGAAACAATTCAAGTGCATGGAAAAGTTATTGTGCAAATTGGAGGCAAGAGTCTTTCTGCGAGGAGCAATTTGAACTTTCATAAAAATGCAAAGAGACTTGAGCAGAGAACTCTTGCAATAATAACTTCAATCAGGTGGGCAGACTACATACACAAAAACAATGCATAAAGTACAGAAAAAAAGCAACACAAAAACTAAATACACACAGTATATTACCTGTGGGAGGACAAAGAACAGGAAGCTGATATCACGGGGAAAGGGGTGGGAGTTATCCTTAAAGAAGAACAGGGTCAAAGTCAGCATGGGTCGCTAGCATTATGCCTTATTAATAAGCTTTACTTGAGCATCAGTGACTGGCAAAAGCAGGTGAAGTGGGATTTAGTTGCTACATGAACCTCAATAGAATTATTAGCCAGCTACAGAAGACTGGGAAAAAAGTTGTCAGGTTAAACTCAGTTATGATAGCCATGGACTCAAAAGATGATTATGACGTAAAACTTTGACAAGAAAAAAATAAGTTATAGGTAGGTAGGTAGGTAGGTAGGTAGGTAGAACCAAAACACCACCCACCACTCTCTTTGCAGAAGAAAACTGGGTTATAATATTCATTTTGAAATTTCATTGCATTAGATTAGCCAGGACAATTAATAATACTAAGAAATGGAAAAATATAAGACTGCAATAAAAATACTGTGACAGTAGTCCAGAAACTTTTTGGAACATCAGATAAGCTATGCATAGAGAATCTAACCAGAACATGTATCCTTACAAGTTTCTTAGATCTGGAAAAGTGCCTCTTCGATCTAGACAAAGCTGAATTCATAAAGAGAGAAAAATATTAGTGACTGCTGGTTTGAGAACCAGGGTTTGTGCTGATGCCTTTTGAATTCAGGAGAAGAGCCTCCCTTGTGCTTTCAGAAAACCTTGTTGAGGAAACTCTGAGCATCTTTGCACTTAGTCCCTGGTGGAAGACAGAAAGTATTTGGCTTCAGCTCAGTTTGAAGGATGAAGGAGAATTCTCCCTATGACTTTTACTTTCATTAAAGCTGGTAAATTTAAAACACGGAATGGGCTTTTTCCTTTTAAGCAACTCAGCAGGGGCTGCTGAAGGTTACTGTTTCCCCACATATGCCATATACTACATTTATCCATAAATAACTGCAGAATGCACTAACAGCTTGAAGCTCTAAGAAAAGTTGTAACAGGTTTTTAAAAAAGAGAAATAAAGATAGCTAACACAGTGTAAACTTTACAGGTAGTTTGCTTGTAGGTGTATAATATGTATTTACCTCTACTTGCAGTTTAGTCAATGATTTCAAAAGTCCCTCCCAAAAACAGGAAAAAGACTTATGGCATTTCAGAACCAATCCAATTTCCAGTGTTCCCCAATATTCCAAGGAAAAGCAAAAGCTTTCTCAGGGAAGGTGTAAAACAACAGAATTAAATTTGTATAGACCATCTTATCCAGGGCAATGTAGATAGACAGATCTATGGAGGGCCGACTGCTCCAACCAGAAAACCCAGAGTAAAATCACTTCATATCACCCACACTGAAATTGCTCTAAATGCTCATCAGGGTGGAAAGGAACAGAAGAGAGCCCAATGGCAAGTACCAGAGTTGTATTTGCCTGAGGTCAGGTGGGAGAGGGGGACCAAAACCAAGGAAACAAACAAAACAAGCCAAAACCCAACAACATGAACAGCCCACATAGACTTAAAACCTGGACTGCAGATTGATACAGAAATAGATTTTTAGCAGAGACACACTCTTCACTCTTCAACTCTCTGTACATGCAGGAAGAAACATGAGAATGTCAACGCTTACACCAAATGTTAACAGTCATTCACCAGTGTAGTTTCAATGAGACCTGTAAAGTGGGGAAAATGGAAGAGATCCTTGATGTCTCTACAAGAGGTCTCCCATGGACCAGCAAAACCATAAGATGCTGGTTTATGTCCCTCTCCCTGCAGAGTCAGCACAGGTGAAGGAAACACCCAGGAATCAACCAGGCACTATGGAACAAAAGAGACCTCACAGGGCAACTCTGCATGGTGCTTCCACAACAGCAGAAATGCACTAAGGAGAGAGTCCCACTGGATGACAGTGGTGGAAGAAGCCCCCTCTGGTGATGAGAAGTGCTGAGCTGTTTCTCACGACCTTCAGCATGGGTGAGTGAGTGTGCCTTCTCTGCATGCCCTTGCTCATCATAGTTGCTGAATAACATTTTAAAGAAAACAAAAACAGAAGGATCTCCAGCTGAGGAGAGGAGCTAGGACAAGCTTCTTGTGCAAAGTACTGTTCCAAAGAGATAATCATTCAAAGCTTAAATGCTGCAGGAACCGTGACCTCTCAGCTTTCATGCATGAGCTGCGCTGTAATTCCCACCCTTCACCTGCTCCTACTGAACTTTTGCAGTGTTTTCCTCCAGCGCTAAATCAAGTGCTTGCCCTCCAGAGTCTCTCAGAAATCAGAAGCAAGCTGCAGAGAAAAGCCGCCGTGTTTCGCTGTGGTTATACGACTGACTGCTTGCAGTCTTCCCAAGAACAGAAGTGCAAAACTTTAAAGCACCTTGCAAGCGCGACGTAGCTGCTCCACGCGCTTTGATCTTGCTGCTTCACGTTCCCAGGTGAGTGAGTGGCATGTACAGCAGGAAGGGGTGAGGTACTGCCTCTACACACAGTGGGAACAACAGCACGATACGAGGCAGTGTTAAATCCTGTCTTTTGAACAACTTATTGTCGTGGTTTAACTCCAGCCAGTAACAAAGCACCACACAGCCACTCGCTTACTCCCCCCACAGTGGGATGGGTGAGAGAATTGGAAAAGAAAACTTGTTGGTTTAGATAAAAATTTTAATAGGTAAAGCAAAAGCCTCAAACACAAGCAAAGCAAAACCAGGAATCCATTCCCCACTCCCCATGGCAGGCAGGGGTTCAGCCATCCCCAGGACAGCAGGGCTCCTTCACGCGTAACGGTGACTTGGGAAGACAAACGCCATCACTTCAAATGCTCCCCTCTTCCTTCTTCTTCCCCCAGCTTTATATGCTGCGCATGACGTCATACAGTATGGGATGTGCCTTTGGTCACTGGGGTCAGCTGTCCTGGCTGTGTCCCCTCCCAGCTCCTTGTGCACCCCCAGCCCACTCGCTGGTGGGGTGGGGTGAGGAGCAGAAAAGGCCTTGGCTCTGTGTAAGCGCTGCTCAGCAGTGATGAAAACATCCCTGTGTGATCACCACTGTGTGCAGCACAAATCCAACCCACAGCCCCGTACTGGCTGCTGGGAAGAAAATAAACTCTATCCCAGCCAAAACCAGTACACTGATGCAATTGCTTAGTGCTTGTACATGTCCTACCCCTCAGACCACGTCTTGACTCTCCATCAGTTTTTACATGACCCTTGGTGCATTTTGAAGCCTAAGGAAAAGTTTAGAAATAACAACAGGTGAGAATCTTCAGAAAGGGGACAGATTAGGCATAAAGTAGACTGGCCAGGAGCCTTAAAGCCATCCTCTCTGTGCCCCAGCAATGTCTAGATGGGGATGATGAAGCAGTGTCTTCTGTTTACTCCTTAAACAACACAAGGCTGGAATAAAGCCTTTAATGGATTACAGGAATCATAGAGGGGCCAGTGGACAAAATTATATGGGATGTCCTTTTCTGTCAATTCCTGACTTAAATCCCAACCCAAGGTTTCCTAGCCCAGCTCTAGGAAGCTCCTCTGATCCATTTCTACACCCTCAATATGCACAGAGCATTGGGGTGGGATGGCTGTGAGCTGTGTGAAAGGAAAAGTCGGATCCTCAACCAGTCCCTCCCTGTAGCTCATGACTTACCTGCAGGCCACAGGAAGACCAAGCGCATCTTTCAGAAAAAATGCGCTTTTCTTAATCGCCAAAGATTGACTTTGGGTTAAACATAGCTAACAAGAGGGAACAAATAGGTCAGTGCAAGAGAAAATGAAATAAAAGTAGGACAGGCAGATTCAGCCTAGTGGAACTACAGATCTTTTAAGAAGAAGTTAAACATGAATTTTATTTTATGAAATCCATTTAACTTGCAGCTGTCTTGCATGCCTGGAGAGCACCAAGAGAAGACAAGAAAGCCTTGGGACAAAGATGCAATCACAAACAGGAAAGCAGCCAGACATGTGACCCCTAAGAGAAAACACATTAGGTGCTCCACAGCAATGCTATATGGATATATGGTAAGGTAAGTTCCTGAAAATAAAAGTGAGGAAACATTTAGGAAGAGTATAAATGTCATAAAATGTTTTAAAATGTAAATCCCTCTCTGTCAGTTGAACAACTTGACCAGATAGGTACTTTCACTGCTTTTAGGAGGAGGATGTAACCAGCACAGAGGTTAAAAGCAACGTTTCCTCCTTTGTAATTTAGTCACAAGTCTTCGCTGGGGAAAGAACAGCCAGGTTCAAACTGACTCTTGTTCCTCTAGCAAATGAAATACAGGGCAAATTTGCTGCATTCTTTATATTTGTAGTCATTAGCCTTTAAAAATAAAGGTAGGAGTACTTGAAAGGACACACTCTCAAGTATTTTTCCTATAGTTCAACTTTGTTTTCGTTTTCTCTTCGTAGAGAGGCAACAGCCTCTTAGGAGCTTAAAAATAAATGCTGCTTCATTTTCCTACCGAACGTGTCTTTTTCTATTTGTCAAACACTAATTCCCCATGTCCCTTGTGTAACTAATTAAGCTTAAAATTAACACGCAAGTGAACAGCTAGAACTTCGTTTGTGCATTTGCATCATCAGAGATGACAGGAAAAGAAATGTTATGTCGAGTCCCTATACTCACATCACGTCTCTCAGAACACAATGATAGTAAAACCGGCGAAGTTTCAAGCCCTGCTATTCCACATGGGTGAATATAAACACCAGATCTTCAAGGCAACATTCACCGATTCTCAGATGAAGGGCAGGGAGAAAGACGTTGGCTCAAAGCAGTCCACAAAAAGCAACCAAAATTTCCATCTGGCATTTGCTTCTCCTGAAAACTGCCTTCTGATGGACGTATAAAGAGTACAATATTTGTGACAAGCCAATGGGCACAGCAGTTGACAAGCAACCATCTGAGGAAGGTGCAGCTTGAAGTATTAGAAAAAGGAGGAGGTTTTAATGCTGTCAGAAAAACAGGCCATCACGCCCTTTAGTGCAGCACGGCTAATGAGCTGCCATCACTTAAGGAACTGAGACTATTTCATGTCCATACAACAGGTTTAAGGGACTGAATTTCCCTCTGCTCTGTATGTCATTCTTCTGCACATTGAAAGGGGAGAGCTGAGTGTATTTTAGAATAATTTTAGAATAATAAAGCTTGCTCCCACTTTCCAAAGCCCCATACAAGAAAATCAAACCCTGTGTCATACTGTTTTTCTAAATACTTTACTTACCTGTAAATTTCTTTTGAAATATATAAAACTGCACATTGTAGTCTGATTCACTTGTATCGAGCATAGAGAAGTCCCACTGGCAACCAACTTGCCAAACTTTTGAAAGCTGCATT
The DNA here is from genome assembly GCA_013399095.1 of Psophia crepitans. Classification (NCBI taxonomy): domain Eukaryota; kingdom Metazoa; phylum Chordata; class Aves; order Gruiformes; family Psophiidae; genus Psophia; species Psophia crepitans. The sequence goes on along the minus strand of VWZZ01003372.1, from coordinate 71,991 downwards.
TTTTTTGAGAGCAAATTCCTTTTAATCCATAAGGAAAGGGTTCATTCCATCCCAAAGAAACCATCTGAAAGTGACAAGGTCAAGGAAGATGTCTGAACTTCCTCTATTCATATGGAGGACACACGTGGACATGCCGCTCTCCACCAACGAGACACCTGTTTTTAGGCAGGCAAGGCTCACGGTGGAGGTCCCAGGGCTTGTGTCACTGCTGTGTCTGAAATATGAAGCCCTCAGATAGATACCTGACTTTGAGGTCTCTTTCTCTCTTTGATAATTATTTCCTCTCGCTAAGAGGAGCAGTGGCAAAAGCTGTGATTACATGCATGAAGGAAGCATACGAACACAATCGAAATGCTAATAGCTCTAGACAACTTCCAAGAAGGTATTTTCTGCCAGTGAGCACTGAAAAAACAGAGAGCAGCTCTCTTCTGCCTCAGCCTGCTGACAGGAGAGCCTGTGAGTTGTTTCACCACTTAGACGCTGTTGTCCTCTACACTGCACTGAGTGAAACCTACACACACAGAAAAAACCAAACCACCTTTGGTTTCATTGAGAATGCACAAGCACGAAATGCTGTCCACCATGGATAACAGTGAGGAAATTAAGGTCATGCATGACATAATCCTCCTCATTAGAAGTTTACTTTAATCCTCAAATATTTGGGACCAATTCCACCGATATTTCTATTCCTACCTTCCTCCATGTTCTGATTTCACTGGGATTTATCCACAGAGACGAACACTGGGGCAGTGGCTTACAATGGTGGCATATTTGGTAAAAATAATCTTTTACCAACAAAGTGATAGAGATGTGACCTGTGGTAAGTATCTTCTGTATTTCTGAATCTTTCAATGAATTTACGGCAGCTAGCTGCAGAAGGAGAAGCATGAAAAGGCCCAATACTTTATATGCAAATGTTTTTCCCATTTTGAATTAAACTTTCGACTGTTTTCCTTGAGTTCTGACATTCACAGCTTCAGCTGTCTCCCAAAGCAAATTTCATATCAGATTCTTCTACCTCTCCCTGCAGTATTCATGGATTGTAACATCCAAAGAGATCAATTATAACATCAGCTTTTATCTCCTGTGTTATCTGGCCAAGAATTTCTTGGCTTTATTGAAGATACTCCTGCATCAAGCTGTATAATTAGTGTTTGTCTAAAGCATATCCCTTCAGTATTTTATGTTACTTCTTAACTAAACACCGACTATTTAGAAAAGCTCTAAGAGCTGTTCTTTATATTATCCACCCACCAAACCACTTCAAGCTTATATCTCCAGCTGATTTATGCCTGTTTTCTGACACAGAGTCATTTCCTTCAGCTCAGAAGGTGACTTAATACCTGTCTGACTACCTAAGTGGCAATTCCATCTTTAATTAGAAAGCACTATTTCCACTAATCCACGTGTCCAGGAAATGAACTGTTTGTAATACCTATTCTGTACAAAACTGATCAGAAAAAAAAATTTGGCAAGGGTTCAGCAGTTTCCTGCAACTCACACCAGAGGCTGGGGGTGGAAAACACAGTTATTAGTGGAGTTGGATGCCTGAAGAGATAAATTCAGTCCTCATTCTACCAGATTCAGGATGACAAGGACAGGAAAGCACTATTATCAGCTAGGCAAGACTGGGATTTCAACATGTTTCTGCCAAAGTGCAAGCTGACATCCTCCACCCAGACTCCAGAAGTAGTGCATACACATGCACACTGCTGTGTCCTCATTTCTATGCAGAGTGAAGAACTTACCTTAACAAGTGCTCAAATACCACCACTTCCATTTCTTCCCTTGGAAACTGGATGCCACATAAGTACTTACAATTTCTGTACCAAGAGGTACGTTTTCTAAGGATTACAGTCAGCCTGAGCAGGGAATGAAAGCAATAGCAAACACAACTTCCCTGGCATCATTCTATTACATACCCTGATGCCAAACAGCCTCTGCATGATGGTATTCAGTCTGTACTTCAAAGTCCATAACAGAGTCCAGGGCAGCTGGCTTTGACAGCAGAGATGCTGAGAAGCAGCCCAAGGGAAGAGTGATGCAGAAGGAGCGATAGTTTGGTTTAGTTTGGTTCACAGAGAGTGGCTGTGTCAGCCTTGTGTCCCACAGAGAAAAGGGATGAAAAGTAGAGTGAGATGTATAAGGCAGAATGAAGCAGTATAATTTGGGACCTATAAATAAGGAGCGTATTTTGAATGAGGAGTATAAAATACTCACAAACATAGTAAAATGCTGGACTCTCCAGCTCAAGAGACAGCTGAACAATGACTGAGTCACATGCTGAAAGCTGTGGAAAAAAAGAAAATGAACCCAAAGCATCAAGGTGGTACAGGAATTTATGAGCAAGACCATTTGCTCCAAAGAAGGATTCAGCAGGCAATGTACTAAGACAATAAAACCTGTCCCGTCTTCCACATCCAGTGGAAATGCAAGAAGGGAGAGGTCACACAGTCCCTCATCTATCAGCACCGTGAGTCCTTCATGCATCACCTCTTGTTTGACCAGTCAAGGAGGCACCTAAGCAACACTATCTGGAAACCAGATGTAGCAAAACACACAGGCCTCCAACTCTACTGAAAAGGGAACGACGCTGCTCCTCTAAAGGTCATCAGTAGGGAATTGTTATTCTGTTATATTTGTCTGCTAAACTAATCATTCAGCCTTACAAATATGCAAAACAAGTAAGCACTGATCTCGGGATTCATTGTGATATACCGACAAAGACTGGGATGCTGCAATACCATTAAGCACAGTAGACCACTATTTCCGCACATTCAGTCCAGAAGATGCCTATCATCTCCAGCTCATTTAATCTGAGCTATTGAGATTTCTCTTCATTTACAAGATTGGATACTTCCATGCTTCCTTTCTGCTTGTTAGTTAACCTACTTTTTTCATAGCAATCACGTTGTCAGAAGGATGGGCAAATGCAATGGCAATCAGACATGTTGTGAGCTTTGCTCTTTTCACCCAAGCGTCACAGAAACTATCCATTAAAAATTAACATTTACAACAATTTTTAGGCATAACCCAAGACTAATGTTTCTATTATGTTTTTAATCCAGTAGAAACAGTCTTTATAACTCAATTAATATCACACTACAGTGCTCACAGCCACACGTTACAGCCATGCAGGAACACAATCCAATGCAAAACACAGAGAAACAAGGAAAACTAATCAAGCTCTTTACACCGTCCATGCTGTGAAATGTCTGCTTACAGCAAACAGTGGCATACCTGTGAAATAAAAATGCAGGATAAAACCCCCACTGCTTTAATAATATAAGGACCCGATAGGTCAGGACTTGAAACCTTGGAAATGTTATTTGCAGTAGAGGAACTACAGGACCATTCCAGGGCCAGACCTGATCACCACAACATTTCCATACATGCTGTTACTGCAACCCCCCGTGGAGCTTCCCAAGCACACCCAGCCTCCCTACTTGTCCATGGCAGCTTTTTCTGCCCTACCCCAACAAGTCACTGTGGCAAATTTGGAGGCAGAGCTGGGCACACATCTCTAATACGTGGATGAAAATGCTTTGTTTGTTCTTTATGGAAACAATGTGAGATCACAGTGCTATTTTAGGAATTTATTTTTTTTTTCCTTTTTATACAGAATGAGAAAAAATTAGGGTTGAGATACCTATCCCAGGTGTGACACTGCCACCAAAAAATGAAACGTGCCAGAGCTGGAATGCAAGTAATCCATTCACCTAGCATATGTTATCCACCTTATCATGACACTATGACAATAGAGGAAGAGCCCAACACAGAAGGACAGAAAGAACTTCCTACCAGGGGAAAATTGTTTTCTTTAGGATCCCTAAGTCATTTCACAGTTAGTATGTACACAAAAGCATCTTTGTTCCCATTCATAAGCCCCCTCTCTCTGTTTTTTTAAAGCAGTTTCAAAGCCATTAAGTATCAAGAATGCCAATGAACCTACATTGCAGCACATTATTTTCCATAGGATAACTGGATCTCACCGTGCCTTACGTTTTGTTAATAGATGTAGTTGTTCTACTAATCCAATCTGGCCAAAAATGGCACTTTCATATCTCACCATAAATTCAGTGGCTCATGGCAGAAAAGCTGGGACATAATTCTGACTTTATATGAGCTTTTAGTCCTCTTTCGGAAAGATAATCACTTTGCAGGATTCCCTCCTCTTGCCCATCAAATGGAGACCGCTTTTTAAGAGCTTTTAGCTTTCCAAAAAAAGATGTTGATGAGCTGGCTCAAGGATCTCAGCAGTTTTATTATTGCTTTTTCCATTATCCACACTTACATCAGCCTTACCCCAGCTGCCCTCCACCTTACCTGTGCTCTGGCCTCTCTCCATTACCCTCCTAGCAGGTGCGTATTTCATTATATGATGGTCAGGGGAAACAGGACTGACTGGAACGACACACAACAAGTCACAGTCTTCAACATTGCCCAGAGAGGTCCACAAATCTTCTTCCTACTGTTTGTCCAACTGAATCCAGGTACTCTTTTCTAATAGATCAAGTCCAGACCTCGCACCTTTTTCTTTAAAGGTCCTACACAAATCTGCCTGCAGTATGATCTCTCTTCCTGCTGTTTCTCTCATACCTCTACACTACAACCAACTTGCATCCCCCCAGATTTCTACTTAATGCCTGTAGCTTCACTGCACTGACCCTGTTGAAGTAGATCCCCTGCCTTGATGTTCAGAGCAGCTTCTTGCCCTCCCAGATATGCCTGTTAACTTCCTCATTTCTTTTCTCTCTCCTTTGTCTTTACATGGAGCTTACCAAGATTTCCAACTTTTCCACGTCTGTCCTGGTTTCCACCGAGATAAAGTTAATTTTCTTTCTGGTCGCTGGTTTAGTGCTATGTTTTGGATTTAGGATGAGAATAATGTTGATAACATACTGTTCAGCTGTTGCTAAGTAGTCAAGGACTTTTCAGCTTCTCGTACTGGCCTGACAACGAGAAGGTGGCCCAAGAAGCTGTGAGGGGACACAGCCAGGATAGGTGACCCAAAGGGATATTCCATACCATATGACATCACACTTCATATATAACTTGGGGATGGGCCGGAGATGGTTCAGCTCAAGAACTAGCTGAGTATCTGCTTCGATTGGTGAGCAATGGTGCTGTGCATCACTTGTTTTTTTAATATATACTGTTATTATTAAAGGCTCAAGGCAAAGAAAATCTTAAAGCCTTGCCCAATAATGTCTTTAATGTGCCTTACCTGGTGGGATGCAAGTGGTAGTAGACCTCTGTGTGTGTACATGTGCTTTACACGAAGGAGGTTTGCCACATTCCTTGCTCTGGCAGTTTGGGCATTGTCAGCAAAATGCCCCCTGATGTCTTCTACACAGCCACCCAAATGCACAAGAACTCTGCAATAAATGCAAACATGAATGGGAAAAAAAAAACAATCTTATGGAAACAGTTTGTCACATCTGGAACTTATTGTGTCACAGAGAAAAGTGGTAATTTGAGCTGACGAGGATCTGGCTGTGCAGCAGGAAGTTACAAGATGTTTTACATGGAAATGGTACTTATTTTCATTTCCATGTGTAGCGACTAGTTATTCTCACCTTGTTAGCATTATCTGGGTAATGAATAACCTGTATTGTTCTTGTATTGTGCAATATTGTTCTCATAAACCTCTGCAGCTTGGTGCCTCTATAGCACGTCGTTATTAGGACCGGACAGCAAAGAAAGGTTTTGGCAAGGTTTAAAAATTTCTGGTTGAAGCTGACTCAGCTGTGCCTCTGCTCAACTTTGTCTCTGCTCAAGCTTTGTAAACTAGTTCCCAACAATCTAGTGGAGCAGCTTTATAATGAAATAGCTCTATGATTGACTAACATTAACTTTTAATAGCATCTTCACTGGTGTAAGCAAAGCAAGGTCTGGGTTGCTTATATTGCCAGAGCTGCTAAAGCAGGAGAGGGGTTTTTTTTGAGCAGAGATCTTTGTCACCAGCTGTTGCTACAACACTTATTTCACCCAGCCGATGGGTAAACTGTGATTTGTGACCAACAGCTGTGCTGCAAAAAGCTTTGCAGCGTGGTTCAGTTGCACACGTAATTCTGCCACTGTGCTGCTCAAGGGAAAGATATAAGCTGTGGCAGCAGCAATGTCTCTTCCCCAATATGAGTTGCCTGCACTTTGCCGGTCAAATCCTCATCAATACAACTACCTTGGCCAACACCACCACCCTTCAGGTCTTACTCTTCTTGAACAAGAAGACATTGGCTTCATATTGTCTGTGTAACATCAAAACCAGATCTGGTCTCTTCTGTCACTTGTCACTTTTGACAGTGTTACTTATATCTTCTTTTAAGTTTCTCCTAGTTCTATACAGGAGAAATGGTTTTATAGAGTCAGTAAAAGTGAATCACCAGAGCACTGGGGAGCCATCCCCACCTGAACGGTTACAGCACCCAGGCTCTTTCCTACATCCAGGGAGGGAGCAATGCTGATAAACTCTCACACAACTACTCTGTCTGGCTGTTATTAACCCATTTTAACCTTGTGCTTAATCCTCCCTTCTCCTACATTCCCCTTCAGCATTATCGTTTCATTTGCTTGCATTAAAAAAATAAAAATATCACCTGAAAAAAAATTACCCACCCAAAAGAAAAGCCAGGCAGTGTCCTGCAGCTCACACTTCGCTGTGCTAATTCCCTGAGCTACATCACTGGCATAATCAGATTAAAATGTTCAGAAATGGATCATACTAAGACCAGGAATGATGAATGGTGGATCAAGCTTTCATTATCATAAAAATGGATAAATAGAAGTGGAAATAGAAAATAAATTAACATGAGTATAAGCAGTAAAAAACTCTTCCAAAGGATTCTATGATTAGCTGAACATTATTAACAATTATGCCAGGAAAAGTATTTGATTGTGGATGCTGAGTAACAGCTCTGTAATTATATTCTTCTTATCACTTTTTAATTATTATTTATTTTTACTAAAAACATCCCGAGGACTGGAGTCAAGACTGAGACTCCTTTGCTTCAAGCGCAGCTCATTCATACAGATGGAAGAGCTTCCTCCAACAGTACATTCTCTGAAACCAAACCTCAGGAAGCAGACCTTGTACAGACCACAACCAAATTATATCTTTCAGGGAAGTGAATTTAAACCAGTGGCTCACTTCATAGCTGGGCCCTGGCAGTGAAGCTTTGGGTCATACAAAAGGGAAAGAGCAGGAAGTAAATAAAATACCATTATTTTGTGTTATTGAGGCTACAGATTGGAATATAAATAGGTGAAAATGAAGTAGAAAAGCAAAAAGCTAAGGAATTTTTTTTGGGGGGGCGGTTAAAAGATGACAAAAGGAATGATGTTTTTAAAGTCTGTTTACATTGAGAATTCTGGCAGATTCTGAAATGCAGCTTTTCTCCTGCTCTAATCACAGAATACTGCAGAATAAATCTATATAACAAAAAGAACAAACATTTGGCTGGTGCAACTCAGCAAGACGATAATAGCCCAACAAAGGAATAAAAGCACTTCAGCACCCAACACTAATTTTGTATTGATTCTAAGCTATGTTTAAAACTACGTGTAATTATTTTCAGATGTCTCTTTCAATCACCGATTACATATAGACAAACACTAGAAAATATACTCTAAAGAAGAGCCTTGCGCTGCCTGGGGAGGGTGATGGGATCCAGGGCTGAAGCTTTCTGCCATCTCCCATTTAAATATCCCTTTTGCAGATCATTTGGCAAAGCTGCGCAGCAAGTTCAGTTCAGCTTGTGTTCATGTGCCTTGAACTGCGTAACACCTTCAATAAACCCTATGGCCAGGAGCTCATCATTTTATGTACTGAGAGCTCCATTAGCTAAGGCTGTAAGTGCCACTTCACACTACCCAGTTGCTTGCAGGTGTAGTTTTTGCCAGAGGGTACTTAGTTGGAGGAGAGTGCAGGAAGAGGCATTAATTACATTTGTCTCTTGTTTTTACATACACTGATTTATTTCCATTTGCTTTTTAAACTCAATGGCAAATCTTGCGTTCTTGCACATGTAGGTTCATTTGCTATATTTACACAAATCAAGGCAGAAAATTGCTAAAATTATTTGCCCACCTACATTAAGCAAGCTCCTGACCTTATGAGTAGTAGCAATAGCATCAAGATTACCCTGATGCCTGGCTAGCAAACATGATTCATTGTGTTGAACCATAAATACCTGTATGAGCTGGATTTTGGTTACCTCTTACAACATGCACTTAGTTGTATGCAATGGTGATATAACCAGATGAGGCATCCCATCCTCAATACATGACCTCCTTCTTCTGCTGAAGGTCACACACTCTCTCCCAGCTCACTTTCAAGGACACCACATTGCATGTACATGACAGTAAGAGACTTTTTTGCTTGAGTGAAGATGGACTTCAGATTTGTCAGGAGGTACAAGCCATGGCAGTTTTATATTTGTTTTGACATACATGTTATTTAGTCTCTCCAACACTTTCTACATTTCTCATGGAATTAACCTACCATTAATTTATCTAGAGTCTAGAATTGGAAATTCATTTGGAAGAAGAGTTTCTGGCCTTCCATTATTTTTTCTTTTGTTAGTATTTTATTTGAAATGCTAATTTATTGTGATCTTGTGTGTGTGTTTTTATACTTCATTATTGCCACATTTGATAGAGTAATTAGAAAACAAGGGACTCTAGCAGATGTACAGGCTATGTCCCAGCTGAGGATTTGCCGTGCCTTAGCCAACCCAATCAATGCTCAGCTGAGTGCTTCTCAGAAACCTCCAGCGATGGGTATTACACATCTCCCACACAGCTCTAAAGCTCTTCCAAAAAGAGTTTTTCCTAAGCTGAATCTCACTTTCTGTGAGTTAAGCTCACTCCTTCCTGCCCAAGTCCTAGAGCACTGCAAAATTCATACTCCCTGTTTTCAGCAAATTGAAGACTTCAGTCACATTTTCTAGGCCTCTCCTTCTGGAGCTGATCTTCCAAGGTCTCTATGATTGCTCAGCATTTTCTTTAAATATCTTACCAATCTGTGTATAGAACACTGCAGCTGAGATCTACTCACTGCTGACTACAATGTGCATGGTCTTAAAGTCTCTTGCAATTAAGTGTTTGCACATACATCTCCCAGCCCATCACACGGCTTCGCAACAGCCCAGCACAGTATGCCAGGGGCCATGCAGGTCTCACAAAAAGACAGTACGGAAAATTAGACTTTCCTACTTTTTCTGAAATGTTAATACCCTTAAAAACTTTCCCTCTAGGATTTCATAAAATAGTTTTCTCTAAACATTGGGATCCAGACCCCAAAAAAATCCATTGTAAATTTTTCATTTATTAATTTCCAGTCAGTTTCTTTACCAGCTTGGTGTGTAAACATTGAAGAAAACATCTTTTTGAGGAAAGCTGTCAAGAAGGCTCATCCTCTAGCAAAGTCTGCATCCCCCACATAACTCCATGTAGGACAAGCACTTCTGCTGCAATCACAAAACAGACACGCTGCTATTCTATTCCCACTCCCTCTAACTCTGCCGGAATTATAAAACAGGCCAGATTCTCTGTTGGGATCCGGTCTGTCTTTTTCGTTTAGGGTTACACTGCAGACTGCTAATGCGCAATGTTTTGCTACCATAATTAGGTTAGTCAGGAGCATGAAATGAAGTCATACTTCTAGCTGACCAAATTAAGCTTGGCAATAAAATCAGCACTGCAACTATCTTGACGTAGTGGTGAAAGCCCCTCACTGGGAGATTTGGCAGCTCTGTGCTATTGTTGTATTTCTGCATCTCGCTAGTCAGTGGTTTCTGAAGTTTGAATTTAAATTTCCAGTCTTGCTAGTTTTGAAACGGATGCCAAGAATTCCTGATTTAGCTTTCACTGATTGTTTAACTGTTCACGGCCGATCACCTGTTTTTCTGGTAGGTTATGATGCATAAGAAATGCAATTAGGTGTGATTTGTGGTACAGCTACACAAAGGCACCTTTGTGATGAGAGAAACGCAGGAATGCAATTTGGGAAGAATATGAAATAAACCGAGAGCAATCAAAAGGGTAAGTCAGACCACAAAGAAAGTAAGTGACAATATAATGTATTTGACAAGCAGAAATATCAAAGCTAATAAGGTGCAGCTGCGCGAGGCACAGGAAGCTGTGTTTGATTTTGAATCATTTATAAGAAGCCATTCAATTGCAAGTCACCATATTAGCATATTTAAATAGTTTTAATCTGGTTTCATCACTGTGATTAAAATTGCTGACGAGGACGGAAAATAACGATGAACAGAATCGAGCACAGCAAACAGCGGGCCTGTAGATGGGATTAGAGCGGCATGAGGAACAGCGGCACGCCTAATGCAACAGCAAAACCACATCACAAGGGGAAAACTCAGGAGGTGAAATTACAAAAAGTGAGTGCGTTTTGAAACCTTCTCTCCTTTTCCGATTTTAGTTCACTCTTTGAATTAGATCATAGCTGAAGCGGGTATCGAAGGGGCTAGAGGATACATGCATCATTCAAAAGGCATGATTGAAGAGATATTACTTCACAAGCAATTTGCTCCAAGGCAACAACTGTGTCCTGTACTGTCTTAGGTCTGTCAATGGGCAGAGTTAGCTGGTTCACTGGTTCTGCCAAAAACAACTGAAGAGACTGACAAGTGCTGAGAAATATCAGGAGCCTGAAAACTCATGAGACCCTTCTGAGAGTATCTTTCGCTTTAAGAATTCTGATTTGTAAGGTTTTCTGATCTTAACTTGGAAACTAAGGAAGCATTTTAGTTGAAGACTGAGAAAAATTGCAAGGAAGGCTTTAAGGAAAAGTATTGATGGCTCTTGAAGAAATTGAGAGACCTGGAAAGTATGTCCTTCCTGCATGTCCCAAAGTAATTCAAGCAAAGACTAATTTCAATCCTTAAGCAGAGTGATAGCAGCAAACTCATTTCCACATTAAAAAGCAACTGATGTGATGCTGAAGACCGTTCACAGTGTAGAGGAAGTTCCTCTGTACTCCCCAATGTCTGCAAAATTCTATTTTGAGATGCTGGGTTTCTGCAATCCCTCCTCATCAGAGTTTGGAGCCAGAGCAGCTGCTGTTTCTGGAATGCAAGAATCGCAGATGCCGGCAGTACTTCTTTCCTAGAGGACTCCCTTCCCTTCAGGCACTACTGCCTTGGGTGCTGTAAACTCAGAATGAGAAGACATCTGCTCCAGAGTCTCCTCCACATACCCATCTCCATTTTTTAGCATTTAAGCACCCCAGAACATTGCAGCATCCTCATACTGAAGGCGCACAGAGAATCTGCATCTTTAGGCCTCCAAAATAACACTAAAAACATTCCCTCTTCTAATATGACACAGAGAGTGCATTGTGGCATATATGGGAATTAAGCTCATGTATTAAATTTTAGGCTAGCGTCCATGAGACCATTCTTCCTCTCCTCTGTAGGGTCTAAAAGCCTTCAGAGGCTTGACAAAATCAGCATCTCTGTGTACCTACCAAGAAGGGTTGTGGGGCAACATCCCCCAAGCTTGGATGCTGCTCCAGGGTTGCCTTGCTTACCCCCAGGGGCAACTGTTTGGGGTTGGGAGTGTGTAGACCACATCCAGCATCTGCCTCTGTCCTCCCCTGTAGACTGTTGCTTTGTCTGTCTTAACAGAAGTAGCTAAACTGCATGAAAGCATGCTAAATCTCAGTGGGAGGGTAAAACAAGCAGAGAGAAACCAACTGATGTGTAATCAGAGACAAAGGAAATATATACAAAAGAGATCCCCCTTATTCTTGCAGTTCTGTCTCCCTTTGTATCTTTTTCACCTAAGCTTTTTCCATTGAAAATGACAGAAGGCAATATGTCACTGAGAACAGAGATGACAATTGCAAACGGTAGGTGTTTTCACTAGAAATTGCCAACACAAATTTTGATGTCTTTCTCCCATGGAGGCCTTTGGGAAAAAAAATGATGCCTTGGAGGTTTTTTGAAAAGCTGGAATATTGCAATAAAATATAATGCAGTACAGGCTATATAAAATTTATGGGGCACCTTTTATGAGAACATCCCAAGGGGCTTCATATAATAGCTATAAAACAGTAAAACACATCATGGCACAGATTTAATTTTTAAAATGGCAGAATATATATTAATGATTTACCATCATTACTCTTCATTGGAGGTCTAAGAACACTAATAAAATGGTTCTACCTAAAGTTGTTTTAGGTGAAAGGTATTTAATGTCTGAATACAGTTCATATTTTAAGAAGTTTAATTGGTTGATTAAAACAATACCAAAACAAAAACAAGTATGATGTGTTTCAGCCAGGAAGGGTTTCTGAGTTATCAGTCACTGAAATTTGTCCACCGTTCCCTCAGGTTACCCAGGTCCATCTCTCCCAAACTTACAAACGGACAACTGAGTGGATAGCAGCTGAGCAAAACATTCCGCTTGTGTTGAAACACAAACCCTTGTACTATCTAACCCGGCAAAATGCCTCTACCAAGCATAGTATGTACAGAAGAAGGAGGGTCCTGGCAAGGAATGGCAAGTAAGAAAAGAATATACATGATCAACAGCATTAGAAATGTCTTGGCTGCCTTTCACACCTCTGGCACTGCTATAACTTACTCCCATGCCCCCATCACCACTTGGACCACCTTGCATATTAGAAGTTGATTCTAGCGGTGCAGTCCAGGGCTTTCCCTGCACTCTCATGGGTTATTAGCTACAGACACTGTTTTCTGCTGAATCTAGGTTTAAGTCCTTTTCAGTGAGAACTAGGACCAGAACTATAGCAGCAAGATTGAACCACGACTCTTCAAATGAGTTGTTTGAAGAAAGATAAGCCAAGCACAATGCAACACACAATTAATAGGCTGAATAAGTTATGAACTGACCTCAGGGAATAAAAAGCAAAAGAATGGTGGGGTTTTTTTCAGCTCTTTGATACAGAAAAGAGGTCAAAGCTGAGAAAAAAAAAAAAATCAAAGTCAGAGACCAAAGTGGGAACATCAAGTCAGAAGGGACAGTAACAATTAAATGCGTTAGCAATTATGAAAACTCAGCAACTGTATTTATCTGCTTCTGTACACTTAAATTTAACACTGAAGTGACCATCAGCCCACATACTTAAAAGAATATCCAAGGAATCTATAAGGTCCTGCAGGGTCTTGAAATATAAAAAACAGACTGGGCAGTCTGCTGGTCTACTTCTGTCAGCAATCCTGTCTGTGGGAGGTTAGGTTGAAGAAATGTAAGTTTTGTTTTGTTCTAAACTACAAGGACCTTCATCCCACACTGGAAATGACCTGAAGGACCATTGCAATAAGTGTCCAGGAAACACAAGCTCTGACCTTGGAGCAGCTGTCTAGGGACAAGGAAAGTCATTTGCCACAGACAAAGACCATATTTGCGTGAGATGCATCCAGTGACGTTGATTGACATCAACACAAAATACAAACCCAGATCCTGAGTTTGACCTGATATTTGGCAGAGTATCTGGGAAGACTGGGCTACAGAGATGCCTTCAGCATATAGCCCTATGGCTCGTATAGCCCTAACTCCTGGTACATGCAAGCCAGAACTGTGTGCAGGATGTTTTTTCCTCCTCAGGAGGGTAATTCACAGTGATCTTCTGACCCTGTTCATGCACTTCTGATCACCTCCATACTGCCTCAGAAAGGGGACATACAGGCATGCATTTATAACCCTTTGTCCCCAGCCTCCATATAGTGGAAATACAATTGTTCTTTTGCCTGGAAACCAACTGCAACAGTGAAGTGAGCATCTGGATTCCTCACCTTTCCCTCCAAACACTCTTTAGAAGAAAGCACTAGATGAAGTCTGGTCTTGAGCAAAGGCAGACCAAGAGTAGTTCTACACTAAGACAGACAAAGAATCCAGCCAGGTGTCCCCTGAACCATCTGTATCCATCCTTATCTCTGGGTGAAGCTGAAAAGCGTCAAGTCCTTCATATTAATTAAATGAAAAAGCTTCTGATCCCAAAACTTTCTGTGTATTTGCTAACAGGAGGGCGAGTTCAATCCCCACTGTCACTAAGTCCCTGTAAGTGCCACATGGGCTGAGGGCTCTGCACTGACAAAGGTCACAAATTGGTCAAGCCAACTGAAGCAAACCTAGCCTGTAATAGGACTTGTCAGCCAGGATATCACCTAGCAGGCTTAATAGCTCTGACCGATCTAAAAAGCTGTAAATGAACAAAATCTGTATGTTTTACAAAAATGGGTAAGTAATCAGAGCCCTGCAGTACTGAAATGATAAGCTCAAAGATACAGCATAGGAGAAAGCTCCTTATTGCTTAATCCTCAGCTCTCAAGCAAGCCAAGCGTAAAATCCTTTAATCAAATCTAATAACCTGGGATAATCTTCAAAATAATGACTGCAAGGAATAACATATTCCTGCATTCATTAAATCCTGAGATTTTAAAAAATTGATTTTCTTTAGCAGAGGTGTTAAAGGTATTCTCACATGTTGCATTATGCATAACTTCCCACAAGTCATAACAAATATTAAAACAAACAAAAAATGATTACATATTCTGACTGTAGTCAAACTAGCTTCCTCTATAGAATACAACTATTTTCTGTATACAGGAACAAATTACATGCAAGCGTAATGATATCAAACACTGAAACACGATGCTCTTTGCCCTGAAAAAAACCACATTTATTAGGAAGAAAAACCTCTCTTGTCCTTGTTTCCTCAGAAGACTTTTTTAGTTGCCAGTCTTTGAGGGCTTTGGGTTCCTATGTATTAACCAACCCACAGTAGTGTCTATTTCTAGGAAATTCTATCTACAAATATTTTAGAGAATTAAGAGTATACAAGGCTGAAACGTATTGCCTCACGGACAGTTTTAGTGCCATTGAACGCAGCAAACTGTCTTAACATAAACCATCTCAGTCTAACAAGAGCCATCTATGCCCCCTCTAAAATTGGTAAATGACAGATGATAAACAAGTTAGTCCTAACTCCCTGGCCAACTTCCATCTTCAGCAATTATATTTTGCCTGTTTAAGATGCTCTTTCAGATTTATTCAATTCTGAAGCATAACAGACATTGAAAAAAGAAGTTCTCAGAAGCCGGTGAAACTGATTTCATTTCCCACTGTGAACAGATTTGTCTGTATGACAAACAAATTATCACAAAGACGTTTATTTTTCTGCCCGCTTGTCCATTGTGAGAAGTGAGAATGTAGTATTTACTCATTACACACAGAGTTAAACATTTTTCAATCAAAGGCTTATATACAAATTTCACTAGCTGTCTGTATAAAGTGAGCAGTCAGCTATACCACGCGATATTATCCCTCTTTCCCGTAACTAGGTGTCTGAAATTAAAGATAGAGCAACAACAAATGATTGCTGTCAGCAGTATTCCTATTCATCCTCATGTTGTTCTGTTCACAAGCCAGTATGACATTAGTAAGACGAAGGGTCACTGCCTCCAAACAGTCATGCAAATAAAAAGCTCATTCACTCACACCATAGAAAATTAGGCTGGAAGAAATCCAACAGGGCATTAACTCCCATTTCCCTGCCTAAGGCAGGATCCCTACTGACATTCCTGATGAATATTTGTCAAACCTACTCTTAAACCAGATCAAATGATGGAGTCACCACAGCTCAACTTGAACCTTCCTTGCTGCAGGTCAAGTTCTTTCCTTTTTCCATTTTCAAAACACATTTAGAGAAGATATTATCTTTTTTTCCTCAAATAGAGAAAAGGGGGGGGGTGGAAATAAAGGAAAAATAATATGAAAATTAAATAAGAAAGATACTGAGTTCTCTTTGGTGTTCTTTCTTTAGCTTGAACAATCCCAATTCTTTCAATATTTCCTTGTAGGTCATGTTTCTAGCTGTTCTCAGCTAGAGAATAGGTCAAGTCTTTCTTGAAGGGCAGCACTGAAAATGGCACAATTCTCCATCTAAGGCCATCCTTTCATTATGTAGAGGAAGTAATGACACCACACTGCAGACTGTGCTCCTGTTCACAGGGCCCCTGTGACACTAACCAGTTTGCAAAAGCTCCCTATCGTTCACCTGCATCTAGTTCGCGATCCTCAATAGCCTCCTCACCTGTCCCTGAATGTCCAGATAGTTTTCTTCTCATCCTATATTCACGTACTTCATTATTCCTACACAAACATAATCATCCCTTATTAAATAATATTTTAATTTTTCAGATCATACCTCCATTCTGTCAAGATCATTTTTAATTATGGTCTGGCTGTATTGCAGTGTACCAATAGGGATTCTCATCTCAGTATCCTCTCCATTGTACAGGTCACTAACAAAAACACAGGGCACAGCCAAACTCAGAGAAGACCCTTGAAGAACTTCACTGACAATATCCTTCATTTCTACATGAAATGCTTGTGTTCTACGGTGTTCTGAGAGTACTAATCAGTCTACAGTCATCTCCTCTAGATGACACTTGCCCAATGTCTATCCACATTCTACACCCACTGGGTATCTTACTTATCTCCAAGCATTCTCAGAATGAAAAAAACATAAAATGCTAAGGGCAGCTAATACTGCTTTGACAGAAGAAACTTTGCATGAAGATTTTGAAAACTCTTTCTGCTGTTTGTGCCTCTCCTGCTCTAGGCTGGCATTTCACACCTTTAGGCATTGGTATTAATAGTGCTATCCACCTAGTGGCAAGTGAAGATCAATACAGAATAAAGCATTCATCGCTTCAGGCTTCTCCAAATCTTCTGTCTATTAAGTGTCAGCATTTGGGTTCCTCATAACTAATGCGCCTTGCTATTTCACTTCACTTTATGTCTTGACCTTTTTGATTAGGTCACTGAGAGCTCTTGCAATGCCTTTATGCTCTTTCTTAGTAGCCTGACCTAGTTTCTACTTTCTGTATCCTTTCCTCCTGTGTTTGAAGTCAATGAAAGGCTCATAATTTAGCCAAGTTGATCTCTT
Source organism: Psophia crepitans (assembly GCA_013399095.1). NCBI lineage: Eukaryota > Metazoa > Chordata > Aves > Gruiformes > Psophiidae > Psophia > Psophia crepitans. The sequence goes on along the minus strand of VWZZ01003372.1, from coordinate 55,052 downwards.
ACTGACTTCTTATCTCTCCTCCACAAGGAGAGAGCCTTATTAATATTCTTCTTTAAGGAATTGCCAGCTTTCTTGAATTCCCTATTCCATCAGGCTTGCCTCCCAGGCAACACCTACCAATTCTGCGAATGTTGAAGTCTTCCTACTTGAAATCCATTGTTAATGTTTCGCTTTTTATCTTCTTTTAAGTCCTATGAATCATAAATGTATCTTTCCATGATCATTCTCACCTAAACTGCCCTTTGTCTAGACATTGTCAAACAAAGTGTTTCCTCCTATTGGTCAGTGTCTAATCAAAGTTCACCCTATTCTAGTTATCTTAATCATCTTTAGTCCATCAGAAGCATGTTCAAAGAACTTGCTAAACAGACTCCCTCTGAAGTACCTTTTCTTTGCAACAGATATGTGGGTAACTAACAACCTGCACTAAGACTTACAGCTCCTTGTGCTTATTATTCTTCCTTCTTGCATCACAGTGATTGCTACCCAGTCCTATGACTTCAGGAAGAACAACCCAGCCTTGTTTTTATGTCCATCCAAGTCATCATTGTTTATGCTACTTCTGGGACTGGTTAATTCCAAGTCAAAATGGTCTCCATTTTTGCTCATCACCTTGTCAAACATTATTCCTGGATAAGGAAAACAAAGGCCTCCTGGTATGTAAACATGTATTTATTTCCAAGATGCATATTGTCACTCCCTATACACTGACCCCAGAGAGAATAAAAGCTCCACAAAACCAGAAACCTGAACAGATCACTGAAATTGAAAGTTGTATCCATACACAGTTGACCACAGCAGATTAATTTAATTCAACAGTTTGTGAAAGTGTTTAGTTGCTGAAGAGAGACAGGATGATCCAGCAGCTGCACTGTGAATATACAGAAGATAGGACAATGGAAGAGGGAAAAAAAAATTCACAGGGAGAGTGGTGCTCAGAAAATCCCCTGCGCTTTGGAGATTTTCAGTCTGGACAGGACAAGATCCTGGTCCCTGAAGAGGCCAAAGCCTGCTGAAGTCTGGGGCTGTGATCCTGCTTTTTGTCTTGTTCCCTTCTTTGATAATCCTAACTTTTACCATCACATAGTCAGTGTCATCAACGTTTCCACCAAACTTCACATCTCCCAGCACTATCTTCTTGCATGTAAGCAGGAGGTTCAGCAGTCTCTCCATACTCATCAGCTTCTCAATCACCTCTATCAAGAAGCTGTCATCAATGCCCTTCAGAAACCTGCTGGATTGCTTGTGCCCTGATGCATGGCCTTTCCAGCAGATATTATGGTGGCTTAAGTCTACCATGAGGTCTAGGGCTTGTGAACATGAGGCTTCTGCCATTTGTTTGAAGAAAGTCTAATTTACTTTTTTTCTTCATCCTGTGTATGCAATGCATTCTGTGAAAACTACTACAAAAACTCAGCAAAGATGGAAATGCATTTACAGATCCATAGCAGCTCTCAAGCACTGTCCATTACTTATTAAAAAACTGCAATCAGGAGGAGACGAAATGAAGAAGCAAATTTAAGGAGTCTTTCCTCTGAAGATAGGGTCATAAAAGACTTTCTTATTAAAACCCAGACAGGTTATAACTATTAAAAAACAAGTTCGTGAGCTCTACTGGGATGGATTTGACACTACTGAAGTCAAGATATATACAAATACGCATATATCAAGCAGCAAAAGAAACAGTTACACAGAACCCTAGAGAAAGGCCAAGAAGACATATTGATAAGCATCTGTAAGCAAAATTGGGAAGCAAATGTAAGAGAGATGTATTTTGCAGAGTGGAGAGCAGGAAGCAATGCCAGTAACACAGCAATCGGCACGACTATAGGAAATGTCCCTGTTCGTGCAACTGCACGGGCAATGAAAGAAAAGTTGTGGTGTTGTGCAATGCTTATGCTCCAGCACATACGCTCTTACCTCCTAAAGGCCAGTGAGATGTGTGTTTTAAACACAGAAAGGGATTCCTAAGCATTGTTCTTAAGTGATCTTAAATTAAATAGTATTCCAATAACATACATAACACGTACAAGATCGACACTGAGGGACAAGGATAGCTAAAGAAAGCAACCAAATTAATTAAACTCATAGGGAACTGCTAAGCTTCACCAAAAGAGTATCCTGTACAGAGCCCAGAATACAAATACGACCAAACACCACATATCAGTAAAATCACAGCTGTTAAGAAAAAGATGTGGAGCCTGTGGCATCTGCTATACAAAAGCAGGAGATACCATTCAGAGAAGAGCCAAATCAATAGACTTGATTGCTCAATGGTTACCAGTGAAGCAAAGAAGAAGGCAACGTTATATCTAAATTTTAAAAATCTTCTTCATACCTCCTAGAGAAGCTGATGAACCTTCCTCAAGTAGGAGTTTCATAAAACAGGCTAGATGAGTGTTATATGGAGATAGCCTGGGTGTACCTACACAACTCCATCAGAGGGAGATGGCCTTCAAGCACATTTCCCTTGCACACAACTTCTATTGCAGTAGGCATCATTTTCTTCACCTTGGAAGAATTCTGGCTATTATCTTGGGTGGCACAAATTTCAATTCTGACATGCAGCTGGTCAAAATGATGCAGAAACATTAAGATTAATTAGAGAATGAGCTGAGCATCCTCCTTTCATCATGACAAGACCATGGGATGCAGCAAAGAATCCAAAAAGAGGCTTTTGCAGCTTCTGTGCCATGAGAGAGGAAACTGGGAATCAAAACCCTAAATCTATGAGCAGAACCTCACCATTGTAAAATAGAATTTAAGCATTCTATAGGAAAATGTTTGTCTCCAAAGAAATTTCACTGGACAACAAGCCAGACATTACGCCTCTGAAATACGCGAAAGGGCATGCTGAAGGCAAAGGAAGTTGAGCTGCAGCAAACGTTGACTGAAGCAAAGGGTCTTAACACGTAGAAGACCAAACCTTACTTTCAAGCAAGAGCCATATTATTCTCAGGTGCAAGAAACCTTGTCCCATGAATCTCGTTTTCAAGTAATTGAATTGGCATATTGCATGTGCCAGGACTGGAAGATAAAATGGTTCAAAAAACAGAGGGGCAAATATCAGCTCTCTGCAAAATTCATAGAGCGTGTGCTAGATTAGTGAACAAGCATTGGTGCTACAGCACAAGAAGAGCCCAACAAAAGAAGAACCTTTTGGCACCAGCAGCAAACACCAACTTTGGAATTGTTGAAAGCCATCAAACTCTCCACAAAAGTAGCAGGGAGGGCTGGGAGCAGGACTCCTGCAGAATCATAGACCAGGTTGATTATTAGCCTCTTACACACCCACAGGTTTGAGAGCTACTTGAAGGTGTGTACATAAACTGAAATAGACGGTACATTTGCTATATTGATCTATGAATAACATTTCCAAGTTTCCTCTGGAGGTGCAGTTTCCACGCAGAAACTAACCAATGAGCACTGGCTGCAAAACCCAAAAGAGAAACTCTAACGGATACCACCAAAGAGGATTTTGCAAATATGGAAGTACTTCATCACAACTGAGATTTGGCTTGGGTATCATTAGTAATGGCACAAACACTTTTAAGAGCAGCTAATGTCTGAAACAAGCAGTAAACCTGCATGCAAACATGATAAAAAGCTTTGCATTGAATCTGCAAGTCTGCAAGCTGACCCAGAAACAAATCACTCAAGAAGAAACATTGCATGTAGAAGTGAATCAGTCTCTGTGCATATTTCTACTATCAAAATACTAACACTGTTGTCTGGGATGCTTCTCAGGGCTGAGCAAACCAACTCCTACAGAGATGGAAAGGGAAATATCGAAAACTCTTTCTGCATCAGAACGAATACCAGAATCAGAACATTTTAACAAAGTGAGATAGTTCTCATTTGGTCATAGATAAATGGAGGCATTAAAGAAACACTACTGTACCAAATGAACAGAGATGCTGAAAACAAAGCTTTAAATAAATAAAAAAAAGGAAGAAAAGTGTTTCCACAGTTTAAAAAAAAAAAAAAGGCAAGAATTTGGCAAAATGGACAGTGCTAAGCCAAGCTATCCTGTTTCAGAAAGAATTATTTCAATCACAGTCACTAATGAGAGACAAAGACTAGACCTTTAAGGGAATCAGGCTTTTGAGAGTCCTCAGAATTTGACAGATACAAGTGAAAGGGGCAAGCACCTGATAATCCCTGTATTGGCAGCTCAGCAGCGTGATGCCCCAGAGGACTGCAAAGCAGTGGCTTAGAAAGACTATAGTCCCCCTGCAAGACACTGAGACACATTAAAGCTGTGGGAAAGCAAACTAAAGGGCCATATCAGTTACTGAATTCACTAGAGCTTACTAGTTTAATAATATTTTACTTAGAAAATATAGAAAGAGTTCAAAAGTCAGAGCAGCGAAGAGAGTTCTCCAGGAACAGAAGCCTCCTTTCCCCATGATTTCTACATCATTTATTGGGTGTTGTGCAAGATTTCATTTTCAAGTAAAGCAAACCAGTACTGAGCCTGGCCAGAATGTGTTGCCTGTGAGCAAATGTTTCATGGCCTTTGAGGGGAGATTCAGACTAGACATAAGGAAAAAAATTTTTTACTGTGAATTTTTTTGCAATAATGTTTAGTGAAACACCAGAACAGGTTGCCCAGAGATGTTCTGGATATCCCACCACTGGAAACATTCAAGGTCAGGTTGGATGGGGCTTTGAGCAACCTGACCTAGTGGAAGATGTCCCTGCTTATTGCAGGGGAGGTTGAACATTTTAAGGTCCTCTCCAACACAAACTGTTCTATGATTCTATGGTTTTAAAGTCTTTACAAAATGTTCTTCCTTTAAATAAAATTGTCTTTGATGGTCAAAAGGTACAGCCAAGAAACATTTGTATTCTGTCACTTTGAGTATTACACAAGAACCACACTTGCTAAATAGAGTTCAAAAATTATAAAGAAGGGTGATTAAAGAGCTATTTCATAGTAAACTTCTACACTGACTGCACAGTGCTCCTGTAGTCCAAGTCACTCTCTTTAGTACTCTGTAACAAGAATAAGTTAAGTTTACATCATTCCTTATTACTGCTGCAAACACAGTCTTGAGACAAGATTCATATTAGCCATTTTCTGCTCTTATTGCATCATTCGTCAAGAAAACGAGGAATAAGAATTTCAGCACCTAATATGCCCTGTGAGTTATAGGACTGTGCCAGGATTATACTTCAACTTTTCTGATAGTTGGTAGTTCTCTGTCCTACCTTTCTCTGCATACCTGTGCCTAAGTGCTGAGTTATTACCATTACTTTATTTTTTCAGGGGGACCCTTCACTTCTGGATCTGACCAAGCTATGACACCTCATAAACAACTGAAAGACAACAGTAAATCTATTAATAAATCATAGCCCAACCATAAATCTGTTACCAGCTCAAAACATTCCGGGGAGCTTGCTTCCATCTACCAGGTGAGGACCTTAGTATGCATATAGTCTATTTGCAGGCTTACAAGAAGACAGGGATGCCAGGGCACAAGGTTTTGTATGTGGGCACCCTTTGGTTCTTGTGTGTGAATCAAGTGGGGGAGGGCTTATAAAGACATGAGCACACATGTGTAAATTTACGTGGGTGTGGACATAGGAATGTCTGAGGTACTTGGTGCTTGCATTGCCTTAGTCTTTACTGGAAAAGTGTCTCAGTCCTCCCACGTCCACGTGCTTAGGCAGTGTCAAGGACAGTGAAGTACTATTTGTGGTAGATCACCAGTTAGGGACTCCATAAGGCTGTACCAAAGCATATGAGACCAGGCAAGATGCATCCAAGGGTGCTGGCTGATGTCATTAAGAAACTGTTCTCTAGGTCTTTGAAAGGTCATGGTGACTGGGGACTTGAAAAAGGCAAACATCATACACGTCTTCAAGTATGGCAACAAAGAGGAGCTGAGAAATGACAGACCAGCCTCACCCCAGTTCTGGGAAACCTATGGAGCATATCCTCCTTGAAGCAAGTTTCAGCCACGTGTAGGGCAGGTGAGTGTTTGGGATCAGCCAGCACAGATTTGCCAGGAGCAAAACATACCTGCCAAACCTGATTGCATTCCACAATAAAACAACAAGGAAAGAGCAGTGGATGTTGATTTAGCAAAGATTTTGGCAAGGTGTCCCATGATATCCTTATAGCCACACTGGAGACATATGGACCAGATGGGTTGTGTAAAAGGTGAGTGGATGACTGTCCGAATTGTTTGGCACAGGGACTAGTAGTAGGAGTTTAAAAGTACATCTGGAGGCCCATTGCTCCTGGTATTACTCAAGGGTTCATACTAGGGCCAATAATGTTTAACATTTATATTAACAACATGGGCAAAAGCACGGACTCTAATCAGCAATTTCACAGATGATACCAAACGGGAGAGCAATTGTCAATACACTGGAGGGCTGCCATTTAGGGGGACTTAACAGACTGGAGAAATGAGCTGGCAGAAATTTTCCAGAGTTCAGCAAATGCAAAGCCCTGTATATGCGAAGGAATAACCCACACAGCAGCACAGGGTAGAGGCAAACCAGCTAGAAAGCAGCTCCACAGGTAGGAACCCATGGATCCTGGTGGACAACTTGAGAACAAGTGAGCTGTGCAACACCGCAGCAAATGAAAGCAACCAAATATTGGGCAAAAGCATAGACAGCAAGTCAAGGGAAGAGATTTTTTTTTTTTTTTCCTATTTGGCACTTGTAAGACAGCAGATGGAGCACTGCATCTCACTTGGGGCTCCCATACAGATAGGGACACAGGCATACCAGAGTGAGTACAGCAGATGGCCACCATGATGCTCCAGGGCCTGGAGCACATAAAGTACTGGGACAGGCTGAAAAATCTGGGTTGGTTCAGCCTGGAAAAGAGAGAGGATCTAAGAGAGGATCTTATTACTGTCTTTAACTACCTAATGGGGGGCTATAGAGATAAGACACACCAGAACTTTTATCAGAGGTGAAAAGCAATAGGACAATGGGTAATAGATGCTAGCTGCCACAAGGAAAATTCCTATTACACATAAGTAAAAGCTTATCACCATGAGGGTAGTCAAAGCCTGGAATTGGTGTCGTCAGAGGCTGGGGAATTTCTGTCCTTGGAGATCGGCACAACCCAATTGGAAAAGACCCTGAGCAACATGACCAACACTGAAATTAGCCCTGCAACTTGGACCAGAGAGGCCTCTTCCAACCTAACTCGCTCCATGACTTTGTGATATAAGAGAGAGCAAGTTCAACATTGTCCCTTTTCTTCTCTGCCTTTTTCTTCAGCCTTACGAGGTTATTTGTGTTGCTGTCTCAAATGCTCTCAAACACACCCTCCTCAGGGAGCCTTTCTCCATGTCTTTAAACCTTTTGAAGTAGTTTAATGATGCCAGTAATTGCATTCTACCTTTGTATTATGTATGGAAAGTGGCACATTGTTGAATATGAAAAATAAAGTCACTTGCAATGTACATTCTAACAACAGGGAAGCTTAAAGTGGAATTAATGACTGATGAAACTACAATGAATTGAGGAAAGGGTAATGAGCTCCCTGTAGCCTCCACCACGCTGCCCACATTCTATTATCTGCTAAAATATCTTTCTTCAAAAATCTAGATTAAAATAATATGTGAACTGAAACTAATGAAAACATCATCTTAATTAACACAATAGTGCAAAACAGTTTGAAAGTACCTCTGAATGGCAACAAACAGCAGTCCTAGATTCAAACAGATGTATGGAGAGGTGTTGCAGAGAACTCTTTCCTGTAATTAGTTTCTTGCATGGGGGTTGATTCCAGGGAAGTATTTATACCTCTTCCTTATTCCAGATACATTTAAATATTTCAAATTAGATGTTCCAAAACATTCACATCAAAACATTCACATCAAAACAAGATAATAGGCAGACAAAGTTTTTTGGTTCCATCATAAACTTGCAGCCCAGATTCCAGTGGAAACTCTACAAAGCTTTTAAATATATTTGCAACTTTATGGCTTTCAGTCAAATTCTCAAGTTCCTGCGGGCCTTCCAACAGCTGCCTCCCACACAGACAATATCACAGAAGGGAATGAAAAATGGGAAAGCCTCTGTCCTGCTCCAAGCCACTTCTTGCATACTAAATTGAGTCCCAAATGGTATCACTGGGGATTCTTATAATAAGACATATTGGCATCCTGTTTCACAGTCAACATTTTAGAACAGCAGGATGTCTCTGGAGCTCTGCTGGACTGAACAGTTGGGTTTAAACCGTTGCGTAGGTTCTCAGGGGACAGATATTTACAGAAAAGGAGAGAAGGTTAAATGCTATCAGTATCTTGGAGTCTTTCCTCAAAAAAAAAAGTGGTTGGTTTTGTGTTTCACTGCATATTTTGCTGCTGTATCTTGGACTGATTTAGATTATTGCTCAATTCCTGAGGCAGACTAACTAGTGCACTAATATAATTTCTATATCTGGACACAGATTTAAGGATTTTTTTAAGAGATTTTTTTTTTTCTCCAAGTAACTAGCTCCAGAAAAACAGTCTTGCTTTTGTGCACTCGGCTTTTGCTTCACTTACTAAACTTTTATGTCTGAACCCACGACTTTTCTCACTTTCACTTTTCTGATTCTCTCCACCTTTTCGATGAGGGGGACTGAGTGAGTGTCTGCATGGTGCCCAGCCGCTGGCTGGGGTAAAACCACGACAACTGGTTGGAAGCTGCCAGGAGGAGAACGTGTTAGCTGCACCACTGCACACTGCACCGCACTGCCTTCAGGACTCAAAGTGATTCGGGGCACAGGCAGGACCAGCTACAATTTGCTGGCACTTGTCCCTAAAAACACATCTTCACGTTGTTCCTTCAGCAGTGGAACCACTGTCCCAGCTCAGCCCTCCAGGGACACACAGGTTCCCATGAGGCAGCTACTCCTCCTCATACCTTGCCTGAGATGTGCTGGGAAAACACAGAAGGTATCAAGGATGACTGGTGCAGAAATCACTGTCTAGCAGAGTATTTGCTGCCCTTACCATTCCCTTTGCAGCCTGCTGCAATAGCTGCTGTCCAAGACCCACTCCTGAGGGTGAATTCAAATTTAAGGACACTGATGTTGCCCATCACCACAACACTGCAAGATGCACAGCACTGTGGTCCCTGTTGTAACGCAGGGTCAGTGCTGATATCCCTTCACTTGCTTGAGAGCTCTGAGATGTATTTGAGCTTGTCCACTGAGCAGCTACTGTGAGCTGGATTACAAGGTGCAGCAAAATAAAACAGCACAAATGACAAGGAAATGTGAAAAGATGGCTGACCAGTTTCCTTCATATTCCCCTCACATTTCAGGCTGCTTTAGCTTTCACCAGGCTGCAGTAATCACAAGAGGCCAAAAATTGTTATTCCAGCACAACTGCGTTTCCCCTGCCTGGCTGGTGCAGGCTCTATGGCAACAGAAGACACAGGCAGCCTCCTTAAGCCAGAGTTTCATGGCAGCAAAACAAGGGAAAGGAAAACATGGGGGGTAAATAAGTGTATTTTCATGATATCTAGCTGTGCCCTGCCTCCTTACCAGTAGGCTAATCCTGGGGCTACGCATTCTGCACTGAGCATCTTTCGTCCAGTTTGGATACCTGCTTCAAATGACTAGGATGTGCTAGATGCTGCCCGTGAAACACCAAAGTGGTAAAAAAAGGTAAAAATAGTTAGAAGGCACTTTTGCAGCAGCTTTTCTCATATCCCATTCTACCTGCTGTGGATTTGCACAGCTCAGGGGGGGGTGCCGGGTAGTTCTGGCTCGGCTCCTCACCCAGCTTGCTGTATTAGTGCATGTAATTCATGCCTGGTCCTTACACAGGATGGAGTAGGCGCTGCAGTCTCAGAGGCACTGCTCTAACGCAGGATACATTCCCATTAATATGGGAATATCGCTTTCAGATGCAGATCAAGAGCAAAGCAAGCTCGTATCCATCTACAAAAGACTTAACACATCTGTATTCTGCCTCCTTTCACAAAGGTTAGATCTCTACTTCATATTTCATCCAGCTCCCTGCAACAGACACATTAAGGGTCCAATTCATCTGACCTATTGACTAAAAGGGGCACAGGCTGGCTGGGTTCAGCTGCAAATGACTAGATTATAGACATCTAGAGCTGAACAGGATGAGGTCACCCTTAATAACTGCACAGTAAACTGAACCTAGGAAGAATGATATCAACCCTGCATTGAGTTGTTCTGACACAGAACAGATGGAGCAGACCCTCCTCTGGGGTTATCTGAAGCAATTCTGCTGACTTCGATGGAGCTGCACTGTGGAGCATCATTACTTTCGTGAATTAAAGACCTGACTTTTTGACACGGTTTCATTGCAAACAGCATTTCTGGAGTACATTTTAACTTGGAGTCTAACCAGTGCAACAAAGAACTCCATTAAAATGAAAGAGATTATAATCCAGCTTTTTGCTGGTTTTTGTTTCCCCTCAACAAACCACTTGCAGATTTATAGTGAACAAGATAACAAAGTGCAGTATTAGTTCTGGGTGGTCGGTCTCCGTGCTGATAGGACGTAGGCTTTCGCAAAAAAACCTGATGTTTGTCACATACTACAGCTACTGCTGTATGCATCAGCACATGAAATACGACCCAAATTCCATCTTCAAAGCTATCACAAGAAATATTGTTTGTACTGAGGGTTCATAAAGTGCTCTAGCAAGTTATTACGTTTATAGTCTATTTTTTCCTTTCTTAAGATTTATCAACAATTTTTACTCAAAAATCTGGGCCCAGAAAATCATATTTGAGCTTTAAAAAAAAATAAACTCTTTCACTCATTTCCTCTTATGATGACAAGTTAGTCTTAGTACTCAACTTAGAGACACTTTCTCCAGAAATGCACAGTCACTATACAGCTACAGACCCTTAAAGCAAAGAACCAATATTTTATGAACCATTACAGTAAAATAGAGTTTAGAGTAGACTTTAATATTCTCATTTCCCAGCTGTATTGCAGCAATCTAGCTGCCTTCATGAAACATCAGCAAATCTCGTATCACCCTTAGTACTTGTTGGTCTTTTCTTCCTGGTTTCAGACTAACGTCGCAACAACAAAGCTCCGTAATGAGAAAGTACATCTGCTTATTGCCCAGAGAGAGGAAGAAACTTGATAGCTCCCTGAACTCTGTTCCTATTACTGAAATCCTTTCTTGGAGTGTGTTGTGCTGGGGTGCTTCTTAAAAAAAAAAAAAAAAAAAGGAGAAGACTAATAGGACCAAACGCAGAAGTGAACCCCAGGTTACGTCTCTCTGGAGAAGCTTATTTCACCATGGACAGTATATCCCCAGCATAGGCTGAAGCAACAGGCACTGCTTGCTACAGAGCAGAGATGACAGACTTGTTGATACTCAAGCAACATTGAATAACGAACATCTTGCAGTCATTACAGACCCATTTTCTCATCCAATTTCATTTTAAATACTTTCATTACTGTAACTCTGAAGCTCACAACACCTTTTGGCCGGGATGCCTCTCTCTCTCTCGTTGGCAGTGGTGATACAAGCTGACAGTGACAGGAACAACAGGCTGTAAAAACTTCTTTTCGGGATATTGATGCCCACCAGGCTGCCTCTGACAACTCTGCAGAAGTCTCCTTCCAAAGAAGACACCATGTACACTCCTAGCAAGAAGACAACTAGCGATTTTCTGAACTGAGGGTTGCAGCTGGATCATTATGTTTATTAGTCAATAGGAGAGCAATTCTGTGTGAAATTGTCCCATCCCACTTGGTTTTTACATTTTTCTGTTGCAACAAGTTCCATGTCTTAATCAAGTATTTGATGGGTGGGAAAAAAAATTTAATTTTGCTGCCTGATAATACCAAACTAAGGAACACACAATGAAGTCAGGAGGAATACGGATCAGTTGCCTATTAGCTTTCTCTGAATCACCTGTGATTCCTATTTCATTGGCCCTTAGGACTTGTCTGGGATGCAATGAAGAGTGTAAAGCAAGACCTTTTGGGAGACTTTCTATCCCTAAGCATGTGCCTCTTACTTTAAAAAGTTAATTTCTGTGAAATTTTCAGATAAAGAGGCAAGAGGAGATAGTGAAAAGAAAAACGTTATAGCCTAGCTTAAAGTACCAATGAGGTTCAAGAGGTAAAGCATTAAATTATTATGCCAAAAAAACCAACAAATATGCATCTCCTCTCTATAACTCGGGTAAGGTCTTAACAACACTCTGTCTGGGATGGCTGTGGAACTACAAAATGTAAAATATAAATATCCCATGGTAATATAAGACTGCCTGTTCACAAGATCATGGAAACATCATGATGGGAGATCACCCCATTAGATCTTGCCATCATCATTCTCAGAGTGCAGAAGTCAGGAAAAGATTCACAAAGGATAAAGAAAAATAATTCAAGGTCTGTTAAATCAGATTTGCACAAACAGATTTAAAACCACTCAATGTGGCTTAAGTGATGAATTAGTTGATAAATACCTACTCAAAGAAAGAGATTTTTCTGACTTAACAGGATAATTAGGTTAGCAGACAAAAGCGTAACATGGTCCAATGTCTGAAGTCCGAAGTGAAACAAATTCAAGCGGGAAATAAAATCAAATTTTTAAGAGAGAATAATTAATAACTGCAGCATATTTACAAATTATTAGAAGGCATTAGCCATTTCTTGCCATTAAAAAAATTTTCTAAAATATGTGTTTTGGAAAAATATTTATTCAGGGAGACTTAATGCAACACAGGTTAGACTAAATCCCAATATACTTTTACAAGCACTCCCTTCCTCTGTGTTTCTGCAGAGGAAAATAATGCAGTGTTCAGAAAACACTTACAGAAATTGGTTTCCAAGTGGTTCCTCACATCAGGAACCATGTCATCTTTGTTTTTTCACACAACAGCAAGGCAGCACAGTGAATGGGTGCCAGTTTAACTCTGTGCCATCACCTAGGTTCATCAGAGTGTGAGAAACTGGGAGATGGAGGAGCCAGTCCTTTCTGTTTTCATGGACAGCATCCTTAGATGGATAAACAGTATTTTACTTCCTGCCTACACACAATAGCACCTCAGTCCTTCCCATTCCCTACCCCTTTTGCAATTTCCCCATTCAGAACAAGTACCAAAATCAAAGTGAGCATGCCCCTCTGTGCTGCCCAATAACTATAAAAGCCAGATGTGTACGCTACCCACATACGCAGAATCTCTTTCAAAAGGCAAGCATACAAGTGTCCTCTGGATGCTTAAAAATCTGGATTTCTCTCTAATAATTTCCAAAAAGCAAATTACATTCTTGCTTTTTACAGCATTTATACTCTAAATTGTTCATGCTTTTAATTCTACAAGAACACACTTCAAAAGTAAGTCTCTATGAAAAGGGTAGATGTTTTAATATTCTTACAAAGTCCTATTTCCCATTGTTTGCTTAGAATGAAGTTGTCTTAACAAATTATATGTAAAACAAGAATAAACCTTGTTCTCTACATCTTCTGACATGCCAAGAGAGGTTTTAAAGCATGCCCATGAATGACGGATACTGACAGTATATCTGTAATTCAGAGAGTATCTATTGAGCATTACTGACACTTTACACTAAGAGACAAGCAGAGAATTTTGTAGATAATCCTCCATCCATTCCCATAACTAGGTACTGCCATCAATTTTCAAAAGATTTGGATCATGAGTCCTGCTCCTACCATTTTTCTAAGGTTGGGTTGAACCAGTCACACTGCCTTTGTGTGTCCTCTTAACATCTGAACCACTCAGACAGCTACAGTGAAAATTTGAAGAGAGGAACTAAAGTCTTAAATGCATTTATTCCCTAAAAGTTTTGTGAAAGGAGGTTCCAACACAGAGGAGAGAAACTTAAATTAGTTCAGCGTGAGTTTAATTATGGAATTAGACATCAGAGAATCCCCCTGAGCGCACACTGTTACAAATGATACAAATTCAGGAAAATTTTCAGTCAGAGCCTGCACTTAATTTAATGGAGCATAATCCAACCACACAATATAAAGCCACAGGAAAACAAGCTTCCAGTCCCCTTGGTCACAGAGAAAACTCTTGTATTTTTAAACCTGCCTAGATCTCATGTCTGCAGCTCTTCGCAATGCTCGGAGTCTCAGCACTAGTGAGTTAACTCTTACACACTCATAAACCAACTTTACTAACATTTGAAGCAGGCTGGAACACAAGAAGGCTATTCACCAGCAAGATCTTGCAGTTTAGTGAATTAGGATATTAAGGAAAAGCAGGTTAGACTCATCCAGAGGCTGCTGATGTCAATGCAAGAAGTATCAGCCAGTTTCAAAAGCTTTTCTTAAAGCCTAGGGGATTTTTATTAGAGCCTTAGAAAATAAATGAGATTTAAAGAAGGATAAGGATCGCAGTTAGCACACAAGATAACAATTCGAAAAGTATGAAGTAGTGCGTGAAAGGTAGAAGGATGCCAGAAGCAAGAGAAAGAGAAAGATAAAAAGAGAAAGTTGTGAGGGAGGAGGAGGTGTTGGCAGGCTCAGAACAGTGCGCAGTCTTTAAATAGCAGGCAAATGACAACGAGCTACTAAAATACCTCAGACTGAGAAAAGGAGGCAAGACAGACTGGCAAAGACAGAGACCTGAGCAGTATCACGTTAAGTATAAGAAATAGTGCCAAACTGTCACAAAATTCTACAAACACACAACCATCACCAGTTCTCTAGGAAAGGTGTGGCAAGTCAGGTGAGGCCATTTTGCCTAAGGCCATTTTCACCATCATATATCTGTATACCTTGTAGTGCTTTTTAACTACTGAAGTTTCATTTTTCAATTCCTCCAAGTCATCCACTGTCTATTGATTTCTTCGTTTCAGAATACTTTGGCCTCCTATTTGAGTACAAGGGCGATTAAGATGGCCATTGATTTAGCACAGTGGATTAAAGTCAGTGTTGACACACACAGAGCTACTCAGTGAGGAAACAGGACCACAACATTATACAACAAGCTCGCACCAAAAGCAAGTATACAGAGCTGCAGTATAAACTGCCAGCCACACAAATCATCAGTCAGTCCAAATGTTAGTTCCAGCGGTAAATAATAGTTTCCATGGAATCAAAAGCTTCAGCAGGAACGTTTCTATTTTCTAAAAAAAAAATTTCATTTTCCCCCTTCCCCTGCTATACATAAACTGAAATAAAGGAAAGCTGTATAATACTAGCACATCTTCTATAACTACAAGTGTTGATGTCTACTTCATTTTTCAGTCAAACTCTTCCTTCATTTACTCAAGCAAAGTCCCCATGACTGTTTACTTTGGTCCTTTAGACACCTTCATTAGGCAAGATGCTGTTCTTTACTTCACCCTGGTAAATTTGGGATCACTTCAGCAAAGTCAAGCCCTTCGTTTATTGTTTTAAGAGAAGTTATTTTGGATTCACACATGTTTAACTGGAATTGAAGCTTTGCCCATTGATCATAACCAGAAGATATGCATGTATTTATTGACATCTTTAAGGCTGCAGAGTCAGATAGAAGACTTCTTAAACTATGCTTTACATATTTTGACAGAGATTCACTTGTTCCTGCTATTATTCCTTGCTGCATCACAAGATCAGGGTTTAATACATTCATTAATCAAAATGTGACAAGAGTTTAAGATCAGGCTAGCCACATTCAATACACAATGGAAGCAAAGGTGTGAGCATATCATCTTACTCAGCAAAGTTTGGGTAGGAGACATGACACTGGCCGTTTGCTTAATGTGACATAACAGGCAACAGCCCCTTGAGGATAAACATGCTCAGGGGAACAGTCTTGTGCATGCCTGTGATGAACAAGGTTTCCCATATGTTCTTTTCAGTTGACTAAACAAGTTGTCATGATACAACGCTCACAGACAAAACCCTTCATAACTCAGGGGTTTAACTGCATTGACAAGAGCTCAGTTCCATCCTTCTCATTCAACAAATGAAGATTGGGCTAACACTATGCTAAACGCGGGAATAACTCAGACCTTAAGATCAGGCTTGGATTGCCCAACCTTTCTTTTTTTTGCTGGTGTTGCATCCAAAAACACCAAAGCAAATGTAAACAAACCCATATGAAACCTTCTTACTTTCATATTCTATTCAATGGCAAAACAAACTCAACACTTAGGAAGGAGAAAATGTGATCAAAAATCTAAAAATATCAGACTATACAGAAAATCAAACAATTTGGCATGCCCCTCTTAGCAGCAGCAGGTGGAGCAGATTTAAGACACCATTGCTGTTATATATTATTTACCTCATTTGTCGACTGAAAACACTGCAGTAATCATGAAAGCTGTCTAAAACATGCTTCTCCACTGTACCCAAACGGCTGAGTAGAGGGAAATAATTTTAATACACTGCATCTGCTGACTTGTGTCTTACAAGGTGTTAAAACATGAGTGCTCTCTAACCTCAGCTTCAGTTGCTTCCAAGATAGGGGAATTCCTGCTGCTGCTGAACAGACTTCCCAGACTGCACTCAGCACAATGTGACTTCTGACCTCTGCCACTAATCTTGCCTTCAGAGTGTAGCATCTGACACAATTTTTGTGCAGCAGAGTCATCCCTGGAAGAACTGCAGGAGGAACCTCGGGGAAAAGCGATGACGGCACAAGCCAGTCACATTTTTTTCTTTGTGAAGGTGGGTCCTGGTGAGATACTTCTTCAGATCCACTCTGCCTTTGAAATCAGCCTGACTTTGAAGTTTGCAGGCAATGGATAACTGTAACATTCAGAAGATTTTTAATAGGATCAGACTCAAGCAAATATAGCTTTCTCTCTTGTACTTCAAGAAAAGGTTTTCCTCAACAGAATACACATGACCAACTAAGTGTCGTCCGTAAGTCCATGACTTAAAAGGCCTCAGAAGTGACTCACAGGAGAGGTTTATGCTGGGTGGTGGGTCTCTGGTTCCAGTGACTCCTAGGTGCACCCAGCATATGTAACCCCATGGTTACACAATCAATTCTTTTCCCGTAGAACCTCATGTCTATTAGGCTAATGAAACTGCTGTGCTCTCTCCAAGGTAGATTGCCATTTTCTGGAATTTGGAAGTTAACAACGTGATGCAGTCCAAAACTAACACTCCCCCAAGAAAAAAGGAACGCATGATAATTCACACTACCTAAGAATTGGACCCAGTAAGGTTTGAGAAGACACAAGTTAAGGGATAACCCATTGTTACTATTTGGTGTGACAGATTTTCTTCATCTTGTTGGAAGCCCTCCTCAAGACCTGTTCCAGCCATCTAGCCCACCAGTCCTGAAGATGCTTTGCCTTCAAAGTACCTCTTGCAGGGATGGTTCTGTTGTAGACTACAATCGTACTGATCTTCGCTTCCTTTCCTTGGAGATCGTTCACTGAGAGCCCTGTATGTTCAGCTGTCACTCTGCAGCAAATTGGATGGTGTTAACAGAGCTCCTGCTGTTCTCCATTTTCTTCTGAGGCCCTAGTCAACCCTGGTGTAGACAGGACACCCAACATACACTCAAATCATGCACATTTAGCATTTCCACTTTGAAAGTAACGCCTCCTGCTCTTGTGTGTGTAAAAACAACCAAGAGGTGGAGGCATGCAGATGGGGCATTGTTTTCTTGTTTAAATATATCATCATTTATACCCTAAATATGCTTTTTTTTGTCATTGTGCCTCACTTAAATTATATCTTTTCTGCTGTTCATTTAGCAAGTTTAACTGCATACTGATTTCAGTATCTTCTTGGACAAAAAACTTGGAGAGACTAAGTAAGAGTGATAACCAAGTTCATGTAGAGATCTGCACCTCTCATTTTCTCTTCCCTAAGGGTGGATCAAATCATCTTAAAATATTGTGTTAACATGCAAACATATTAAATGCTATTATGACCTAAAAGGTAAAGCGTCCTACAGTCAGATAGTACCATATTCCAAAGAGAGTCACTATCTAGGAACACCTGCGTCAGCATTGATTGTTCCACTGGAGGATAATGGGATATTTAATATCAAAATCATCTCATTGATCTGAATATCACATTTAATTTAAACTTGACTCAAAATAAAAGAAAATGCAGTTGCATTTAATTACTTATCTATTACATCATAATATTCTATGATCTATGGCTGATCTTTCTTTTGTTATTATTAGTGCCACAGAAAGTATCCACTACAGCAACATTTAGGGTTAAAAAATTAACTAAAAATACCAAAAAAAAACCCCACCCACATTTAACTGTTTCTGTCCTAAACTTTCTGTTCTCCATCTAAAGCCAAAAGACCGATGTTCTCTCAGTGATAAGAGAACTAAACAGGAATCCTAGGAAGACTGGAAGAAAGTCCTAATAACAACTCATCCTGAAATAATAAAAATAGCTCTGTAGCTGTTTACTCTTCCCAAATTAAAGAGGAATTCCCCACACACAACTGAAGTATGCCGGGAAAAATCTGCTATCAGACAAGTGCAAGGAGATGAAAGCTTGTTGTACCTGCTAGCACCACATGCTAAAAAGTTGTCTTTTAGTAGCCACCAAATACATTAGGAAAGGTCAAAAGATTCTACAAAGAGGCTCCTACTCTGCAGAAAGTTTGATTCCTTGCTGTAGTCCCACTGAACTCCATGGGACTTACACAGGGAATACACTTTACGAAGTGCAATGTATTTTCCTCAGTGAGGATGGCCTGTTAAACTCCAGCCTAAGTGCTTGGCCTCGTATAAAGATTTCTCATTAGGTATCTGGAGCATGTTTTTGACCTAAAACTAAGATCAATGTCTTAATTGGTGCCTTCAAACTACCCGTTCTGCTCTCATCCACATTGTCCCTCCGCTAGCACTGGGAAAACGAAGCAACAGAACCAAAGCGACATGCTGCACAATTCAGCCTTCCCTCTGTGGGAATCAATAACAAAACACCCACTAACTTCAGTGAGACAGAAAAAGACTTTCAAAGTCTGGGAGTTTGCCCTTAAGTCCAGTAATGTTAAAGAAAAAAAAACCACCTCAACAGATGGCTTCACGGTATCTCAAACACATTTACAATCTGCTTTGTGTAAACGGTCTCAGTACTTCTCTGAAAACAGAAGTTCTTTGAAAACAGAAGTCAGGTTAGACTTGAGGCCACTGAACAATTGCCAGATGTCCAATAAACACCTTAAGATGTTATTCACTTACAGCAATGTAGTTTCTGGTCAGCTCACTGGAGGGAACCACCGCACATGCAGCACAATAGCCCAGTGTTTGCTGTCCGAGCCAGCAATGAGTACAGCTAGGGCAGAGGCTGCAGCATAGGAAAGGAGACTACATATCCCACACTCCAACAGAAGGTGATGGGAAGAAAAAAGGGGAAAGCTCTTTTTCTACAAAACTGTCAAATTCTGCAGAATTCAGCAAACAAATGCCTCGCAACAGAAAGAAAACTCTGGCAGTCACCAGTCAATCAACCTCAAAGGTAGTTGTTGCTAGGACTTTATGTGTTAAGGTAAACACTGAGAATGTTATTTGAAAGTATCTATGGCCACAGACATTGCTTAGGTACAATATCCTTCCCTGAAGGGTAGCTCAGAAGCATCTGATTATCACTATCCAAACAGTGATAATCTTTAATCTTGCAGTAAATTTAGTTTTGCATTTAAATCTTACTATTTATTACTCAAAAAAGAGGTTTTTAATACATACAAGGAACTAAAAATATATAATATATTCCTTTTTAAAAATAACATACCCAAACCAATATTTTGTTCTGATAAAAGAACATCAGACATATGGTAAGAGACTTGTAAGACACTTGATATATACTTCAAACATTATGGTAATTCCTTCCTCCTTCTTATCTTCATAGAAGTGATCTAAAACTCTCTTTTCCTCTTCAGCCTTTTGATTGGTAATACTTGTGCACCACTGCACGCTCAAATATATAACTAACCCACCTGCATCCACTGGTTTGTCAAAAATGGAGACAGCTGCATTTCCTACTCTCTGGGCAGCTTTGCCCAAACAATCTTTATTGGCGTCAACAGCACAGATGTCATACCCACCGCCATGTTTTGTACACCAGGCAGTGATTACCATTGCTGAACACAAGGCAGAGAGCCCAAGACTGCCTGTGTTTTCAGCTCTCATTGATTGTTCTGTGTCCATTACCAGACACAAACGGTGCATGGAAAAAACACTGGAGCATGAGACCTCAAGAAGTGAGCACAGAAGTTCTCCTTACTTTCAATGCTTTAAGCCAACTGGAATCAGAGGGGTCCAAAAGTACCATAGACAACTTGCATACAACATCTTTGTCAGCTTTTTTACCCCCATTTTTCTAGTTAGAACGTGGTAAGGCTTGACTTGCTGATGAGACTGTAGATTGGATTTTGTAACCTGCACCTGCAATGTTTAATCCCATTTAATTTCTCAACAATTTTAATTGATATCTCCTTGTAACTGCTGAACACTACATTAATTCTGATTTTCTGCATCTTCACAGAGCTCTAATGATCAGAAACATCCCATTCAGCTAATGTCTTCCTAACACCACTCATTGTTTCAACCACACTCGCTCTACTAGTAGTACAGACCCAGAGCCAGCAAATGGGATTATTTGGGGCTCTATGTGAGCATGCGGTTTCTTCTTCTTTGCTCATTCAGATTTTGCAAGCTCTTCTGTAAAGCAGAAATCAAAATTCATCTCTCTAATATTGTTCTACAGATACGTCGTGATGCTGACTTTTCTCCGCTTACTCTTTCCAGCATTAACAGCCATTTTCTGGATTTCAGGTTAATGAATGAAAAGTAAATACCAGCTCCAGGTATATCATGCAATGCACTGGTATCTCAGCAGGATACCTGAGGACATATCAAAGGATGGTAGATGTCTGAGAGTGGGCAGTTGAACTGAGCCCTTACCATTTCTACGTGAGGGATTCAGCTGAAGAAGCAGGCACATAGATTATTGTGCCTACATGGATCTAAGCTCCCATTATAGCCAACAGTGATCAGGTAAAAAAGTCAATCAACACAGTTATCCAGCTCAGTCTAAAGTAAACACCTACACTCGCCCATCTCTCCAGTTTATTTATGTTGCTCCAAGCTGGAGTAACAAACACACAAGATTGATCTTTCTTGTAAACACATCTTGTTCTGAAACAAATCCTAACTTCCAAAGGCTAAATCCTGTAGAACAGTACAGGTAATTCATTAATTTACGAAGAGAATGAGGGTAACACCATTTTCAGAAAATCCATATTAATGACCAGAGCAAACAGAAGCAAAATGTGCTTTCAGGAGACTTTTTTTTCCCACCTGTACTTACATAAGGCATCACTGAAATAAGTTATTAGTACCTCTGTTTCAGTTGATGAGCTACTTTTTTTGCATTTCTTGCAAAGAAGAAAAGATATGATTGACTGTAATGTGTTTCAAAGCAAGGAGACCAACTTTTGTACTTTGATGTCATCTCTTACCTGTGAAGCTTCAACTCATCCTTCTGTGAAATCTGGAGTTAGGAAGACGTCAGCAAAAGGTTCATTTCTGATGAATGCAACATTTTCTATCGCAGTGTGTATATATTATTGACGTTAACAGTACTCTATGCTTCTGGTTTTTTCTTCTTGTTTTCATGTAGAGTGATAATAACTACTGGGACAGGGACCTTCTGCGGTATTTATATGGTCAGTGGTAGGAATTCTTTCACCCATCTTCTTATATGAGTTATTTTTCACTTGTCCATCCTCACCTAATGCATTGCACTTACCCACACTTCGTTAGTGCTCTGTCTTTTCAAGTACACATTTTATTTCCAAGAGAAGATATACTCCAGTTTACATGTGGTTGACCAATTTGCAGCCCATCTTTTTCCTTAAAGTGTCCCTCATTAGAGTCCTAATGCCCAGGTCTTTTCATTATATTCAAAAGCGTTTTCAGCAGGAAACCACTTCAACAGCTCTGAGGATTTTGAATCTGTAGTATTTTCTTTTTAACAAAGCTCTGGTGGCATCTGTAGATGGAAATGAGTGGATTTGGGAACATCAGAAGAATATCCCATTAGTTTGCATCTGTTGCTGACACTAAGCTGACAGCATTTTTGAAGTAGCAATTCTGCCTTGGGATGAAGGGACACTACTGACTGCTCCTTCAGCATGACGCATGTATGTAATGTAAAATTATTAATTACATTGTAGGCAGCACAACAAGTCTACTGATACCTTTCAAATAAGAAAAAAAAATATCAGATGTATAAACAACAAAAGACACAGCCTAGGTGATGATCCTGAAAAAGCTATTCAAATACAAATTTTATCACATATAAAAAGATGGACTTCAGGGAAGACTGAAGTACATCCCTGAGATGATTTATTGCTCACTATCATGTCCGCTACCTTTGACCCTAGACAAAAACACACATTCATGCAACCCTTTTAAGAACAATGGATGATAAAGTTCACTAGAAACCTCAAACTGATGAAACTTCAATCACTACTAACAAAAAACCAATATATATATATATCAGCTGTGAAATGATTTCTGAGAATAGCCTCAGCCTGGCCAGAAAAAGGATTAGTGCATAAAGATTACCATAAAGAGTACAGGCTCTTTTCCTTTCCAAAAATTCAACCATGGACTGTTCATGGTGAGTACTGATCACACTTAGACACAGTGTCTGGGAAACTATGAGCCAACACAGAGGGAGCAGAAGCAGACTAAGTGAATTTGAGCTAAACTCAAATCAGTGGATTATTTATGTATTTAAAGTTGGCGGCATTAGAGCCTTAAAGGGCTTATGACCAATACAGTGACAGAGATGTTAACATCCCATTGCCAGGCAAGACATAAGCCCTGAAAGAAGGAAAAGCTTTGCATTTCTTAAATGAGAGGAGATACGATTTTTCATGGATAACCGAGGAAATCAATAATTGCCTTAAAGCTTACTGTAGTTTCCGTAGGCGTAGTTTCTCAGCTGCTCATGGTGGATCATCAGAAGGCAGCATGCAAATGGAGCGGATCATGATACATATCTATCGCTTTTAAGAGCAAACCTTTTGAAACATTTTGTTGCCAAGACCCTCGGAGGAGATAGAAAATTACAAGGTTAGAAGAAGAGAAGTGGCCTTGAGCATTACCCACAATCACTCATACGGACACCCCAAGAGTAACTGCAAAGGCAAGTGCGAGTCTTGGAAAACAAAACTTAGAGATAACAGTATGCATGTCAGCAGCTTCGTGCACGACCAAAAATACGTCAGCCTTTCCTCCATATAACTTATACAGATACATATACACCTTTTCCAACTGAAAAAAACCAATACATGAAATGGTATTTTTTCTCTGCACCCACTAATACTTGAAATCATGGGTATACAAAAATGTCTCCAAAACCTGCCTGTTTCTTTGTGCTTCAAAGGGAGACAATCCATTGTCTGATTATCTGCCAGGCAGCAGTGAAACTTAATTTAGAATAGTTGCAGATGTAAAAAGGTTACTGCAATCAAATAAACGGCTGAGACTTTGAAAAGGCAACCTCATTTGGAGCTGTTAATTTTAATTTTAATAGACCTACTATTAAAAGGAAAACAAGAATAAATATTTGCTTAGAGCCCATACTATGGGCAGAGCACCATCAGAAAGTCATCCTTTGATCTGGAAGTTTATGTAATATAAGCTTTCAGTCACTTGTCATCTGCCAAGGGAATTTCAAAATTATAGGAAATCCGTTTGTCAGCCTTCAGCACAGCAAAGCATTGAGGCACACCCACGCAGATAATTATATGTATATTGAAAGGATCTTAAATATTTTCCAACTATTATCACTTTCTTTAGAGACCAGGTGAGGGTTACCTTTTCCTCACAATGGTAAACACAAAGATAGTGGTAAGACGCTTTTGGTGACTGAATATTACTTATGTGCTAAAACTGCATGCTGAAATTTCAAGGTGTTGCCTTCAAAGTAGAAAAGTTCTCTGGGATTTACTCAAGATTGTGACATAAAAAATTCATTAAAGAGCAAACAAAAAAAAAACCCCAAAAACCTCTTTAGTCAGAAGTGCAATTTAACTAAAAATATCTCAGGGTTAAAAAAGAAAATATGGAAAATAATTTCATTCAGTGATATGCATTGACTCAGGGATACCTAACTTCACAGCAAATAAGATCATCTTACTCTGAATCAGTCATCTTCTGTGAGGAATAAAAAATATTGACTTTTAAGGTTGTCCCAAGCACTGATGGGTCAACCCTTAATAAAAAGCTGAATCTGAACTTTTTGTGTTAGAAATACCTTTTACCCAGTGACTCGCTATGGTGAGTACGCATAAATTTCCAGAGCCTTCAACACTGGTTTTCTCAACTTTTTTAAAACATGGATTTTATTACCTCCTTTTCTATCTCTAATGCACCAACAGGAAGAATATTTTTGTCTGCAAATGGATTTGGACAGATGCAGCAGCTTGCTGAATATTCTGCTAAGGCTGAATTTCTATTAAAATTGTCAGTGGAACAGGGATGGATTTTTATGAACAGGTTTAAGAAAACAAAATGTACTGAAATATAGGAAAAGTGATAGCATAGCATTTTCATCAACATATTGAGACCTGTGATGACCAACAGTACACTTGAAGGCAGTAGAAATACACATTCAAGATAAAAATTGCATGATATACGAAGGGAAAAGCTGTTTTCCTAGAAAAATGTCTAAAATAAGGCTTTTTTCTGCACTTTTCCATGTTTCTGTCCCAGCCCTGAACTTTTCCCTATGGCTGTGATCTGGTGGCAAAAAGCCAGTTAGTCCCAAAAGGTCGCAGGCTGTGTTTCAGAGCGCACATCGGGCCAGGCTCCATCCTTCGGAGCTGCACAGGGAGCCCAAGGCGTTTCCCGAAGCCTTTGCCCGCGGCAATATGGCTTTGCTGAATGAGCATTTTCAAAAGAAAAAAACCTCATTTTTCAGCAAGGCTTTTCAGATAACACCAGCTCGTGTTAAAAATCAACTCTACCTCTGCCTTTAAATGCAACTTTTGTGGTTTGCTAGATCCACAAATTAACTATCCGTGTAACACTTGCTCTATTTTTTTCTTCATGTGCTGTTGAAAATGGGTAAAATCATCTACAGTTTAGAAATGTTGCACCTAGCTAAGGCATCTCTAAAACATCCGGCTTAGAGATAACAAAAAGCGCTGAAATTATCTGCTGGTCTCCATTTTGTGGGTTTAATTTAATTTTCTTGCCAAAGTCAAAAGCAATCTGTGTGCAGGGCGCTTGAGGCGGCAGCAGCCGCTGTGTTACCACCACTTCCAAACAAATCACAAGCGTCCTGCTTCCGTCCTGCGGAAATGGTCGTGACTTACAGGAATAAGCACAGTTATATATTTATTTTGAATATCATTAAAGTCAGGAAGATTGTTCTATAAGAAATATTTAGATATAAGAGTGAGCCAGCGGGAAGTGAATCTACAGGCAACAGAGAAGCCTTGCCAAAAGATCGCTGTAAATGAAACCTGGGTCAGTTGCATTCAAAATAAGTTGGTAAGCAATTCTGAGAGAGCTTCCAGGGCTCTGCATAGTTTTTGAAAATTACAGATTCCTAAAAAAAAAAACCCAACACAGAATATCTGTGTTATAAACATCTCAGTATCAACTCTGGATGTTGGTTTTATAGGCTTAATGATTATCCTACTCTTGATTATAAATAAAAAAAACCCTTTTTTTTAACAGACATGAGATTTTTATATTATCCACATTACTGGAAGATGTCATTTTGTCTAATTTGGGTCTTATGCTGGAAGATAAACTGCACTTTCAGCGTGTAGTAAATTGTCCTGAAGATTTTCAGTACTGCCTGGCAGAGTCAGACATAAAGTGTAGCAGAAATAGAATTTCATTCGAATAATGAAATTACAATTTTATACTGTGATAAGATTAAGAAAGCCAGGTAACTTTACAGGCTAAATTATGGGTATGTAAAACTGCAGCATGCAAAACATTAGGCCACTACTTTATTACTCAATTATGTATTAATATGGAATTAAAAGACATCATGGCGTGATTTTATTGCTAACCACATCTGTTTGCATTTTTTTATAACCAACCACTGAGTCCCTTCATAAGAAATTTCCCTTTTAAAGTCCGAATTACTATGCCAAGAGGAAATCTTTAAGAATTGAACAATCAACAGAGTTGATCAAAAACATTTAATAACGGCCTTATACTGGAAAATTGTGCTCATTCAAAATGTTCTCTTCGGATCATTTCAAACTTTAAATGAAAAGCTTAAACCAATGTGAAATAAAAGGAAAAAAAAAGAAAAAGAAAAAGAGAGAAAGATCACAAAATCTGCCCAAAAATACAGGTTCTAATGTGGTTCAGCAGCCTCTAATGTGGGTTTTGGTGCTGTTTTTTCTGTCCTGGTACTTGGACCAGACCCTGGACCGGGCTGCCCATCCCATCATGGACTGCAGCTAATGAATCCCATACAGCTTCAAGGTGCCTCAGCTCAAGACCGCGGCTCACCCAGCCCAGTCATAAAGAAAAGGTTTACAACTCACCTCCAGTCCAATTCCTATGTGTCATTGCAACAGCATTTTTAATCCATTTTTTTCCCATTCGCAGTCAAAACACAGAGAATGTGGGAGCAGTTGGATTTGTTCTAGTTAAGGTGGACAGGACATATGTAAAAAAAGTCCCAGTCATGTCTAATTCACAATGGTTGTGTCTACTTTAGGATGGTTTTTTTTGGTTCAAAGCAGCAAGGTTTTGAAATTAATCCCCAAATGATCCTGACTTCCAATGCGGTGGTTTGGTCTGCAGTATAGAGCATGAGTGAAATAAATTTTCTCTGGAGGAAACTACAGCAGAAACTCTTCTCCAGGTGGTCACCAAATGCACTCTATACCCCACTCGCAAACATGGTATAGGGATCCCCCCCAAGGGCTGGTCCTTTGGACCACTTAAAGCCACATGTAAAATAGAATTGTTTACTCCAGAGCACCAGGTCAAATTTGGTCTGAAATAAAACCCCTCACAGTATGTAGCTATAGGGCATCTCAGCATCAACTCCTCTGAGTTGTCTTTCATGGACCTGCTGGAGCAAGTTCAGAGGAGGCCACAAAGTTGATCTGAGGGCTGGAGCACCTCTCCTATGAGGACAGGCTGAGGGAGTTGGGCTTGTTCAGCCTGGAGAAGAGAAGGCTCTGGAGAGTTCTAATTGCGACCTTCGCCTGCCTGAAGGGGCCTACAGGAAAGCTGGAGAGGGGCTGGTTACCAGGGCAGGGAGTGATAGGACAAGGGGGAATAGGTTTAAACTAAAAGAGAGGAGATTTAGATTAGATAACAGAAAGAAATTCTCCCCTGTGAGGGTGGTGAGGCCCTGGTACAGGGTGCCCAGAGAAGCTGTGGAGGCCTCATCCCTGGCAGTGATCAAGGCCAGGTTGGATGGGGCTTTGGGCAACCTGGTCTAGTGGGGGGTGTCCCTGCTCATTGCAAGGGGGTTGGAACTAAATGATCTTTGAGGTCCCTTCCAACCCAAACCATTCTATGATTCTATGATTTCCTAATGTAGACATAGCTAGTTATTGTCAAATTTAACTCATTCAGGCTAATAATTAACAGGCATATGTGTAGTAGCACGGCTGTATGCAGAAAGAGCCATTCTCACTGCCCAGTGATGCTCATATAAATCTATGTATCTCCATGTACGACTTTTATTTGGTGTTAAAACCAGTACAGATGCACTGGTGTAAATGCTGCCCAAAGCACTGTGAAAATCAGCCTGCTCTCTGTCAGCAGTAACCATCAGCCTGGGCACGAAACAGAAAAATATACACAGCAGAGGTGGAGGGCCAAACGCAAACCAGTCTGCTCGCTCATCTGAAGGGAAAAGAATGGCATCACTCCAGCCTTGTGCAGTTATTTAAATATTCTTTTCCCTAGAAAAGCCTTGTGAGACAAATATCTAATTTCCTTGGAGTTCCCAAGGAGGCAGCAGTCATCAAACTCCTTGCTTCAGCATCCCGCACACAGCACAATGTCAAGCAGAACAGATGTCACCGCGCTCTCACACAGAAACTAGGAAGCAAACAAGTGGCCCACGTCTTCCCTGCACTTGCCAGCCCAACCAGCAAGCGAGCGGCAGGTGTCGTTTGCAAACAAATCTCACTTTCCAGCTTCTGAGCAGCTCTCACATAGCAGGGAAGCAGCAGTGGAGAGGATCAGCTGCACTATGGCTCTCATTATCTGATGGCAAGAAGTTAATAATTCACTTTTTAATCCTCATCCTGTCTATTCCCAGAAGTTTTTTGGTTCTCTCTTAGCTCCTTAACTATCATTAAGTTAATATTTATTCTACTTTGTTTGCAGTACAAATTTTAATAAATTTAGATGCCTGCCATTCATCTTGTGCGGTCCTATCAATAGAGGCAATGCTTCGAACGAAGGGCTCGAGGCAGCTTTGTGGGATGAGGAGAGCATGGACGCACCTTCATGCAGTCCCCACTCTCTCGAGTAGTGCTTGTGCTTGGATGCTAAAGCTCAACAGCAAAGTATGGGAGGTGGCACAGTGAACTGCATGGCCCCAAAGCTTTCCACCCACACCACAGCTACCAAGCCTGCTGGAACTTGCTGCAGCTGAGCCACCAGCCACAAAATCCCTTTCCTTCCAATGAAAGGGCCTTCAGAGTACAACTGCTGTGGCTTGCTCTAGTTACCTACTTTATGACAGTGATTCAGTTTCTACTACTGAGCACTGGACATCTGGCTGTAAAAGGATCACAGGGTGATTCCAAAGTTTCGTGCAGTCAAAGAACACATACCTGAAACGACTGCACACCACCTAAAGTTACACACAAAGGCACCAGCTCCGGCAAGCAAGGACTAGATGAGATCACTGCCTGTGTCTGCACCTACTTTATTGTTTGCCTTGCTTAACAAGTGCTTCTGGTTAAGACAATAACAGCTCTTTGGACTGTAGCTTTCCCCTCTCCCAAATCTCTTGAAATTTTGGTGTAGTGGGTTGGGTTTTGTCCCTGAAGAAACCCTACTTAAAAATTACGTCCCATTTCCTACCTCCCATTTAACAATTACTTCATATTCGCTTAACTTCAGGGGACTGTCAAAGATGCTTTGTTTTCTTTTATGTTGTTCTAACATCTGTTCCACCTCGTTCAAGAAACAGTAAATCCTGATTTAAGGTTATACAACTTTTAGTAAAATATATCTCCCCTTTGGGCAGGATCACTTTTTTATACTATAAAACTGGATAATTTCCTGGGAAACAGAATTAAGTAAAAACATAAATTACGGTTCTGCTCCTGTTTTAAAGACTATTTTTCTTACTGCTCCCTAGAGTTCCCCGATATAACAGTTTTATTTCAGTTTTGCATGATATTTAGCACTCTCATGAAGAGGAGCAGCCACTTAATGATATTAAAATATTTATGTCAGCAGTATGTTCATAAACAAAAAAGCTATTTAACCTCCTTGGATGCAAGGTGATCCTACCAATGTACAAATACACTGCAGGAGCAGTGTTAGAGAGGCCAACAGAATATTATTTTCATCTAAAAAACAGAAGCTATGTGTTGTGGTTTAACCCCAGCCAGTAACTCAGCCCCACGCAGCCGCTTGCTCACTCACTCCCCTCACAGTGGGACAAGGGAGCGAATCAGAAGAGTAAAAGTGAGAAAACTCATGGGTTGGGATACAGACAGTTTAACAGGCAAAGCAAAAGCTGTGCACACAAGCAAAGCAAGCCCAGGAATCCATTCCCCACTGCCCACGGCAGGCAGAGGTTCAGCCATCCCCAGGACAGCAGGGCTCCGTCACGTGTAACGGTGACTTGGGAAGACAAACGCTGTCACTCCAAATGTTCCCCTCTTCCTTCTTCTTCCCCCAGCCCCTTATATGCTATGCATGACGTCATACAGTATGGGATACCCCTTTGGTCACTGGGGTCAGCTGTCCTGGCTGTGTCCCCTCCCAGCTCCTTGTGCATCCCCAGCCCACTTGCTGGTGGGGTGGGGTGAGGAGCAGAAAAGGCCTTGGCTCTGTGTAAGCGCTGCTCAGCAGTGACGAAAACATCCCTGTGTGATCACCACTGTTGGCAGCACAAATCCAACCCACAGCCCCGTACGGGCTGCTGGGAAGGGAAGTAACTCTATCCCAGCCAAAACCAGCACACTACAATAGAAAAAGAGAAGAAAAGCATACATTCAGTATTTTAAATGCTTGGAATTTTAACGAATAAGGGAGAATTTGGTGAATGCTTTGTCTCACACAACAAGCTTCTCCCTTCAGCATGCAAAGCCATAACCAGAGCTGTACCATCTGCTCTCTCTACAGGCCTCCTGACACTCTTCTCACACCAGCTTCTTGCTGGCAAGCTGAACCAGTCCATGTATGAACGTGTCCTCCAGACAGTCATGTGTCCTTCTCCATATCTTTTGGCTCTATGATTGTACATGGGCTTTGGCTATGTGGCAGCATACACAAGAATTACAAAGTGTGTTTTGACCAGGGTGGCCTCTAAGCTGTAGACACTGCCTTGGAGGTGGAGGAGTTCTGTGCTGACCCTTCCCATTGCATCACATGCAGCAGCTGAGGACACTATGGCCTTATTAGGGCCAGGGAAGGTTCAGGTTGGAGATGAAGAGAAAATTCTTCTCTGAAAGGGTGGTCGGGCATTGGAACGGGTTGCCCAGGGAGGTGGTGGAGTCACCATCCCTGAGGGTGTTTAAGGAAAGGTTAGATGTGGTACTTAGGGACATGGTTTAGTGGGTAATAGGTGGTGGGGGGATGGTTGGACTAGATGATCCTTGAGGTCACTTCCAACCTTAATGATTCTATTCTATTCTATTACTTCAACAGCAAACATGTCCAGATATTCTCATCTCTTCTAGATCACCACTAAGGCAGTCTCACCTTTTCATCCGATCAGTATTGACTGGAGGTGCTATAAGTAAATCCTAGCAATGCAATATATGCATTTTCAAGAACATGTTTTGGGGGGGGTTTTTTGAGTGTTATGGAGGTTTTTTGTTTTGGTCCCCGTCCATCATCCCCCCCCCCAAAAAAAAAAATAATAATGCTTTATACATGCCCAAAAGCTCTCAACACCAATACACAAGGTATGGTTGGTGGTAAATGTGAGGTTTTCTAATGTGAAGGGCATTCACAATTTTCATTACAGATCTGGACTTTCAGTACCTCTGACCCTGGTACTACATTGCTCATGCATGGAGCCCTGAAGTTCAAAACTGAGAAGCCACCGTGCACAACATTAAGCTTCCTGATGGCCTGAGCATGGAGCAGGAAAACCAAAAAGAGTATTCATTAGAGAAATAAGAGAAAGAGTGGATTACAGTTGCACATGTAAGAAAAGGGATGTTGTGGCAGACTTGGCGTGTTCCACATGACTCTTCAGTTCTGAGAGCTTAGCAGCAGGCGTCCTTCCCTGCACAGGGGAAGACCTGAAGAAACATCCCTTCTGCCAGATCTAGAGTGGAGCATTGATTTTGGATCTCCACTCTCATAGAAAGATATTTGCACTGTAGGACTTCACTATACACAAGACAAACTCTCCTCCTTCTCTCATTTTGTGACAGCACATAGATCCCCACATAGACCTAATCCCTCGCTACTCAGTGGCCCTCAGTTTTATTGAAAATAAACCAAATATTTTTTGTATAACCTTGAGTGAGGAAAGAGACCATATTGTGGATGGACTGTTGCAGAATAAGAAACTGTTAGTAGCAAAACCCTCCCCTACTGCATACTTCTATGACCTTTAGGGGAGCAGGACTTGTTTTTTAATATTTCTTGTAAATGAACAGGAAAGAAGTATCTACTCTAGTCATCAGCTCTCCCCACAATGGAAAAAAACATTCTTAACAAGGCCCTGAATTTGGGCTGGTTGGATGAACCCCACGACAAACACGGAGATGGGCCTCAGGCCAGGCAAACTCCTCCTTCCCACAAGCTGTGAAGCACTAGCTGGTAGACGTAGCAAGTTATCCTTCAGAGCAACCATTGTCTGTTTTTATCGTCGGTGTCCAAAAGCTTTTCTGGTTTGGAAAATTTAAACATCCTCATGACCTCTTGCTTCACCTGTCTGCTTCTTGCACAGTCTTAGAGGTAGAGAGGACCTTGCACCCACCTGGCTCCCTGACTGAAAACCACTGTCCTATGAGACTTGTCACAGGGGTGTGAATATTGCACAAGTCTATTTCCCTGGACTACGCAATGCAGCACATGCTGAGCCCCACAACCACATGGGAAAACTCAAACACATCAATGCCACCTCAGGTGCAAAGAAAAACACATTTCTTCCCAACAAAACACATCTTACAAGTCTTTGGGCTTTCTTCAGCAAGGATCACACCAGCGTGTAGAGATTAGAGCTGCCCTGCAGAATAACTGAGAGAAGAAAGACAGCAGCAGGAGGGAGAAGTTGTAAGCCCTGTCCATGGATAGGAATGACAAATCAGCAGTTACAACCAGGACTCTTATTTAGAGACCTGACCCATGCAACCTTTGGATCACAGCTCGCACCTTCCTCAAAGTTTCCTCCCCTGCCTCTTTCTGTTTGTATTTTGTGTGCCTGCACTATGGTAGCACAAGAGCTTTTCTTTTTCTCTCTGTATAACAAGAAAGAGAGGAAGAAAACAGACAGAAGGAAAGGTGCTTACTAAATATGCATATTTTCGTCAGGCTCTCTTGCTGCTGTTAGTGTACTAGTTTTCTAGTGACCCTGAAAATACAGAGCAGAGGGTTCAGAAGTAGTTTAATGTCTTTTACTACACCAGGAAACAGTGAGTGTCCTGCACATCAGGCACTGGACTACTGTTTAAAACTTATTTAAGGCATTATAATCTCTGTGAGTTATGCAGTGAATTTATCTCATGCCACTGTTTGTCAGCATGACTCTTGACTAGTGGCTGAAAACTTACCCGATTACCTGGGGAAGCTCAACATCTGCCAGCTGTGCAGGGGCTCCTGGATTCCACTCAAGTAAGAAGCTGTTTCAGTGGAAAAATACTCTGAAATTGTTTTTTATCAGATCAGAGACTGCAATCACTAATTTACTCGGCTCACAAAGACTCAGAGATGCAAGTGTCCTTCTGCTTTTTCCGTGGGCTTTGATGAAGCTGGTATTATCATGCTAAATTACAGTTCAGGACCACTGTGTATGTGCAAATTTATCAGAAGAAAGCTATTAGATGCCTTCAGTATAATGCCAATTATGCAGTCCCTGACACATAATTAACTAAGGCCCCAAAGCATGTATTTTAATCAATCCCCGTTCAGCAGAGCACTTATCTGTGTGCTTAACTTCAACACACATCTAGCATACACATAAGTCCTCTCATGAATAGGGAAAAACATGGGAGCTGTAAGAACTGTCCTACCAATGGTATTTTGGGCCAGTCACTACCAGGATAAGATACTATACTACTTGGGTAATGCCTTGTATTTTCAAAAATATCTATTAACTAAGAAGCCTAGCAAGACCAGTTTCTAGAGTGACCTAGTCACGGTGCTGTAACTATGGTGATTAAAGGACAGAAAAAATACAGGACTTCTGGAGGAAATAGTACCTTTTACTACATGGTAAGTAGTTGGATAAAACTTGTAAGTTTAGGCAGCAGAAATCTTTCTTCCGCCCTATAAACCTGTAATTTATCCCATTTGTCCTGAGCTGGCTACAGATTAGCTATCCTGTCTGAACAGGACACCCAGGATTTCTCTGCAGTCAGTGGAGAACATCTTTAGCTATCAATTCATCCCATGGGAAGGTTTCCAAGAGAGGTAGGACAACTCATTCTGTTTCTGCGTTGTTGTTGGAAAAGCCCACAGAACTAATTTAGATTGAACACATTGGTTTTGTCTAACCAAACGCACATGTCCGTCCAAGCTACCTATCTATCTGTGTAACTAATGAAGACATTTATATGCATGCCACAAAGTAGACATCTAAACCAAGATGAATCATGCCCTAAACATACTTATTTCTCTCCAGCCTGGCCTACATTGACTAGCTTGGCTGCAGACAGTCCCATAAACATAGGAGTGTAGCACCATTTTGGGCACTGGGGGTTATCACATCTGGCCACCAGCTGCCATCCCAGAAGGGTTCAGGTCTGGAGTCACCACCTTAGCACCACTGTGTATCATGGGAGCTTAGGGGGCAAGATGAGGCAAACTCTACACAACCAACACTCACTGTTACCTAAGGTGAACCCCTCCCTGTCTGCTACCTTGTTAACAGCTCAGTGAGGTGCAGCAGATCCCCTTCTAATTGCCAGGTAATGCAGGAAATGAAAACAGGTGGTAAAGGCCAGGCATTTACGCACCTAATGGGATTTCTTAATGAACCTAGGCAAAGTTCCACTGCTCCCACTTTCAGCTGAGATCAGGCATGGATCATTTCAGAGCAAAGCGGTGTATCTTCCCAAAAAGCAAAGAACCTGTGAAAAACGTGTATTGACTTAGAAGCTGCTATGCAGCCTGAACTACAGCAGTGTGTGCCTCTCCGTAATCCATTACAGCTGTGCAAAATGTAATAAAACTACAACAAGGTGCTCTAATTCCATTTACTAATAATCATAAAAGTATTTGAGATGTGTCTGATGAACCATTTAGAAGACAGCATTTTCCAAAGATGATTTGTCGTCCAAAGAAAAGCCTTTAATACCATATAAATTAGATTTTATGTACAACAATATTTAAAGCCATTGCAAAGGAGGTGGTTTTGTTGTTTTATAGTCACTGTTCAGTCTTCACTGAATAATTTGTTTGGAGAAAAAAAAAAATACTTGGCTTCTGAGTTGTTCCCAGCGAATCACAGAGCAGGAGTAATATCATCATTTGTCATTTTTTATCTGCAGATGCCATTGTGTTCAGCGCAGCTCTGCCCAGTTAATCTGAACAGCTTCTGATGAATTGCATTTAGTAAAATACACAAAATTATTTTGCACTTAACTAACCTGCTGAGCAGCTCCACTGACACATCAACTCCTACATGCTGCAAACACATAAATGTTTTGCTTTTCCAGAAATGGAGGTGGGGTGTGCCAGAGAAATAGATGGATAAATAAATCAACCATTAATTGATCTGCTGCAGCATTGAGATCAGCTAGTTTGCTAGGTTGGAAGTGACTGCCATATTTTTTTGTCTTATCACAAGTTTTTGCTGTCACCAGCCGCTCCCAGGGCATCTTGGAGCATACAGCTGGTCTCACTCAAAAGGTAGAAGTGGGGGTTCGGGTTGTTGGTTTTTTTTCTTTACACATTTACTTTATGGCATCTTTGATCTGACATTTCTGCATGAAGTGTCTCCTTAAAGGTACAGTTTTCTCTGCTCCCATTTTCTCCAGGAGAGCAGGGGTTTCCTGCTAACTCCCATGAGCATTAAGCTATCTGTTACACTAGATTTTTCCATTACACTGAAATACTGAAGATGTGCCCACTCCTTCCACCTGGTATGGCATTGCAGAGCGAAGCAGGCACCAAACACGCTCCCCTGCGCCCATGCGAGGCTGGCTAACCCCAGGCCTGCCTTATCTCCTCTTCCCCAGCACACACACATGATTTAAATATTGAGTTACAAAGCAGTTAAGCTTTTCATCTGTCCACCAGAATAAACAACATTTGAAAAAATAAGACACAGTGAAACAGAAAATCTCTGTCTCTCCAAGATTTCTGGGCATCCAGAAAGCTTTCAGCAAACCACTATCTCACCATCAAAAGTCTCACAGAAGCAGCAGCGCTGGCTAACACTGCCAGCCATGTGTGGGGTATGTTAAAAGGAGCACAGACTCACAGAAGATGCTTCTGCCACCTCCATTCAACTTTCCCCACCTACAG
>VWZZ01003372.1:0-19246 GCA_013399095.1 Psophia crepitans | reverse complement strand
GGGGGGGGGAGAAAAAAAAAGCTGGAAATCTGAGCAGCACTGGCCTGCCATATATATATATCTATATATCTTTTTTTAATGTATCAAGACCTATGTTATCATCAGATTTCATTCCTTTTTTCCCCTCGGTGGCACAAACCAAATGCCTTAACTCCAAACATCTTCCTCGTCCCTGCAAAGGGAGTCTGAGATAAGCTCTAACAGCAGCCAGAGAAGGAGGAAAGCTCTGAAAGGAAACACCTCTCAATTCAGTGAATTTAGTGAGTTTAGACACTTCTTTGTCTGCTGGAAACTCTGAAGTGCCTAACATGTAAATATGCCTTTCCATTTTAGCTTATTAAGGAGCAGCTTCCCATCTGAAGCTGCATATCATGAATTCAGGACAGATTACAGAGGACCATAAGTCCAACACAGACTGACAGTGCTAGGAAGAAACATGGAAATTTTGACAACCCTCCCATCCCATTCTTCTCCACCAAAGAAATATTTAGGGAAGGGGCGGGGGGAAGAAGAGAAAAATAATTTTGCATTAGGGAAAATTCTTTATTTCCTTATTTCTTGCATGTAAATTTACATGACATCAAAGTAGTCACCATTTTCCTTTACAGCTTACACATAAAAAAATGACTGTGGAAAAAAATCTCCTTTCCTGCCACGCTGTCCAACAACGACATTACCAACCCCAGCTGAAGGATTTGCCTCTGCAGTAAGTTTGATCACTACGATGCACCATGGAATTCTCAGTTACACTCATATACCCCACAGACGCACCCACCCTCGCATTACAGGGCCTTTTTCCCAGCTCAGCTTGTCATTTTAACTAGCTTAAGCAGTACTGAAAAAACCAATTTTCACTACAACAGAGGAGGATCGACAAGGGAGTTATGTCCTCACGGTTACATTTTCATGACACACGAGTCTTAGCCACACTCCCAGAAAACAGCTCTGCGGCGTACTGAATGACCATCACCCCAAGGAGAGTTTGGCTAACGCTTACATGACCAGGGCAACTAGACAGGCCAGCAGCTCAGTAGGCTCCATGCCCACTTCCCTCCATCTCAGACACCAAATAAGCACTTGCACCATTCAAACCTCCGCCCATCACTTTTCCTTCCCCTACATGCACCATCAGCTCTGCACTGTTCATGTATTTCCACCTTCCCAATGAAAGAATAAACTTTTACAAAACCTCACCAGCTCACTGCAGTGCTAGCAGCGGGGAGCGGGTCAGCAGAGCAAATGGCGCTCCTGGTTGCTCTGACCACTGCTTCACACACTCTTACATCTGGAGCAAGACTTTAAATACACCAAACACAGCCACACAGAAGAGTCATTCATATTTCACTGCCATCAGAGCAGCAGATTCATGCCAGTCAAGTGGGATTGGGTCCTCTACCGTGAGCAAGGTAAGCCCATCTCAGGAAATCCTACCTACTCTCCGTCCACAACAACTCAAACAGAAGTTATTTATGGGCACTGTTGGCACAACAGACCAACAATGACTACCAACCAAGACTTCAATGATGGTTTTGGCTGGTTGGGCTTCATAAACTATAAAAATAGGGAAAAGCAGCATTTCCACCTTTTCCACTTTGATGTTACCTCTGCTGCTGTCAGTACAGCTCCTACAGTTTTCACTTTCCAGGCAGCAAAAACATGAAAAGAGCTGTAAATTATGAGTTTCTGACTCACACCTAACACAAAACCTTTGGAGTCATCCATCTCACTTGCTCCCCCACCTGCTGCATCAGTACATCTGACCACTGCATTCACATTCTCAGCAGTCATTCCCTCCTAGCACAACAGAGTTCACATTGCACAGCTTAAACTAAAAGAAACAAAGACACTCTTATTCCAAAACCAGAGTTCTCAACATATAACCAGAACATGCATCTAAAAATCACCCAGCACAGGCCACATTTTACATTACAGTTTCATGTGCGCAGCAAGATGCTTACCCCAAGAGATCAAAATCAGGGCTAGGAGGCAGCTGCCACTTATTCCAAATCAATGGGGAAGACAGAACAGCTGCAGGTGCTTTTGACTCCTGCAGGTGCAAAGCATACGCTGGAAAATTGAGTGACTTGATACAGTCTGAAGTCTTGAAAGTTTTATTTTAGCTAATTTGTTACGTAATTATGAATGTACCAGTTTAGTTTGACTTATGCGTATTTCTGTAGGAATAAGAAGTATTTTTCTTCCCTGGGCAAATGCTTCCAGTGTAGAACTTCTGGCAGCCAACACGGACAAAAGTTTGACTTTAAATCTTCAGGGGTTTTGTGAGAACAGAAGAAAGAAAACCTAGAAAATCTCATGGGAAACTGCCCAGAGGAGAGATTTTTCAACTATTGTTCTTTGCATCCATTCTTTATTCATCAGTCTTGAAAAATTCAGATACCCTATTAAAAGGATAAGCTTAATTTTGACCTTTCTGCCTTCAGCAAGGTAGTAAGAGTGAGTGCTGAAGTCCAATGTATGGAGTGACACAGCGGGGACCACACCACCGCCCAGACAGACCACTCACAGCCTGGATTTACAATTTGGACTGCCAGCACCCATGTGCAGAGTAACCTTTCCAGGGTATTTTCTCCAGTCAGGGAAGATAAAAATAACATGTGAATGACATAGATACTCAAGAAGTTGTTATACGTACCAGTGGAAAGCTCACTGAACCTCATGCATTATTTGTTGAAATTTTCTGCCAATTTCCAAAAGAGCTGGAACACGGCAAATAGAACCTCAGTTCGTATCAGAATGGGGCCAATCATTTTTGGCCGGTTCTTAACCCAGTTAAAATGCCCACTGTTTTGCCTAAGGAATATATGATGATAGAGGTAGGAAAGTTTTAAAGATGCTGTTTAATTTATCCTCCTTTCTCAAGGCAGAACTGATACACGTCCTCCCCACCACAAGCGATGAGAACAAGACAGCATCTCCAAAAGAAGCCTGTGATTCTCGAGGCATGAAAAAGATGTCAGACACTTCCCCGGAGGAATATCCCAAACCAGGCTGAGCTCAGCAGCCAAACTCTCATAAAGAAAACTCTCACACCTGTGTCCATTCCACCAACTTTGGTCAAATCCCAGGCAGATGTAAGCCCATATGGAACAGACTGCAGGACCAAGATGCTGTTTACATGGAAAACCTGTCACGATGAAACAATTTTATCTGCAGCTGTCAGCTAAATCTCATTTGAGACAATATGTCCTGCCAACAAATGTGGGCTATGTGTTTGTAAAAGGCAGGACTAGTACATTTTCAATGCCACTCCACACTTTTTAATGCTGAGTGCTAATGTTTCTAGCATATTACCTTCCAAATGTTGAAGCACGACATGCTTTATGGGAACTAATGAATCACACAGTAAAAACTAATTGCAACTTACATACTGTTGTGAACAGAGTTTTGCAACATAAAAGCAATCAGCCAGCAATTAAAATGCTAATATGGGGCTGAACCTCATATAACAGTTTGCCAAAATCTACTGCAATACAGTGCTTCCTGGAGAATTTTGAACAGATGGAATTTAGTTAGTAGGTAGTCATTTCATCAAGCTTATAAACCTCACCGTGCTGGAGGAGGGTCCCCACCATGAGGCATTACATATTTCCAGTATTAGAAATGGTGGTAAAAGACCGTTATACAATTTTTTTTCTTTTGACTGGCTTTTTTTGTTCGCATGAAAATGGTTAATAAACTATTTAGCAGGTAAGAAAGGAGTGGTACATAGCAGATGCTCTTTCCAAACACACAAGTCTTGAGTTTCTTTTTGTTTTAATATAGATGGATTCCCAAAGTGGTGGTTGTGATCATCAAACCTACTTTTGTTTTTAATCATAAAAGCTCCTTTGCACAGATTCACTAATGCAAGATTCTGAATTGAATGAAATAATTACATTTTAATTGGGTTCCCCTCCCCCACATCCACTTTTCTTCATTACATTCCTGATACTAAGACAACTGAAATACATTAATTAATTCAAGTGGGGAATTATTAATTTTCAACATCATCAACCTTGGAGAAATTACCAGTGGTCCTGGAAGAAAGGTCCCAGGAAGATGAGGAGCTACAGACTGTGCCCTCTATCCAGTTCTAGCACCAGTCGCATAAATCTTCGCTTTCCCTGAGGACAAGAAATGTCTCAGCAAGGTATGATCCTGGGAAGTTAGTGAATTATTCTTTAGCAAGCCTCCTTCGTTGCAGGTTAGCCGTTAAGTTTTTTCAGTCATTATTGACAGCAACATTGGAAAAGCATGAACAAGCTCTAAACTGAATTAGTAACCCCTTAGTACTAAGTCATCTGCAGACAGGAGACAGGGAAGGAGGCCAGAGAAGGCACTGGGAACTCGGCTGTGTGTACGTGGTGATGGCATCCAAAGTTCTATCAACTGAACACAGACATGCAAAGCCAATGAGAGACTCAAGAATGTCCCAGGTCTTGCCTGTTTGGATGAAGCTGTCTTTCAGTCATAGGAAATCTTGAGTAATGGGGTCTTGGCTCTCAGGTCCTTGCACATCCCCCAGCACAAAAGCAAGGATAATCACTGCCTGGTCCCAAGACAGTCAGGCACAGAGAATTAATACAGATATCAACAATGGACTGAACTGTTTTCTTCTCACTCAACTGTGGTTTTCATAGCTTCCTTAAGGTCTTCCATTCAAAAATAAAGCTATTTTTCTCACTTTGCCTACAGTGCCTTTTCCTGTGCAATGGTCTCCAGGAGAGACTCTTCATGGAGGTCTATGTTCCTGGCTTAATAAACACTACCCTTCCTTACATTTGATCCATAGCATCTCCAAACACCCACTTTCCTCATCTCCTCCTCACTCCAGCCTGAGCTCCAGAGCAACATGCAGCTAATGCTCTCAGCTAAAGCTCAGCAGTAAACCCCCACGCTCAGCACACCCTTTGCTGCCTGCACTCCCCTTCCATGCATCCACCCTAAAAGGAAACAGGGCACGAAGTGCAGCAACGATCTGAAGGCCTAAAATGCAGATGTCCCAAAAGGTAACAAACACCCCTCCATATGCTCCGAAGGATGGCAAATGGAGTTTGCTGCCATGTTTCACTGCTGTACCTCTGAACAGAAGGTGTTATTTTGAGCCTACTTTAAATTTATGAAGTAGTAAACCTATTGCTCAGGGTGGCAAAAGGTGCATTGCCATTAAAGGAGTGACCTGGACACTGGAAGAGGTCTGTCAACAGAGGAATTGGAAACTTAAAGCATGACTTCCCAAATTACCACTCTGAGATTGCTTTGGAAGAAAATTGCCAGAAGGAATGTGGGGGGCGAAAGCGCATTACATGTAAAATTGTCTTTCATGACAGCAAGGAGGAGCCTCCATTAGCCAGGCTAGAAAAGGAGTGAATTTCACAAGAGTTAGTGGCAGTCATAGAGATTAGCCTCTACCTGTTCCTCCAGGGAACCCAAAAGCTGGCAGGAGTTCTTGTGATTCATCATCAAAACAGAGGAGCTCTGCTGTTCGCTCTCACAGGCAATGCATCAGCACAGACACAGCCTGTCTTTCTCAGTGAGGGCAGTATGCTAAAAAATAAAAGCTGCTTTTCTCTAAGGTCCTCAGTACAGAGAGGAGAAGCAGTACCTCTGTTTCACCCCCGTGAGCAAATGCCGTGGTTAGGTGAAGGATATACCCCAGATCGCACAAAACACCGTGGGTGAAGCACGCAGTGCCATTGTGGTTGCATCATTCTGCTTTCCGTACAGCATGTCCAGAAAGAAACAGGGAGTAAAACTCCCAATCCCTCCTTCCAGACACCAGGCTCCCAAGCCCACACACTTAACACTCACCAATACATACGTTGTTTGGGGCCTATAACACCACGACCATTTTTAAATAGTTTATTCATCTTGCAGCTAGTTCAAACACTCCCATCTGACTCAGTTCTTCACTGTTTAACTGGTAACTGCAGCCTTGACACCCATGCGTTGTATAAAGGGGGAAATGGCTATAAATGTCTCTAAGCAGTGGAAGTTGGCTGATATTACAAACATGTTAAGGAACCGAGGTTGGTTTCTATCTGCTGAAAATCTGACCCTCAAAATGTGTTTCTATACACGTTTATGAGAAACTGTAAGCACACACACTACCCATTTTTTACCATGCAGAAATAGCCACAGTACACATTTGAAGCACAAATACACTGAATTTAAAGGTAAATAAATTAAAGCAAAGCCGAGACCTAAGTTGGACATGACAAAAAAACGTTACTGTGCTACCTCACAGCATTAAGCTCTGTTGTTGCCCTCTGATGCTTTGGGATAAATATTTCAATAGGAGTGAAGGTCTCACTCATTTCATTGTGCCCTGTGAGGGGTTTGGCTTCAGACCGCCTGCTCTGGGAGCCTTAGGAAGAGCCTCCCTCAGTGACCTTGTAACGCTTCGCTTTCATGCAAAGCTGTGGGATAAATGGGAATCTGAGCATTGCTGAAGCTCTGGTGTCATATTATTGTACCTGTGTGTCCCACAAAACATCTCAGTGAGCACTGAAAGCAGAAAGTTCTTTGACTAAAAAAAAACCGGTACCCTACACAGAAATGGTATTTTCAATAAAGTAACCAGATAATCAGAACAGCTGTGTATTTTCCAAATTTACACTTTCTTTTGTTTTATTCTCAGGTATCTCTCTAATAGCACAGCAGAGTGAAGAGAGGAAAAAAGGACTTTTGTGGTTAGCAAGGGGACTGCAATAGGAGCTTAATGTTCAGGGAAAACATGAAGGAGACAAAGGAGTACAGTCATGTCAAAAAGAAAAATACTAAAAGGCACTTTCTCTTCTAAGGCAAGGTCAGAGGAGGAACCTGGCATGCTATGTTTCACTCCTTTGCGAGTGAGAGATTGAGCAGTAACTCTGCTCGTTGCCTCTGGAGCAAGCCCCAAGTAAGAAAATATCTCAGGGAAAATCTTGCAGCCGGTTCCTTCGCAGGAAAATACTCATCTTGAAATTGCACTAGCAACTGAGGAATTTACATATGATTTGAGGAGCCACCCACCCACCAAGGGC
The DNA here is from genome assembly GCA_013399095.1 of Psophia crepitans. Lineage (NCBI taxonomy): Eukaryota > Metazoa > Chordata > Aves > Gruiformes > Psophiidae > Psophia > Psophia crepitans. The sequence goes on along the minus strand of VWZZ01003372.1, from coordinate 12,221 downwards.
AATAGCTCTCACTGTAGGAGAAAGAAGCTCAAAATTGTTATTGTAGACTTTCCCTGAGGTGAGGCTCAGCTGCTGGACACTGGCCCTTGACTCCCTGTGCACAGCAAAAGCCCCAGGCAGGTGGGCTTTACATACAGCCTGCAACACACCATCTGTGGTACGCAGACATCCTCATGGCCACCTCTCACCATCAGCATGGTGAGAAACCAGCATTGCTCTTCACACAAACCAGAGGAGTGGAGCCCCTGGGGTCACTGACAAAGCCCAACATCTAGCAGAGAAATGAGCTGAAATGGGAATCAGACTTTTGCAAGGAATCAGAAACCTAATTAATGAGTCTGGGACTCGTGCAACCTAGAAAGGGTAATTGCCCAGACCCTCCTCACCTCTGAGATGTATTACAAAACCAGACAGAAATTACACAAATGGACACATTTTAATAGGCTTGGGCTCCTGCAGCAAGTCCTCATGGCTGGATCTTCTCCTTTCGCAGCATCCCCGACATGGGCACTATGGCAGCAGTCACCAGTCACAGAATTTTTCTTCTTTTTTTTCAAGAAGTGCTAATGAGATGAGTGGAATTAACATGTACAGAGGCACCACAGACCATGATATATTGGCATCAGTAGATAAAGTTTGTTTCTGGTGACATACAGAGATACAAGCACTGCCAAGAAACCTGCTGAAAGAGGAGGATGGAGCTGAGGGCATAACCCAGAGCCCAATTCAGCCACATGAAGGGGCTTCAGGGCAAGAGGCAAGAAAGGATGGAAATGGAAAGGATGGAAAAGAAAGGATGGAAAACGGCCAAACCCATGTACTCTGAGGGATCAATTCAGTGAGAAGTAAACCTTCAGGGGCATTTCTGTATTGTGGCTAACAGTCTTTCAAGTGGTGAACCATCCCCACTTCCAAATAACAGCCCATAAATCACTCAAAAATCACCATCATGGGAGTCAGGGCATATGAAAATAAAGGTAAAAATTAGAAATGGGCAAAAGAAAAGGATGTTAGCCACATGCAAGCCTTTCCTAAGATAACAAAATCAGGGATAAACAAACAGAGCACAATGAAGAGAGGAGGAACAGCAAAGGTGTGAGAAGGAAACGTGCCAGCATGCAGCACCCTGCCACACTATAGATGGGCTAGTAAGAAAAAAAGAGCAGGAAAAGACCAAAAATAGGCCAGGGAGTGAAGGATGAGGGAAATTTAGGCTATTTGAAAGAGACATATCTAGGAACCATGACCTGACAGCTGCGGCATAGGGTAGTGGGGGAAGAGATAATAGTGAGAGGAATGAAAGGCGCAGGGGAGGAGGTACCCAGGCACCAGTGGGATAGTTCTCACCAGAAAGCTGTTATGACAATTTTATTAAATACTTTTGTATGAGCATTTAAGAGTTAATCACAGTTGGGCAGTGGGTGTGGAAGGTTTTTTTACCCTTACTATAAAGTGTTGCTCTATAGATCAAGTTTCCTCAAGCCAGGTCAAGGTGCATTGGTTGAAGCCACTGTCTGAGTGCCACTGGTCCATTTGTGCTCTAGTGGACCCCACAGTATCTGGGAGAAGTGAAGGCAGGGAAACACAAAGCAAGCATGTCCTTCGTGCTCGGGAGTAGTCAAGAAAATGAAATGAGAGGTGGGAAGAGCTGAGGTCCCCGTGCAAGGTACTGACTTTGTACAAAAGTAATGGGCAAAGTCAAAGAGGTGAGATTTGATGAGGACAGAGATGTCAGGTCAATGAGATGAAGGCTATAATTGAATATGGTGAGGTGGTAGCAGAGGTAATTAGGGCTCAGTAAGCTGCAAAGGGCACAAATTAAATGAGGATAAAACAGAAGTTAAAGCACAAAGACAGTCAGCGTGCTGAGTTTCTTTGCCAACGGCAATCTGGCTGATGAAGATCAATTAATTGAATTCAAAGAGCAGGGATGAGCCAGGCCTCCTGGGAAAACAGAGTTTGGGTTATAAAGAGGAAGAATAGAGCTGGTGAGAGAACACCGGGTGGTACCAAACAAAAGTAATTTGGACTCAAAGGAAGATAAGAGGGAGCTGCCATGAAATAAGAAATTAGGAGACAGTGCTGGCAGTGCAGAGAGGAAAACACCGAGAGAATTAGTTTGAGAAAAGGATCAGAGAGCAGGATAACTGAAAGAAGTAAGGAGAGAAGAGCACTACCAGAAGTGGGAAGAATAAGGAACGTACATTATTTTGTGGTGTTGTCATGTTGCCAGACTGGAGAGGTGGGTAGTCAGAGACCCTAACCAAACCCAGCACCTCTCCTCTAGTCAATGGCCAGCACACCCTCCCAATGAGCAATCAGTGGAGCAGCACTCCAGTCAACACTGTGTTTCACCTGCTTTCCTCTTCCCTTTGCACTGAAGCTATGAGGCATTTTAAACCACCAGATGAAAGATAAAGTCATCCTTCCTGTTAAACTGTGGAAAATATCAACTGGAAAGCACTGCTGGTATTTTTCAGGATTTACCTCTTCTCTACTCAATCCTACTGGGAAACATCTGGATTTATGGTCAGAAATTTGATGGCACAGAGCCATTTCCTAACACTTTCCAGGCATATGGTGTTCTCATACAACAAGATGGACTCCTCTCACCATCTGGTGCCAGGGAGGCTCTCAAGTTGGTGCTCAGGAAGCTTGAGGGTTGAATCCCTGCTGGACAGTATGGCCTGACTTCCAAAGCAAGCCTGTCTGGGCTCTCTGGCACTGAGAAGGCATCAGGCTTTGAGGGGGCTCTACCTCCATCTTCCCCATCAAAAACACTCAGAGGTCTTTGAAGCCCAAGTTCTGCACTTTGTCAGAGCACACACTAGCAGGAGATAATTTTTAGGTGAATGACACTTGGGTCTCATGGATGTGATGAATCGGGACCAGAAAGTAAAGGGGTTGTAAATAAATCTGTTGCAGTCCTCACATGGTGGGTCCATTCCTCTCAAATGGATCTCAGTCCAGCAAGCTTCAACAACTTCTGGGGCTCAGCATCCTCAGGTTCTATAGGAAATATTTCTTTCCTTCCTTCCCCTTGAAGGTTTGGATGTGGGTCTGCTCCCTGACTCCCTTCAGATATTCCTGGTCACCACCTCTTCCACAGCCCCACTGCATGTGTCCCAGTCTCTGCACACTGCATCCTCACATCAAGTGCTTTTTTCCCCAGTTAAGTGAGCTCTGCTGCTGGCTGAGAAGGAGCAGCTCCACCCTTCCAGGGTCCTCCCCAACCCTGGTGAACCAGCCTGAACAAGAAGATGAGGCTGTTCTTTTTCCTGCTGCTGCACATCTCTCTACACTTTACCTCCTAACCCTAACAATAAATAAATATGGGATTAATCCCCAAACGTCTTGAGCTCATGTTAATTAGATTAGCAGCCTAGAAGAACAACACAGTGGTGAAATTTTTCACAATCCTGATTCAAATAAAGATAAAAAGAGACATTTAGAAAGATATTTTTCCATGGATATTCACATGCTTCCCTGCACTGTTCATCCAAGAGGTGCAGCAAATGGAATTGATCCTGTTTCTGCCAAAGATTAATGGTGGATGGAGGCCAAATGCAGAAGTGAATTTACCAGCAGAGTGAAATCTGCCAAAGGTAGTGGAGAGCCTTCCCTTCATTTTAAGGTTCTTGAGAGGACACACAGTAGGTTTGTTTTAAAGCCATCTATGTAAGATTACCAGCTGCCTCCCCACTGTGGGACTGTAGATAATGTTGATAAAAAAAAATAAATTGCCACTTGAACAGTCTATATCCTAGCCAGTGTGCAATAAGGATGTAGATAAGGAGAAATGGACCCCTGTCTGTGGTATTTTGAGAAAGAGAACATTGAGTATTACACATTTGCCTTGTTTGCAGACTCATTACCACTGTACCTGACCACCTCCATAAAGTGCCCTAGATATGCTGATTGAGAGCTTTATTATCTGTATCAGTATCTGATGTTTGTGCTGTTGTTATTATGTAACTTTTGAGTCAAATGAGCTTATCTAGAGCATAAAAACAGCATGGCCATGCTGTTCATTTACTATATGGATCCTGGTGATATGAAAATAGTCAAGAGAAATGAAGCTTCCAGGAGAAGTACACGTATAGATCATGCAAACCTTGCCCAAAGAGTTTCCAAAACCAGAAATTATTTTCTTTTTTTTTTTTCTTTCTTTTTCTATTTTGCAGGCTGGGCACTCTGGCACAGAAAGAATTAAGTATTAAACTATTTGTTTAATGACTTCAAAGTCTCCTCGGTTTAATCTGATCAGATAAAGTAGGAATACAAAGGAAAATATGGTGAAGATCTGACCTGAGAAACACCCCAAACTGTAATAGACATTACCACTGTTCATGTGGCTGAGAGTGCATGCCCACTGTTAGAGTTTCTGACTCAGCAATTACAGAGTAATAAATAAAATTGGCAGGGCTGGCACTTGCTGCCTCCCCTGGAGAGCAAGAATTGCGATGGAGCCTTTCCATGGACTCCCAGCACAGGCTTATTCCCTGTAGTCCGAGCTTGACTCAATGCCAGAGAAGACTTTTGTAATTTTGGCCACTTTGTGTCCACTATACAGAGATAAACCTATAGGTTGCATGCTTTTTCTCCTCAACAACTGACTTGGGTTTCCAGTACTACTTTGATTAGACTGGTCCAAGTTAAGCAGTCGGTCCAATTTATATTCCCAAAAGACAGAAGTGTTCTGACTGGAGTCCATATTTTCTGTCTGATTGCTTTTCATTTCACACTTCTTTGTTTTAATTACATTTTAAGATGAAATACAGGGATTGTTGGTTAGTTGCACTCAATGGATATTGTACAGACTTAAGGGTCATAGGAAAAGGAATGGGAAAAAGACAACTAACCTTATTGTTTACTGTGGTTCCCATAACATGTGCAGTCAAGTGCTCATGAGTTTTAATAGAAATCTGGCTTGACTGTGATTAAAGGAAGAATTTGCTGAATGAATTCTTCAGCTCAAAAGTACGGGCTTTTAATTTTTTTACATGCATTGAGCCTAAAAAAGCTGATTCTGCAAAGCTTTCTTGACCTCACTGATTACAACCAATTACAAGATGGATGGCCTGGATTTAAAAGTATCAGTACGCTGCAGCAGCTGGCCAAGTATGTCTTAGACAGCTCAACAAGGAGATGGTGGGGAGGAAGGGGACACATTATGGATTTTATGGTTCCTTTCATTAAGGCAGTAAAAATACTGCTTGGCTAGACAATAAGCTCTTTTTAAAAAAAAAAATAATAACAGAAACAAAGCTAGCACTTAGTTGCTTTAATATTATTTAACTACCTATCATACCTAAATCCAGATGACAAGACAGATGTTGCTACTTCTTTTGTAGCATTTAGTACATATGTGGATTACATGTTCTTGTACTGATCAAATGTAGTTCCTCTCCACAATTGTCCATCCTCCAGAATAAAGAGGAGCAGCTGAAGGAACTGGGCTTGTTTAATCTGGAGAAGAGGAGGCTGAGGGGAGACCTTATTGCCCTCTACAACTACCTGAAAGGAAGTTGTGACGAGCTGGGGGTCGGCCTCTTCTCGCAGATAACTAGCGACAGGACAAGGAGGAACGGCTGCAAGTTGCACCAGGGGAGGTTGAGGTTGGAGATGAGGAGAAATTTCTTCTCGGAAAGGGTGGTCGGGCATTGGAATGTGTTGCCCAGGGAGGTGGGGGAGTCACCGTCCCTGGGGGTGTTTAAGGAAAGGTTGGATGTGGTCCTTAGGGACGTGGTTTAGTGGGTAATAGGTGGTGGGGGGATGGTTGGACGGATGATCCTTGAGGTCTCTTCCAATCTTAATGATTCTACGATTCCATGATTCTATGATTCTATGAATAGTACTCAACTGCATCGAGGAGCATTCTTCTGTAGGTTCTGTGCTATGCATTTAAAACACAAACAGTTCTTAAACAAATGGACTCAAGTTAATTAAATCAATAGCCCAAGCAAATTACTTTTTCAGATGTAAGTTTTATTAAGCATTATTTTACTTTACTGGGAGTCTATTACCAGGATAAGGAACTAGGTAAGGTACTGAGCTAAACACAAAGCACTGAGCCTTCTGGGAATTTCTTTCTCTGTTTTCCTAAAATGCTAGTACTAAGCCTATTACTCGATTGAGTGCTTTATACAATGTCCTCTCCCACTTTACCTAAAGTAATAACAAAAGAAGATCACTAATGTGATGCATTGCACTTAGACTTTTATTTGTACAAGAAGTGGAAAAAGACTAAAGAAACAAACAAACAAATCCCACCAGAGTTAGAGCATAAATAGTTGGTTTTATTAAGACTATGTAGCCACACGAGTACAGAATGTTAGAATGTCACTCAGCAAAGCGACAGAGCTTTCACCTCTTTCCTGTTGTCTTGAGCAAGAGGTATAGATGAAACTCATACTCCCTATAGATCCCCCTCAGGAGGGTCGTGAGCACCTCCCCCTAGGGTGTTCCCCTCCACCCTCACCTTTTCACACGTGACTGATCAAGTGAGAAGTACAGATCCCACACGTGGGGAGAGTGAGGCTACCAGGCACCAAGACTTTGGATGTCTACAGTGAAGGTCTTTAAAGTTGAGCTCATCACTCTGGTGTCTTTGCATACTTAATGGACATGGTTCATCTGACCCATTCTGGAGATCTGCTTCATGGTAGATACAACTGAAGATGAAAAAAGTGTAAGTATAAGAAGATCCACCAAGTGTGCAGGTGGTGCAGCCACTCAGAGACCTGGAGGCCAAAAAACCTAGGGACAGGGTCAAGATGCAGGAATACTGAGCATGACAGGAGAGGAAGCTCCATTTCATTCTTTATAGCAGATCCAGTCATAGTGCAATGATCATAGGAACCTATGCAACACAGTAAGCATCGAGGAGAGATACATTAATGAATGAATTGACATCACAGTTCAGATATTCATATGATTCCCATCATACCTAAATCCAGATGACAAGACAGATGTTGCTACTTCTTTTGTAGCATTTAGTACATATGTGGATTACATGTTCTTGTACTGACCAAATATAGTTCCTCTCCACAATTGTGCACCCTCCAGAATAAAGAGGAGGTTAATCTGAAGAGAGGGATTGAGAACACATAGCTGTGGAGGGCTGGAGGGAGGATTAAAACAGTTAGTACAAGCTCTTCTGCAAGCCATTTGGTGGCCAGACAAATCTGAGCAGAAAGGATTTCTTGAGAGTGGTGAACATTTCCTTTCAAATTACCTGCTCGTGTTAACCTCTATAAATTTATCAGCCATACATTTCTTCTTGGAAGATAAAACAGGGAAAATAGATACCCTTGATAGATGATTGCTCTCTTGATTTAAAGTACAAAGTCACACAACTTTTTCTCTCACAGTTCTTAGTCCTAAATTCCACTTAAGAGTTTCGATTTTGTAATCGAACTGTGTGAGTATAGACAGTAAGCATGCATTTTAGATGTTCCTCAATCTCCAAGCAACTATCTTGCAAGGTATTGCAAAGATGCCCACTACCTGAGGAAAGAGAAGACATCAGGCAAGCTCTCCAAATGCAAGGCTGACACTGCACGGGACTGCCTAACAATTCAGTCCCTGTTTCATCTGACGGTCATTCCTGACAGTCTTCGTCATCATAAGAATGATGAGCTGAAATGACCATCACCTCCTGTTGCAATATCATGTGCATTCAGGTCACTTGCTGAATGTGTTGTCAATGCTATATTCATTTATTTTGGATACTCTGGAATGTAGGAGGTGGGAAAAACTGAAGTCCTGTTGAAAACTTCCTCGTGGCCAAGACATTGGTGGCAGCAGTACCACCGTCTTTGGTGGCACCAGCACCAGCCTCTTTGGCATGGAAGCCACAAGAGTCTGCCAAGAGTTCTGAGAAGGTTGGATAGCATAAGGCTTAGCTGAAACGTCCCAAGTAGTGTAAGAAAGATCATTTTCCAGAAGTGAGGAATGGAAGGATGAAAATTAATTTGAAATGGGTAGCTAGATCTCTGAATTTAATATACCAGGGGTAAAGGCAAAAGTGAAATACAGATGTGCTGAGCTGCGACCCTAAGGAAAATAAGGGATGAGGGGGTGAGAGGAGGTGGATTTGGTAACCAGGAAGGAAGCTGAAGGTCACTAGAGATTTTGTTGAGGGAAGGACTGAATCTAAACTGCCTGTGTGACTGCTTGGGCTGCAGCACTAAGGAAAATTAGAGCACACACATTAGCACTTCAGAAAGGGACCCTGAAATCATAACATTCCTCTTGTACAAAAATTTCCAAACTCCCTAGTAAAATTCTTTCCTGGAATGGGAAACAGAAGAGGGAAATGTGGAAGGAGGGAGTTTTCTTAAGTAACTATGACAATGTAAGACCTAATTTCTGCCCCAGCTGCAGAAAAATAACTCTGCAATGTGGGGAAGGAAATTCATAGAATCATAGAATTATTTAGGTTGGAAAAGATCCTTAAGATCCTTAAGACCAAGCATTACTCTAGCACTGCCAAGTCCACCACTAAACCATCTCCCTAAGCACCACATCTACATATCTTTAAATACCTCCAGGGATGTTGACTCAACCACTTCCCTGGGCAGCCTATGCCAATGCTTTGCAACCATTTCGGTGAAGAAATTTTTCCTAATATCCAACATAAACCTCGCTTGGCACACCCTGAGGCCATTTCCTCTTGTCCTATCTATCACTTGTTGCTTGGGAGAACAGACTAATACGCACCTCATCACAACTTCCTTTCAGGTAGCTGTAGAGAGCAATAAGGTCTCCCCTCAGCCTCCTTTTCTTCCAGCTAAACAACCCCAGTTCCCTCAGCCACCCCTCATAAGGCTTGTGCTCCAGACCCTTCACCAGTCTCGTTGTCCTTCTCTGGACACGCTCCAGCACCTCAGTGTCCTTCTTGTAGTGAGTTGTTGTGACCCAAGTGTTCTTGTTGTTGTGACCCAAGTGCAGGACCCGGCACTTGGCCTTGTTAAACCTCATATAGTTGGCCTTGGCCCATCGATCCAGCCTGTCCAGATCCCTCTGTAGAGCCTTCCTGCCCTCAGCAGATCAAGACTCTCACCCAAATCAGTGTTGTCTGCAAACATACTGAGAGTTCACTTGATCCCCTCATCCAGATTGTTGATAAAGCTATTAAAGAGAACCAGCCCCAGTACTGAGCCCTGGGGAACACCACTTGTGACCAGCCACCAACTGGATCTAACTCCGTTCACCACAACTCTCTGGGCCCAGCCATCTATCCAGTTTTTTACCCAGCAATCCCATCCAAAGGTACTCACCCCTCCTCATTTCTTCTCTGCTTTCTTCTGTATTTTCTGACTGGCAGTATACGAAATGGCTCATGTAAATAAAGTGCAAACACTTAACTGAAATAACGTCCAAGTCTAGTTAGTGTCACTTGTGATATGCGGCAATGGGTTTGGCAGAAACTCAGATCATTAACAAAATTTAACCCCCTACTGCAGAATGCCTTTGGGCACTCCAGCTCTCGGCAGTCATCACCATCCAATGCTGGCTGCCTGCCTGTCAATAATTAAAATGCAATCTAAGAAATAATGGGAAATTACTACTTCTGGATGCTTTCCTGATAGCTGAGCACCAGTTGCCTTGTTCTGAGCTGTAGGAGCTGTTAGGCAGCTGCTACCCTTGAGTGAGGAAACAGTGAGGTTTGGAAGAAGAGCTGCAGACAGAGAGAGGAGCCCCAGCTCCTGCTTGCGAGACACTCCTGGTGGACAGATTATTCTTTTTACCTGATGGTCTCCAAAGCTTTTCCTGAGGTTTAGTAACTTTGTGACCCATTTCACCAGCAAAGTGGTTGCTCAGGGCCCAGTGTACCCAGACCTTTATGTGCCATCAATCCGAGGAGCAGTGTTTGATTGGAGCACTCGGGTAGCTGAAGATAACAAACTCAGTAGCTACAGCTCAAAAACAGCCTGAGCTACAGGCTACAGGACAGCTAGTGTTGAGTACAAGCATAACGTTGAGTAAGGGGGTTTACACCAAGCCTCTGGACATATGGGAAGCGAGTTTTGCTGAATCCCAGGAGAGGAAGGGACTACCTCTTCATCCCACTTGGATGTGACTTAGTGATTTCCACCAGGGAGGAGGGATAGGATGCAGGCTGAGAGTTGGGGGTGGGGAGGATCTCAGCAGCAGCCAAGCACGGAGAAGGGGTAGAGTTTAGTCTGCATTAATGTGTGGACTTCCTTCAAGCAAGGACTGGGGAAAGCCCTTGCTCACAGCATCCTTCTGTTATGTTAAATGACACTTCTTCCTTTTCATCTGTATTTACACTGCTCTAATGTCAGGCTGTCACAGAGACAAACTGTGCACATTTGGTGCTTAACTTTTCTTCATAAATCCTGTCACACAGCCCTTATTATTATCTGTGCTTGAATTCTATCCAGTCCATCAGTGTGTCCCAGTTATGACCTGCCCAGGGAGACCAAAACTTCAAGGTACATTGGCTTGGGGAATGTGAAAGCAATGCCTTCTCATCCCATGGCTCCCTGCCACAACACCCACGTTCTCACTCCCACCCCTTTCCTACTACTCCTTAAGCACTGAATCTGGGTTCTGTGTCAGGTTTTTCTTCTCTAAATTGACTCTCATTTCTTTTCTCTCTGTCCCATTTTCCAATCTCCCCAATCTGCTGTCTCAGAAGTTTTGTAAAACATCTCTGTTCTCTGGGACATGTGCACAACTGTGTGTCCCCTCCCTCCCTGGGGGGACACAGCACTTATCCACCTCTCTTGTGCATCTCTGGCACCCAAACTGGGCTTCATCAAGCACTGTAAACGCTTTGGTAGACTTGGTTTCGGGAAAGAGGAACGCCCAGGTGCCTTGTTTGGGCTGTTCCAACCTTAAGGCACTTTGTTCTGCTGCTGCCGCAGTGCCACTGTCCTGCATGCAGCAATTTCTCAGGTTTTAGTAGGTCTAAGCACTTCAAAATTCTGTATTAAACTCCTAGTACAGACTTACTTAACACATGATTAAGGAACAAAAAAGAAACTGCTGCAACAAGCATTTTTTTCCACTAAAGCCTCTGTATAGAAAAAATTGATAAAATGTCAAGTTTTTCCTTTAAACGATTTATCTTCCCTGCTCAGTTAATAGTAAGATCATCTTGAATAACTAATCCACAGCCCTAAAGCAGAAGCTATCATTTACTTTAGCATTTGCATTTAAACAAAATGATATTAAAATTCAGCAGGACATGATATGTAATCCAATAACCGAAGGTAATGTAATTCTAGTCCATGTAGCAATCATTCCCACAAACAATCTGACCATACACGACCAGCAAAATTTACAGCAAGTTTTATTGTATTTACTGTTATGATATGACTAAAGAATAAATGCTCTTGGCTTTAAAGAACTGATTAGCTGAACCTGAAGCATTCGCTGGTGAAAATTTCATTTGCTATAGTATATCAGCTTTGCTATATCATCAAGGCTTCTGATTTTTACTGACACACCAATGCGTATCGTTGACAGCTATTTGAGGGAATTCACTACCAAAGTTTATTTATTAGTGGAAGATAATCCCTGGTAAATCAAACTCAACTATTTTTACTCTTACAGAATGTCAAGTCAGTATCTCAATTCCCAGAGAGCAAATCAATCTTATTTAGTCTTTAATTGTATCTAAATCTAACCACTGAAGACCTCCAGGTCTGGATTCTTCCTCCAGAAAAGGCTTTTTATCAGTGTGGCAGGTCTGCCCAGGCATGACTTGCACTATTGCCCCCAGCCCGATGAAGGCACCAGACTCGTGGTAAAAATCTAAAGTATGGGTACTGACTTCAGCACCACGAGCTGTGTTTGTGAAGGTAAGAGAAAAAAAAAACACCAAAAAAATGTATACATATAAGGAAACCATCGAGTGCTGGCAGTAAAGAGGGTATATTGTCTGCTCGCTTTTTTGTTCTACTTTTTCCCCATGTAACTTTTATTGGCTGTACCGAACACAAGCTTGGATGAACTTTTGATCTGGCCTTGTATGGTCATTCTCATGTTCTTATAAATTGTCCATTCAGTAAACTTTATAGTAGAAACTATTTCACCTCCCTTCAGACTGATAGTCAGCATGATTTCCCTCATGTTACACGGACAACTTAACAGACCAAAAAAAGTATAAATGGGATTTTTTTTATTTTTCAGAAAGCTCTTCTGTACATAGGCAGCCTTTTACACATGAAGAGGTGGAGTTGTGT
>VWZZ01003371.1:57939-93641 GCA_013399095.1 Psophia crepitans | reverse complement strand
TTCCTTCTTGACAGAGGAGGTCTCAAGGCACAGGGACGACCAACTTGCCCTAGACATTCCACCAGAAGGTCTGTCACTTGCCTCCTCATTCTCCTGTTCCTCAATCTCCAGAGCCTCAAACCTGTTTTGTAAGGGCACCTGGGAGGGCAACACCACCTGGTAACCTGTAAGGTTACTTACAGGTCATGTTTTACAGCTGCAGACCCCATGTGAATGTCTCTGATACCCAAAGGAGATACACTTTGGGCAGGTTGTGTTTGCTTAATCAAGAATGTAGGCTTGACGGCTGATTTTTGCTGGCCACCAGCAAGGTATGGATTTCTAGTGGGTTCTGCATCAGTTTGCCAGTTCTTCGTGGAGGTTTATGGTGCTGCTAGTGCACCTCAAATGGCACTAGGTCCCCGCGGTTAGGAAAATGAATTCTGCCAGCAGCACCTGGTCATGGTATTGCAGAAAGACCTTTGGACTAAATGTGGGTTCTGATTTTCCCAGCTACCCTGCAGAAAAAAATCAGGCACTTAACACAACATAATAAAATATTTTATATCTGTATGTCAGCCAATACAGGTATTCTGTTTAAAAGGTACAGGACAGAGATTCTTAATGCTTTTCTCTAATATTTTAAAATGAATATGTGTCATGTACAGATTGGAAAAACTCTGGGAGAAAAGTCTGTGTTTTAGTCTCTTTGCAAAAACATCCATGTTAAAGAAGACATCAAGTATGTTTAATATCTCCGGAGCTGGCTAGCTGGAGCAAAGCAGGCTGGGAGAAAGTCTGTAGGAATGACACCCCACTCGAAAAACAATGATCAAAACCCAAAACCTAGATTGCTATTCACCCTTCCAGGTGCAGCGTCACCAGAAAACACAGCAGCTGGACAGAGCCCTGTCTGTAGAGGAACATGCTAGACGTGCCACTCATCTCTCCCCAACTCACACAGTCGCTGTGTTTCAGTTGTTTGGGTGCCATGGAGGGTATGACTGTGTCTCACCTACATCACGGCCCCATCCCCTCAGCAAAGGGAAGGGGCAGACGCTGCTGTGCATCACACAAACTCCCGTTAACGCCAATGGGAGGGTTTCTTCTGCACCGTGGCTGTGACCTTGCTGGAGTCACAGCCGTACCTGTTACTCTCCTGATGAATGCAGTTTTGTCCAGCTGATTAAGTAATGAGGCAAGGGAAGCTTAACTTATTAAAAAAAAAAAAAATCTTTTTGTATGTGGTAAAAGCCATTTGCATTGCTTATGTAGCATACCTGCAGTTTAATTAAATGAGAAATCCAGGTGTTACAAATTATCAGTTTGCAAAATTTTGCATGGTGAAGGAATGACATTAATTCTTAACTAAACTAATAAAGAGTGGATATTGGCTTGGCAGACTGCAGATACAACTTTAATTATAACTTATAAAATGCTAGCCATTCTGTTTTAATGTAACAACAATAAAACAATATCAATAAAAGTGAAATAAAAAAGAAATTAAAAAAGAATTTACTGTCCTGAATCAGAAAAAATGTTTGAACAGAAACATAAACCTCACTGATGTAGGTGACTGCACAGGAAGCACAGTAACAAAAGAAACTTGTAGATCTTAATTCCACAGCATAAAATTTTATAAATATTTCCAATCCAGGAGGCTTCAGTTTCAGCTGAGCTACCCGGACCTCTTCTTGTTTTCGCTTGCGTTGTTTTAAAAAAGATTCTTTTAACCTCAAAGTCAGGTCGCAGTGATGTGAGCTCACAACTGAACAAATTATCTGTGATTTCATTCCCAGAGATTAATATTACTCAGAGTTTCGTGTTACCAGAACTGAACTTGTGGACAAATTTAATTCAAGTGGTTTAATGGAGGGAGTATGACTTAGAATAGAATAGAATAGAATAGAATAGAATAGAATAGAATAGAATAGAATCATTAAGGTTGGAAGTGACCTCAAGGATCATCTAGTCCAACCATCCCCCCACCACCTATTACCCACTAAACTACGTCCCTAAGTCCCGTTGACTTCTACAATACTCCCTCTTTTTTAATCTTTTCAGCTTTGTAAGACAACTGCAGTTCAGATGTTTATCTTTTTATGCTCTCAAAATGCCAGTCAGACCTTTGCCAACAGGAACTGGCATAGTGAGCCAGCCTGGCTGTACATTTGGCCTTTCTAGTCCATTATTATATTTTTGATTTCTTGGACCATAGGGGAGATATTTTTGCCTTCTGTGTATCTCCTACTAATTTTCTGGGGGTTTTTAAGGTGCTACATGCCATCTGTCTTGTGAGTAATAGTGGTGTGCTCTGGCAGTAATGCTAATCTTTTCGTTTAACTTCTGCAGAGGAGAACAAAATGCATGCAGACAATTGTAAATGCTACTAAAGATTTTTAATTTCTCTTCTGATAAAGACTCACAATAATTTATGAGAATAACTTCATTTTCTTGGTTTGGCAATTCAAAGGTGGCCTTAAGCTGAAAGACAGTAGATTTAAATTAGATACTAGAAAAAAATTCTATACTGTGAAGGTGGTGAGGCCCTGGAACAGGTTGCCCAGAGAAGCTGTGGAGGCCCCATCCCTGGCAGCGTTCAAGGCCAGGCTGGATGGGGCTTTGGGCAACCTGGTCTAGTGGAGGGTGCCCCTGCCCATGGCAGGGGGTTGGAGCTAGATGGTCTTTGAGGTTCCTTCCAACCCAGGCCGTTCTATGAGTCTGTGATTATTTGTTAGCAGAACTAACCTGCCTGTGTTTTCATTCAGGTTAGACTTGTCTCAAGAACGCTGCAGCCTCATGCTATGGCAGCAGCAAATTGCAGCATTTTGCAAAGGGTGAATTGACATGTGACTAATTGCCCACTGTACAATTATTCCATTTAGTTCACCTCTACCTATGATAAATTATTATAGGACAAGTAGTATGTGGCACACCTAGTCTCCTCTTGGGCCCAATACTGAGATAACTTTTACTTTATGTAGGTAGTGGTGAAGGGTCCTGGGTGAATTTCAGTCTGATAGTGAAATTCTGTGTACTTCACAGAATTGTTAGAATATGCATTTTCTTCTGAACTTCTCTATTTACCTACTGCTGTGCTATCAAGTTATTCTCATATCCACTTTCGGAACAGGAAGAGTTCATATTCCCAGTAAATACATGGTGAGCAGAAGCCCTGAGAGATTAAAATTTGCTGGTATTCATATAAGAAGACGCTGGCATTAACAGGAATGGAAATGAGATCTTCCATGTCTCTACTTAATGCCACAAGCATTACTTCTTCCCTCTTGTTCTCAAGGTGCGATAAATGAGAGGAAAATGGTCACTCCGAAGTAATTCTGGTTTAAAATTGCAGTTAGAATTTTTAAAAAGTTGACATTATTCCCTTAAATGGTATTGTATTTCTCCTGATTTAAGACTACTTATACCTTCTATGTTCAAAGAGGTTTTACAAGGACCTTGTAGCCCTGTTTGATCTCTTCCAGCTGTAAAGAGGGTGAGCAGAAATTCTCTTTTTGTAAAATCTGTATATTGCCCTCTGATATTTCTTAATTTCTTATAAGTTTCACTGTTGCTATTCTTTCCATTAATGCATGTTTCCTATACCATGGAATGTTTTTGCACTTACTGAAGTAGCATATGAATCTGTCATGTCACTTCATTCACTGAGTATCTGGAAAGGAAATCTGGCTATTTTCTGTGCTTTTCTGTTCAAACAGCTGAAATGAACAGCTCAGCTAATTCTGGTAATTCAGTCTGTAAATTAGTCTTAGTTACAGTTTTCTACAAATAATGACCAAGATGGGAATGAACTGGATTTGTCAGTTTTAGCAAACTTAGGTAGACATGAAATATAGATATGAAAATCTTTACAAGTCTAGAAAAAGCTTTGATAAATTAAAAGGTTTATTATGGTGTTATGACTTTGCCACGTGGCGTGGGTTGAAATCTGCACTCGTGAGTACTGATGTAGGATCTAACACTTCCTTCTGTGCTCCCTTCCTCTTAAAAAAAAAAAAGGCAAAACAAAACCAGGAGCATGTTACATTTTGCACTGCAAAGACAATATTGTTTTTCAAGTGTCAGCTGGATTCTCTTCTGAATTGGGTAGTCTTCAATGTAATTGCCTGAAACAACCTAATCTAACTGTGAACTCCTTATTGAGATTGTAAGATGGTAATTAAAAGTAATTTGGTTTTATTTATTTAATTTGCTATTCCCTGTCCAAATAAGATTATGTCCAATTAAAATGCAATTACTTCTAGACTTCCTCACACAAATGACTGCACAAGGAAGCCCTTTTTGTACTCGGGGAAACCCTTTCTTGTCCCCATTCACCCTTGCCTATTGGAGTGTGGTGGAGTTTTGGGGATTTGTTTGGTTGGGGTTTTGTCATGAAGATAAATCAGTGAGTAACATCAGCTGGTGGAAGCAGATGCAGTAGTAATCAAAAGGGTCTTTGAACATTTAGAGGCTTTTCTGTAGTAGTAGTTAGACTTCCTTTTCCCTCTTGGCATTTTTGTTTTCAGCCTTGCTTCTGTTCACCTTCTTGTTACCAACATCCTTCCAGAGCCTTCCGGGCTGTCTTTTTATATAGTCTTCAGCACAGTAAGCTTTTGTTCTGGTTGCTTTGAGGCATGACCACAAAACTAGATAATAAATAATAAGTGAAAAACTATGACAATTCTAACTGTATCAGTCAAAGCCAAAAGCTGGGCTATAAAGATCTGTGAACTTCGTGGAAGAATGGTAGTGCTTTTTTTCTCACCAGCTTGTGTATGTCCTCCTAGACTGGAGGACACTAGAAGTTTGTGGTGGCTCTGTAAAATCTGTGGTGACCCGATTTCATTGTTAACTCGGGGCATTAGGTTCATGTTGCAGATAACACTTCTACAACCTTTTTCTAGTCTTTCATGTTTTCCATTTTAAGCGTTCTCATATGAAAATTTGGGCTAGCTCTGGCAAAAGTGAGAGGAAAAACTGGGGAGAAATTCTTATATATTGGAACAAGGAGTGGTATTTTCACAGGCCAGCTGCAGTCAGTTGACCTTTAGCAGGATGATACTCTNTGTGGTGACCCGATTTCATTGTTAACTCGGGGCATTAGGTTCATGTTGCAGATAACACTTCTACAACCTTTTTCTAGTCTTTCATGTTTTCCATTTTAAGCGTTCTCATATGAAAATTTGGGCTAGCTCTGGCAAAAGTGAGAGGAAAAACTGGGGAGAAATTCTTATATATTGGAACAAGGAGTGGTATTTTCACAGGCCAGCTGCAGTCAGTTGACCTTTAGCAGGATGATACTCTACTAGGTTTGAAAACAGGAGGAGCTGCTCCAAAGCAAATGCTCAGATATATGAAACAATATGTTCACCAAATATAGGCATGGTCTTTCTTTCTTTCCACCTCATTGACCTAATATATAGCAAGCAGGAGATTCTCTAGCAATGAAAAAATATTTCTGACCTTAGTAGCGGTGTCATTAAAGGCCTAGAATAGCCACTACAGGCTGCCCTTCCTCTAGAACACATCTAAATAAGGCTGACTTGGAGTGTCAAACATCAGCATGTATCTAAATGAAAAGCTGGCTGTCCTGTGGATGTTCTTTTTTTATTTCCTTCCAACAAATAGTACTAGAAACAACAATATAGATTCACTAAGTTTCATACTTTGGATGTGAGAAGACTTGACAAAGGGAAACACAGTTATCCTGACGAGAGCAATCTTCATTTAGGTGTGCAAATAAACGGCCTATCTCTGTTGTGGTTGAGTATGAGTGTGTATGGTGGACAGTACTGGCATTCAGAAAGCTGAGTCTTGGGAAAGCTTAGGAGATTTGTATTTTCTTTCCCATGCTCTTGCAAAAGCCTGGGTGAAGGTTCCAGTGTAGCTGTAACCAGCCCATGAAGCACAATATAAACTCGTTCATCTTGGCATATCTCCATTTATTAAAAGAAACATCAAAGCAGCATTCATGATCATGATTAAATGCTTTCATTTTCTAACGGGTTGGAGAATGTCCCTAGAAAGATGTAGTTTCATTTAAGAACAGCCAAAAATATTTTGATGGAACACATTAAATATTGTTTTTTGCCTTTAGAAGAAAGTTCTCCTTGCTTGTGGCATGGGAATAAAATGAACTTGAAAAGTTGTAGGCCTAAAGAAAGTGGTTATTCTGGAAGATCATGTTCTTCTGTTGGACTCCATTGTCTTTTCACTATTATAGTCAATGAACCTTATGCAGATACAAATCTCAGGTTATATGTCAGTTGCCTAAACGTCTGTAACAAGTGCAATATGAGATGTCTCATTTAGCTTCCCATTGCCATTCCTAGGTCAGGCATGGTCTGTCATAAAATAATGTCATCCTCGTGAAGATGTCTCAGATAAGTCAGCGCATTGCAAATCACTGCTTGAGTTTAAGAAACTGAAGTGAGCCCATGATGACTCAGTCATCAGTACTTCTGTTTCTCTACAGGAAACATTTTGCTATAGTCTAGAACTGTGTTACTGCCATCAGTTATAAAGACTGGTGACTTACCTTCACACCAAGATTTGTTGCAGACCTTTAGGTATCTCCTACTTGACAAATTCCATCCGAGTTCCCCTGCTGCAGTAAAAACCTGACCCGTGCGCAGGACCTTGCACTTGGCCTTGTTGAACTTCATGCAGTCGTATCTTAACATTATCTCCAGAGGTGTGTTCCCGCCTCAGCCAGTCTATGATTGTGTGGTTCTATAATTCTGTTAAGTTTTCCAGCTTGAGAAAAAGCAATCCAAAGTAGTGTGTTATATTGTATGTATGTATATGTATGCACAATATAATGAAAGTATTCCATACACTGTATCACCAGGCAATAGATGTAAAATTAGAAAAGAAAAAGAGAGGCTTTATTTCCTTCAGATGTGATAAACATATGGACTTTTATAGAATCATAGAATGGTTTGGGTTGGAAGGGACCTCAAAGATCATCCAGTTCCAAACCCTGCCCCCCCACCATGGGCAGGGACACCCTCCACTAGACCAGATTGCCCAAAGCCCCATCCAACCTGGCCTTGAACACTTCCAGGCATGGGGCCTCCACAGCCTCTCTGGGCAACCTGTTCCAGTGCCTCACCACCCTCACAGTAAAGAATTTCTTTCTAATGTCCAATCTAAATCTCCTCTTTTTTACGTTATACCCATTNCCCTCTGATCAACTTTGTGACCCTCCTCTGGACTTGTTCCAGCAGCTCCATGTTTTTCCTGTACTGTGAACCCCGGAGCTGGATGCAGTACTTCGGGGGGGGCTCACAAGAGAGGAGTAGAGGTGGAGAATCACCTCCCTCGACCTGCTGGCCACACTATTTCTGATGCAGACCAGGACACGGTTGGCTTTCTGGGCTGTCAGCGCACACTGCCGGCTCATGTTGAGTTTTTCATCAACCAGCACCCCCAAGTCCTTCTCCTCAGGGATGCTCTCAATCCATTCTCCACCCAGCCTGTAGTTGTGCTTGGGATTGTGCTGACCCACGTGCAGGACCTTGCACTTGGCCTTGTTGAACTTCATGCAGTTTGCATGGGCCCACCTGTCAAGGACCCTCTGGATGGCATCCCTTCCCTCCAGCGTGTCGACCGCACCACACAGCTGGGTGTTGTTATATTTTAATGTGTCTGTGTTTCTTATGTACCCAAATGTTTATTGCCCTTTTTTCAATCCCTTGTTGTCACCTTCTGTTGTTACAGGTGAAATATCTAGCTTAGCTACCAAAGCACTTACATCGAGAACAGTGTCCTTATTTATTCTTTCATAAGCCTTTGTTACTGAAACACATGATATGTAATGACAGATGTAGGAGAAAATGAAAGAATATTTTCTTGGTGGTCTGGACCTAATTACGGGAGTCAGAAATGTTCCCTTTTAGATTACTTAAACTGTTTGTATTACTTTTTTTTCTGGTTCCCAGTTTAAAAAAACCATACCATTTCCATAAGTAGAAATATTATTTCTGTATGATTTTAATTATTTACACACTTCAAAAGTAATACATGATTTTAAAATGAGGAATGAAGAAATATTAAGAAATGTATCTAAGGGTTCTCATATTTCTGGTATATTTTTATAGATGTCATCTGAGCCTATGTCCATTGAAGAGAACATCAACTTAAACCTGAACCTTTGCCAGCACTGTCTTTTCTTTTTCCTTCTCTTGCAGTTTGTGTGATGGAGCTGATTACTGTAACATCCCATAAGAAAATTTGTGACTGAGTTTCCTATATGACTGGTATGTCAGGTTAATCTTCCTAAAGTATATTATTGAAAAATCTCCAAAGAAAAGTGCTTGCGTAGAAAGCCAAAGCACAAAAGTAGTCAGTGTCTGTGTCCAATAAATAGAACCATGAAACATATATTTGCTCAAAATATGCAATTCACATCCAAAGGTGATGAACAAAGAATATGTGAAAGTTAAGAACATGTTTCCATTTATGCAGGCTCAAGGTCTAAGAATAAATTCTTCAGGAAAGATGTCTCAGGTTATCCAACCCTGTTAGTACTACAGTAAGAGAATTATTTAATCCGATAACATTTAAAAACATTTAGATCAGATCTAACATTTCAAAGATACAGGAAGTGGCAGCATCTCTTGTAATTAGCTTGTAGCACAAAAGAACAGTTTATAACCTGAAAGATTATAGTAATACCCACTCTCAAGTACTGTAAATTGATGCATAACTCAAACATAAAAGCAATATGATGAAAACAATTGAGGTTGCTAAGAAACAAAAATACCATGAAAAATAAATCACTACTTTCATCATCTGTTTATTCAAGCAATAAAGTCGTATGTATTCTTGTATCACTATCTCATATATGAATACCAAACTCTCAGATTACACCCTGAGAACTTACGATTCAAGTACATATATTCATAATAATAACGTTCCTTTGCATAAGCATTTCACAGCTTGAAAAAAGGCCAAGGTTTCAATCACAGGAATTCACGTTCTCCATAGACCTCCAGTATATCTCCAATTATGCATTGAAATGACCGACACTTCAACCCCAATGAAAAAGTTAATAGGTCTCTGTGCCTGAGGAGTCATTGTCAGTTATACAATACTATTTTTTCCCAAACAGGGAAAATTTCACTTTCAGTCTGTAAAACTGCTCTGATGTAGAACCATATTTAGAAGGCTGTAATTGAAACTAAGACCTAGTGAAAAATAATTGATGAATAAGAAAATCAAATGTAAGTTTTTGGTTAACATTCACAGCTAAAAGTGTTGAACATCTAGGAAAACTATTCTCTGCTCATTTAACTTTAAACTGAATGCTCTGGTGCTAAGCACTGACACAGAAAACCGCTGCTGCCGTTACTTCAGGCATAGGCCAGTTCAGATGCTTCTAAACCAAATGGGTTGCGGTGGAGCACACCTTGGTGCTCTTCCACAGCCCCTAATCATTGTGGTTTCTGAGCACCTCACAATGTTTAATGCTTCAGCTCTCACAATGGTGTTCTCCTTCATGACATGGGAAAATAGTAGGATTTTAATTTTTGTTCTGGTGCTGGTGTAGTCAAATGTTCAGGTGCTTCACTGTTGTAGTGAAATCCCCCATACCTGCATATATGCCTGAAGTTCCCATAAAGTGCCTAGGGAGGAAGAGCAGTGCCCCAAAACAGAGTGTCCAAAGCTGAGGGCACCGAACATACAGTGCACTGACTGGGGAGAGACGCTGAAAACAGGGTACATATTAAATGTCTCCCCAGGCCTGTGATGCCTCACGCAGGGTGGCAGATAGGTGCTCCTCTCCGATTGACACTCTCACCTCTGAATCCTTCTGCAGGAACGGCACCTCTTCTTTCTTTCTAAAGCAGAAGCAGAAACAGTTACTTCTTTTGAAACTGGGTTTTCAGTATTATGCTGCTGTTCCTCTGCAATATCTTGGTTCTGCTCGGAATGTTGCATCCTCACCTTTAATTCCCTCTTGTACCCAAGTGCGTCCAGGCCTCTTTTGTCCCTGGAAACACCCTAGCTTTAAATTATTCTTGAGTTATGACGTTCTCCACCTCTCCAGGTTTTGTTCTTGCTGAGCAGTAACAATTCCCAATTTGAAATGGTGTAAGATTCAACTTCTGCCCGGCTCCGTGGGGTGTGAGGAGTGGAGCTGCAACTACTTGTGGCTCTGTTCCTACAAAATTAAATGGCAGAAAGAACAGGCCCTATAATTCTATATACTGTAATTCACCTACACGATTTCCCAGCTTTGGTTTATCGCTAATTACAGTCCTCCACAAACACAATTATAGGTCATTATATTTTACCAAGGCAGCAGAATTTTCCATGAGCGGTAGGCTGCGTACAGCTGACGGCTGCGGCTCTGAGCACCTTTGTGCGGTGTGGCTCCGATCACAATGTCACATACAGCCTGGCATTATGAAGTGCAGAAAAAAATGGATATACTGGGGCTAGGAGACAATTTTAGACCTTTGACTTGGATGCCTGTGTTGGGACCCCGGAGTCCCTTTGTAGTAAAGGTAGGCTTTAGAGAGCAATTGAGAACAGCCGCCTTGGGAGCCGCCCTCACTCCCTACTCCACACAGGCTCCCAGCTCAGGCACAAAGTTAAATGCCTCAGTTAAGCAGGGTTAATGTTGCCATTTTCATTAAGCTTAGCAGAAATGACTAAAAGGCCAAATTATCATGTGCTGATGCCCTAGCAACCTTTCGATGTAGTGCCCTTGCTGTAACAGCAGAGAATTTCATCCCGTAAGATTATTCCCACTGTTTGCCAAGAGAAAGGTTAGGAATACATGAGAATAAATATCCTGAGATAACAAAATCTTTAGGACTTTGCATTGGATTATTCCTCAAACAGTGAAAAGCTACATGGAAGGCCTGAAGCTAAACGTTTCAAATCTCCATTTTGCTGACGGAAATTAACCCCTTCGTGAAAAGAATAACCCAGGATCCATACCACCTCCTCAGCCCGTGTATCTCAGCCGCAGGACTCGGCATTCACGCAGCAGCTTAGCTGCGTTGTGAGACACGATGTGTGCTTATGAAATGACAGGCGGCTGCTGATGCCATTTATAGTCCCAGAGCTGCTGAACTTCTCTCCATATCTCACTCCAAAGCCGGAGCATTTCAATTATCTTCACTTGCAATGGCTGTAGACAAAGGAGCACACAAGGCACTTTTTAATTCTGCAGTTTGACGTTAATGCATCAGAATGCAAAATTGCATAGCTCTTCATTGAGGCTTTAGAGTGGGGTTTTTGGAACTTTGTGTGTAGTAATACTGCAGGGGAACTTGAGGTAATGCTAAATGGGTTGGTGGGATACTGGAAGCCACGTGTCCATCCTGGCAGGGTACACTAGCTCATGAGAAGCACAGCGAGTCCTTCTGGGACCAGAACTAGTTCAAGTTAGCTCAGCTGATGAGTAGGTGGTTTTGCTATGGAAAGTCCAAATGGGATTTGGGATCCTCAGTCACGCTGGTCTCCTAGGAAAGCTTACCCTTATTGGATACATATGCTTTGCAGTTTCTGCTAAAGGTGCCATAAAATTATGTTTTATCATCAAGATTTCTGGTTGTTCTTGTGGCAACTTTTTGAAATAGAGCTGTGGAAATGCAAAGCTTTATTCAGAACATCTTATCTGAGATGCTGTAACACTTCTTTAGTTTAGAGCAGCAATTTCAGCAAATCTTCTTGTTTTGAGGATAGTAAGGCAGCAAATATGCAGCCAGTGTAGGAAAAGCATGCATAGGTAAGAAATCAAAAGTAACACTGCCTGTCTGTTGTTGAAATGGGTAAAAAGCATATATGTTTCCTCACGCAGAATTAAAAAATATCATACTAAGTTAATGAGTGCATGAGGAGGAAGGAGTGGCATTGTAATATAGTCACAATTACTTTGGAAAAACAGTTGCGTGACTTGCAGAGTTCCATTTGACTTTGCAATATTACACTTAATGCTTCTAATGTCTCATAAGTATGTAGCTACTAGGTACATATTACTGGATTGGATTATATATATATACATATATATAACAGAATATATTTCAAAATACAGTATTATTTATATGATTCTGGGATGCATTAAAAAAAGTGCAGCCAGCAGGTCGAGGGAGGTGATCCTCCCCCTCTACTCTGCCCTGGTGAGACCCCATCTGGACTACTGTGTCATTTTCTGGGCTCCCCAGTTCCAGAAAGACACAGATCTGAAAAGAGTCCAGCGGGAGGCAACAAAGATGCTAAAAGGCCTGGAGTATCTTCCCTATGAGGAGAGGCTGAGAGACGTGGGTCTCTTCAGCCTGGAGAAGAGAAGGCTGAGAGGGGATCTGATCAGTGTTTATAAATATCTAAACTGTGTGTGGGGGCAATTGGACGAGGCTGAACTCTTTTCGGTGGTGGGTAGTGAGAGAACAAGGGGCAACGGCCAAAAACTGGAACACATGAAGTTCAACTCAAACATGAAAAAGAACTTCTTCACAGTGAGGGTGACAGAGCACTGGAACAGGCTACACGGAGAGGTTGTGGAGTCTCCTTCTTTGGAGATATTCAGGACCCATCTGGATGCCTACCTGTGCAGCCTAGTGTGGGGCACCTGCTTTGGCAGGGAGTTTGGACTCGATGATCTCTAGAGGTCCCTTCCAACTCCTACCAATCTGTGATTTTGTGATGAGTTATTGCTAAAAATTCTACTCTGTTCAACAAGGGGTAATGTGTTTAAACTAAAAGAGGTGGGATTTAGATTGGACATTAGGAAGAAATTCTTCCCTGTGAGGGTCGTGAGGCACTGGAACAGGTTGCCCAGAGAATTTGTGGAGGCCCCATCCCTGGCAGAGATCAAGGCCAGGTTGGATGGGGCTTTGAGCAGCCTGGTCTAGTGTAGAGTATCCCTGCCCATGGCAGGTGGTTGGAACTAGGTGGTCTTTGAGGTCCCTTCCAATCCAAACCGTTCTATGATTCTATGAAAAAGAACTAACTAGGACTGGTGATCACTGAGCCAATGCAAGCATGAGAAAATCTGTGTTACCCTGTGTTATCCTTTCCTTTCTCTGTTAACATTAAGATCTATGTTACACATATGACCTTACAACCAAGAACTCAGACTGGATTTTGGATGTAACCAAAACCCAGAAATTTCAGGATCTTCTCAGAGATATCTGAAATATGTTTTGGGCTTTCTCTGATTTAAGGATTTTTTTGAATGTTCCAAAATCAAGAAAAATGTAAATGAGAAAAAAAACCAAAACCATTTTCTACTGTGTTTTTTGGATTTTTTGTAATCAAGGTGAGAGAAATTAGACAAAATAAAGCAGACAAAGGCATTATCGTCCTGATCTAGTCTTGGTGTTAGTCCTACTGTGAGTAGAAGACTGGCCTAAATGACCTTCAGAGATTCACTCCAACCAACAGTTCTGTGAGTACACTAAAATATATTTAACCAATCTACATTACATAATTTTCTTGCCTCAGTGTTGAGCAAGCCTGGGACTTCATTGTCCTGGATTCAACTTTGTGCTCCATTGCAGACTTCCTATGAGTAGCTTTCTGGGATTTGGAAAGCCCTTTAGTTTGTTTCAGAGTGTGTCTCTACAGACATGTAAAGACATAACTATCAGATGTGATCCCACCTTAATCCAGAAGCCTGTAACAGCATTGTCCCTGTACTGAGCTCGAGACAAAGCAGAGTCATACTCCTCCTTCATTATGACAATAATACTTCTGGAATAGCATGAAGGAAGCATATCAGCAGGCACTGGTCCGATTTAGTCAAACATACACATACTGGCTGGTCTTCATGTTTATTACAGTAGGATTTCATGCATTTACTAACCTCAGCCTCACATAGTTGGTAACAGAAAGTACAGAAAGTAGGCTTTTTCTTAGCAATTGGCTGTCTCTTAGCACAAGGGTTTTTCAAAACCTCCCTGACTGCTGGTATACTATGTATTGAATAGCTGCTCTCATGGAAATTAAAGGTAAGTAAAGGAAAAAAAAAGGAATATTATAAGGGATGAATGCTCTTCTCCACTCAGTACTTTCATTATTTTTGACTTTTTTTTTTTTGTTACCAATAGATTTTCATTCAGAGTGTATTGCACCTAAAAATATTGTTTGATACGTATTTGGGATACTACAAACTAATGCTGTGGTAGAAGAACTACACTCTGACATACAAAATGCAGGTGTAATCTGCATAAAACGTCTGGATATTGTACAACAGAGTCATGTGGATATGAAATCTGTGTGAGGGGGATTGTGGACTGACACAGAAGCTCTGAAATGCCTGCAAAAGCGAGCTCTGAAGAAGAGATCCCGATTGTGGATTGCCGCAGCAACGTGTACCAGTTTGTAGCAATCAACACTGATGTGTCTCTGGTCGTACTCAAGAAATCTCAGCTTTGATAAACACATTCAGGTTTTCAAGGTAATTCTCTTCTAAAACAGAAGAGGAAGAAAAAATTTACCATGGCCCATAATAATTTACATATGCTGAATATATTTAAATTATAAAATGCTTTTAATCTCACAAAATACTTGTGAAACACAGTGTCTAACAATGTAAGTCAGAAAAGGTTGAACAATGGAAGGATAGACATGTAACTGTTTTATAACAGATTGCCAAGAACGTGATCGGTTCTTCATCACTTGGAGTCTTTAAACTGAGATTAACTGTTTGAAGACATGCTTAATTTAAGTATGAACTGCTAAGGTGAGTGCAAGAATTATTGAGTGAAATAGTGTGTCATAAGTTACCTAGAGGATCATATTAATTTTCCATGTTATATGGCTTTAAAATCAGTGAAACGGCACAACTGACACTAATAAGAAAAAAGTGATTCAAAAGTATAGGAGTGTGTGAAACACGAGCAACTCTAGAAGTCAATTTGAATATTTTCAATAGAAAATAAGGTCTTGGAAGGTTATATTACTGACATACAAGTCTTTGTAGATAATTTTTGCAAGCATATAAAAATATGATGTATCGTGTTACAGTTCAATTCCTACTAACTTAAATGAGTGTCTTAATTTCTGATCTGCAGTACAGAGAAATTTTCCCATTCTCATAGAAAACAAAACTTGCCATTTCTCATTTTAGGCAGATTAAATATTGTTGAGAGAGGGAATTAAGGAGGAAAACCCAGATCTGTTGAGAGACTGAAAGATTTGGCAATATAGGAATATTTTTGGTTTGTCCTGTGTGTTGCAATGAAATTAGTAATGAACAGTATAATGGGACGGGCATGTATTATCCGTATATATAACACTTAACCCCTTGACATGGTTGAGGACTTCATAGTTTATTCCAATAATGTTAAACTGCAACATTTAGTCAATACAATAAATATTGAAGAAAAGTATATTTTGTGACCCATTATTGGACTATGAAACTCTGTTATGTAAGTAGGCCTGCCACACTCAGGAATGCATTAATTGTTGTTCTTATGTTCTGAGACTAACACAGAGGACAAGTTATACAAAGTCACATTGAATTTTAAGAATCTTCTTAATGATTCTAGATTTTCTTGCCATGAATGCGTTTTTCTTGGTAATTTTCCTCACTAGATGTTAGTAACACATAGAAAACATTGTCTGTCTGTCTGTCTATCTATCTGGATATACCTACTTTATTTATAGAGCACTTAAAAATGACAGTAACGCATAAATTACCTTAAAATAGTTGCATACACCACGAGATCGGATAATTGTGTGGCTAATCTGCATTTGTGACTACTGTGATTTTTCAAGTGACTCCACAAACACTCCAAGGTGAGTCACTTCAGTGCCATAATTGCACATGAATCGAGGCACAGAATTTTTAAGGAGCTGCACACACACAGAGGTACGTTGTAAAATGGTAAATGTGTTCCCCGGCACAGAGCAGAGCGTTGAGCCGGGACTGGCCTCCATGAATAGAATAGAATAGAATCATTAAGGTTGGAAGTGACCTCAAGGATCATCTAGTCCAACCATCCCCCCACCACCTATTACCCACTAAACCACGTGAAGATGAGCACTGCTCAGAACCACTGTTGGAAGGGGATGGAGATGGAACGTGCAGCTTTATTCTTCTGCAAAAATGTATGAAGCTTTTAAGAAGAGGAGGGAAGTTAAAGAAGGCAGATACTTTGTTCAAATAACCTTAAGAATTAATTAGACCATGATCTCTTTGTTCAAATGTGCAGGCTAGTGGAGCCAGTCCTGCAGGTTGTTATTAAACATTGTGTGCACCAACAAGTCACTGGGCTGAACCTGGAGCTGACTGGAAAACATGAATATTGTGGGGCCGCATATTTCAAGAACTTATAATTGGTTTTCATTCTATAACAGAATGGAATTAATATCTTTTTTTTTAACTTTTTAATGAAAAATCCAAGGACAGCCTAACATAGCTAAAAATCTTTAGTATTTGTTTGCAGTACAGGAGAATTAGGATCTGGTGAATGATTTAGACTAGTGGTTTGAACCTAGATTTTGTTTCTATTGCAGATAAACTTTGGGTTATTGACTCTTGTAAAGATGAAACATCAGTGTGTCTTGCTGTTCTTTCTCATTTCCCTTTTCCCTGTCTCTTTCATTCTCTTATTTTGACCAAAATTTTAATCCAAGATGTAATAAACCTTTTCTGAACAGAAAAATTATACGTGTCAGGGAAACATTTTGGTTTCATTAAAGAAGTTTTCTTCAGGTCCAGTTGACATTGAAAGAATATATTCTCCCTGGATCTTCTAGAAAAAAAAATAATTTACTTTTAAACAAACACAGCCGAAGAATTCATCTCTTTCTGCTCTTGACTCACGCATTGAAGGTTATTTTTAGGGTACTCCACTCTGCTTCTGTTAATGACACTGATTCCACGGGGAATTGTTGAAATAAATAGTTTTGCTTTGTTGAGGCAATGCTGAAATATTTTTATTTTATTTTTTACATCAGTACAAAATATATGTTTTGGGAGCTTTTCATCACATCAAGAAGTAATATTTTGCCATTAGCAGACCAAAGTTTTTCAGCGTTGTGCAGTTTTTCATGGGGGATAATATAAAAATTTTGTTCATGCATTCCAATTTGAAATTTAATTTTAAATGTAATTTCATATTGAACTTTTTTCCCAAACATTTCTCCCACCAGGAGCAAGTTAGGTCAATTTATTCCAGCTGTGAGAGCCATAACATCTGAGGAGTATTTACCCACAAATCTACATGAGCAGTTTTAGTGGCCTCCTCCTTCTGGAGACTTCAAGGCTAGGTTACTGCCCAAGGCCACCTTAGGTTCCTAAAAAGATGAATAGGCTGTCTGAGGAATTGTTATAATCCTCTGAAAGCATTTAAACACTTAAACCACTTTTGAAAATTCCACAGCATGCTTGTTTTACATCCTCAGATACACACATGCTTTTGAAAGACTATCCACTAGCAATTGATAGTATGACCACTTCTTTAAGCTTGCATTAGCCCACATCTGTTTACAATAATGATAAATTTAATTTGGGAATTCTATATTTTTAAATTGTGTTATTAATCATAGTTCGTACAAGTTCTGTTCAGAAGAATGGCTGAGCATATCTGGTAGTTTCTTTTTTAACTGATTCAGTTTGAGGCTTCAAGTATCTTTTTTTTTCCTTAGACGATGCACTCATGAATATTGTCCTGATGAAAACAGATGTTCTTTTACATTTTAAGATTAACAAATCCCTTCAGTGTTAGTACTGCTCTTTTCTGTATTTGGCTGACAGCAGAATCATTGCTTATGGTGGCTAATTCTTTCCTTTTTAAAAGATATCAGGTAGACAAAAATTTCTATTTTTTTGAAGGTTTTAAGAGCTCGTCTTTAAACTGATGATGATAAACATTATATAGTAAAACCAAAAAGATTATCTTACCTTCCAGGACTCCTTAAATACTGGTTTAAACTGGACGTGCAGAGTAGTTATTTGGCACGTTTCATTTTTTAGACTGAGTACAAAAATCACAGTGAAAATCGTATCTTGCTAGAATACATTTTCTGTTAAACACCAGTATTTTGACATACCCATCTCTGACAATGGATTTCTTTGGAATCAGAATTTTAAAACTGAAATAATAGCATAAAAGTTTGTAAGGCGAGTATATATATTGAAAATCAGAGCTGTGTGATCATTTGATATTTCAGTTTTTCAGCAAAATTTAAAATGAAGTGTATTTGATTAATTCAATACAAATTGCCTCACTCAAATTAAAAAAAAAAAGGCCACCAAAACTGGTTATGTTCGTGTTTGGTCCAGTTGCTCATAATAATCAATCAGAAAGTTAAAAAATTAGGATTGATTTTAACTCATTTACCAACGTATTCTTAAAAGTATCTTCCTTCTCCTATGAAAGTGGTCAAAATTATTATGAGACTCACATTTCTGCACTTTTTGTTGACATTATTTCACTGTCTGAGAACAGTTAAGCATTCACTGGAGAAAATAACTATGCGCTAGGATCCAAGTATCTCACTTCCGTGAGGTCTGAACTAGGGGGGTGAATTATCATTTGCCTTTTAGTCTCCCTGAACTCAGTGAGCATTTTATAAAAAATCTGAATGCTTCCAGTAGAGAAATTGAAATTAATAGCCAACCGGTTAATGTTGAGATGTACAAACTTTCTTAAATACAGAAGAGGAATTGCATCTAGGTCTCCTATATTCTGAATGCGTGCTATAACCTTTAATTGTGGAATAAGGACAGTATCACACAGAGGTGAGTCTGACACCTTAATTTAGGTGCCAACATGTGAGCTAAGTGTCTAGGTTAACATCAACGGGATGTCTAGGCAACAGGAAGCTAACATAGTCTGGAGAGTAACTAATTTGTCTTCACAGAGGAATTCAGTGCTGCATCCTTCATATTAGTAGAAGACTGACAGATATAACACAGGTGCAACGAGAGCTGCATCCTTCTGGAGTGAGAGCTGGAGGCCTGGAATGACATAACGAACTACCTCAGATGGTCCTAGATAGCGCTAAGTGAGCAACTTGGAGAAAGAGGTCAGAGCTCTCCAGATCTCTTGTGAGACCATGTTGTAACTGATTGCAGTGGGAGCAATCCTGAGATACATAACCCAAAGTTAGACACCTGCACATACATATAAAATTTTAGATCTTTTAAGTTAGGACTAGATCCCACTATCTGTGCAGGAGCTCTGTAAATTTGGACACTAGTTTGACAGCAATAGGCAAGTCGAAGGTCAAGGGGATGGAGGAGTGTGGAGCTGAGATGAGGGATGGAAACTTCTGCTTAGAGGCAGAGGTAGTTTGGTTAGCTCATCCCTTTTCATGAAACAGCATCCAGAGTTAGGAAACACAGATGTTTCATGCCCAGAATTGAATTTTTAACTTTGGTTTTCTGCATCCAAACAAGAAAGCCCAGATGTGGCAAAATCGCTGTAAATGATCAGCAGTGTCCCATTACCTGACAGACGCTGTAAAACAGACCTCCTGGCTCAACTCTGAAGAAGGGCAGAAATAACAATCATTCTAGCTTGATTCTGCTGAAAATAAGGAAAACATTATTACAAAAACATTCATTCAAAATGAATAGTCTTGTATAAGTGTGTAGTATCACTTTTCAGGTACCCCTTAATGATCAAATAAGATTTCACAGAGATTGTTTAAGAAATCATTTTTGTGCAGAGAAGGTCTTAAAGGGTTTTTCAATTGAGAGTCTTGAGAAGAAGTTATGCATGTATGTACATGACCCTTTCTTCATATCTGAAGATGGAACACTGAAATTCAAGATAGGCACAGATTTGTAATAGCTGCTCAATTTCACTAAACTGTAATAATATTTTTTGAACTTCATTACGAATTTACTGATTTATGTAGTGTTGGGGAGTTTGGTAAGGTTGTCTTGGAAATGTGCTCAGCAGAAATCCAAGAAAATTAATCACAGAAGTGGCTGGTAATGACATATGATGCAGATATGAAGTGAAATAGCCTTGGGCTCCCCCATCCAGGTGCATTTACGTAAAACAGAGCAAAGGCAGAAATTGCCTTGTCTTGCCGGCCCCTCTGGGATGTGGGGATGGGACTAGCCTTGACCCTTAGTCTAGGTCAAAGTTTTGACATACATAAAAAAGCCCAGCACTGTGGGGATGGAGCAAGTGGTGCACAGCGAGGGAACCGTAGGA
Source organism: Psophia crepitans (assembly GCA_013399095.1). Classification (NCBI taxonomy): domain Eukaryota; kingdom Metazoa; phylum Chordata; class Aves; order Gruiformes; family Psophiidae; genus Psophia; species Psophia crepitans. The sequence continues at coordinate 73,521 of VWZZ01003371.1, read as the reverse complement.
GGCAAGGGAGGAGAAACGCTAATGCTGCTAAAAAGTTTTTATTGCCAACTAGCAGAATTTCAAAGTATGCTTTGGTATTAGGGACCACGTAGTTATACAGAGTCAGCTTTTCCCCCGGGAGGTTAATCTCCACTTTCTAGATGTTATTGCAGACTTAGAATCATTAAGGTTGGAAGAGACCTCAAGGATCATCTAGTCCAACCATCCTACTACCACCTATTACCCACTAGACCATGTCCCTAAGTACCACATCCAACTTTCTTTAAACATACCTAGGGATGGTGACTCCACCACCTCCCTGGGCAACCTGTTCCAATGCCCGACCACCCTTTCAGAGAAGAAATTTCTCCTCATCTCCAATCTGAACCTCCCCTGGCACAACTTGCAGCCGTTCCCCCTGGTCCTGTCACTAGTTATCTGTGAGAAGAGGCCGACCCCCAGCTCACCACAACTCCCTTTCAGGTAGTTGTAGAGGGCAACAAGGTCTCCCCTGAGCCTCCTCTTCTCCAGACTAAACAGTCCCAGTTCCTTCAGCCGCTCCTCATAAGACCTGTGCTCCAGCCCCTTTACCAGTTTCGTTGCCCTTCTCTGGACACGCTCCAGGGCTTTGATGTCTTTCCTGTGGTGAGGGGCCCAAAACTGGACACAGTACTCGAGGTGCGGCCTCAGCAGGGCTGAGTACAGGGGGACAATCACCTCCCTGCTCCTGCTGGCTACACTATTCCTGATACAGGCCAGGATGCCATTGGCCTTCTTGGCCACCTGGGCACACTGCCGGCTCATGTCCAGGCGAGCATCAATCAACACTCCCAGGTCCTTTTCCTCTACACAGCTTTCCAGCCACCCCGCTCCCAGCCTGTAGCGCTGCCTGGGGTTGTTGTGGCCAAAGTGTAGGACCTGGCACTTTGCCACATTGAACCTCATCCCATTGGCCTCTGCCCAGCGATCCAACCTGTCCAGGTCCCTCTGCAGAGCCATCCTACCCTCCGGCAGATCAACGCTTGCCCCCAGCTTGGTGTCGTCTGCAAACTTACTGAGGGTGCACTCAATTCCCTCATCCAAATCATCAACAAAGATGCTGAAGAGGATGGGCCCCAATACCGACCCCTGGGGAACACCACTCACAACCGGTCGCCAGCTGGATTTCACTCCATTCACCACCACTCTCTGGGCCCGGCCATCCAGCCAGTTTTGAACCCAGCGAAGAGTGTATCTGTCCAGGTCATGGACTGCCAGCTTCTGCAGAAGAATGCTGTGGGAGACCATGTCAAAGGCTTTGCTGAAGTCCAGGTAACTACATCAACAGTCTTTCCCTCATCCACCAGGTGAGACACCTGGTCATAGAAGGAGATGAGGTTGGTCAGGCAGTACTTGCCTTTCACGAACCCATGCTGGCTGGGCCTGATCCCCCGGTTGTCACAGACATGGCACGTGATTGCCCCCAAGATGATTTGCTCCATGACCTTCCCTGGCACCGAGGTCAGACTGACAGGCCTGTAGTTCCCCAGATCCTCCTTACGACCCTTCTTGTGGATGGGTGTCACATTATCAAGCTTCCAGACGCTTGACCACTTTCATGTCCATTTGCCTTTTTTTAAAGGCTAACCCTGCTCCTACAAATGGAGAACAAAATCATAACTGTGCCGTGATGTACCAGATAAAGTCCCACTGGATAAATATGGTCCTGTTTCAGACCTGAAAAAGTTTGTTTCTTTGTGCAACTATTTCCTTAGCTTTTTGCCAAAGGTTTTAATGAAATATTTTTCTGTCAGAACTGCCAGAGGCATAAGGTGAGGACTTTCAGCTCTCTCAGCTTGACTCACCCTCTCTGGCTGGGATGGGATGTGGCATACTGTCTGTAGGACAGGGTGACGACTTCGTATAAATTGAACAGGAATCAAGCATTCTTGGCAGAACGAAACATTTTGCCTTTATCTAAAGTGAAGTTTTTAAGAGTTTAAAAAAATGCTAAAATATTCCCATTTCATATCAGCTTTATTCCAGCTGTTTGGTTTTTTTTTTTTCTCTTCAATTGGGCACTGAACTAAAGAGTCATTATTCATACAGCTGTACATTTTAAGTCACTTGTATATTTTGCAGCACACATACCATCATAGAGAATAAAGACTTTTGTCTCTAGTCCTTTTTAAACATTATATCATACTGTGTTTACAAAATCCAAGCCAAGGAATATAATCCAGGATTTGAGTATTATGATATTTCCAGGATAGATGAGTATTAGTATCTCTGCGTTTGCAGATGGAATGCCTGAAGTCCTCAGAGATTATGAAGCTTACTCTGGACCACACAAATAGTCCGAATGGGATTCTGTAACATTTTTTCTGGCTTTTGGCATAGGACGCAGTCATCTGTGTTTGTTTCTCTGTAGGGAGTGTAATTACAGAAATTTATGCAGGTAAAATTTCCAGTACACATTATCAAATGATTTTTGTTTTTCCTGAGGTGTGGCTCCAGGAAACCAACCTAGACAAGCGGCACATAGCAATTAATTTACACTGACTTTTTACTAATGTCCACCATATTTTTTGATATTACAGTTTTTCTTCATTTTATGGCACTCTGCAACTTCATGGTTTTGGATAGGAGTACATGCATTGTTATTTTGGCTCATGAAATGCACAAAGCCGTTCATCTTACTCTATGAAAAGATTATTTATTGTCTGGTTTGCAAGCAAACAAAGGCTGGTGTGCATGGAAGCATCGTACGTTTCTTTATTCTTGTTAGTTTTATCTTTCACTGTAGTATTTCAACGATCAACAGTTTGATTTATATCGCTCAGTTGCTGTTCTTTTCCTTTACAGGCAAAAACATTGTTTAAAGGCTCTGTTCACTTAACATGTATTATGGCCTGCACATTTCTATCCGTGGGATGCATTTTAAATTGTCAGATAAAAAAGCGCTTCATGAAGTACTAGAAAAATAAATTCAGTCAGCTTGTGAAACATCTTATTTTGGGAATGTTTGTATAAAAAGGAAATATTGTGTTTGAATTTTCCAAAATACCACACGATTAACTGAAATGTAAGTGTAGCCTGCTACTCTTTCAAAGCAGCACTACAACCAGAAGGAGGAAGGATAGGTTTGCCAGAGGCATTCCTGATTAATCACGGGTAAATCATGGCACTTTGCTCTTTCTCCATTCTTGGTTATAGACTGTAGATAATCGGGACCTCATAAATACTTGACATGCTTAGAAATATTGCCTTGTAATCCTTTCTTAAAAATGGATATAGAATAAAGCTCAGATAGAGTTCACATTCATTTTTCATGAAATGATAATCTTTAAGAAAAAAACACCACAAGGTTTTTCAAGTTTTATTATTCTTTTCATGGGAATATCTGCAATGCTGTACATATATATTTCTTGATATAAATTTTCCAGAAACCTTTTTCCCCCCAAATGCTATACACAACTATACATAAGCTAAACCCAAAACCAAATTTATATGGATTGTGTATTTTTGCATCTCAAATGCTATTTAATGATCTTTAAGTCTCACCTAATTTTGAAAGATGTTTGCTTGCATAAAATAATATAAAAAATAGCAACAAATGATGAAGACTAAATTTCTGATTTTTTTTTCTTCAAGCAAAGGTTTTAACAACACCAGAAATGCTCATCCACATCGCAGAACTGTAAACATTTCAGGCCAGTAACGGATCTGCAAAAAAGCACAGAGCATGAAATAGTTTCAAGAAATCTGCTGAAAATTATTCTAAGGCACTGAATGCTTCATCAAGATGGGAAAATGAGCAAAGATTAAGAATAGTTAGTAAAATCAGACTTCTGTGAAGTATTGTCATCTGAATTGTTGCATAAAATCAGTGGAAACAAATGTGTTCTTATCACTCAGTGCCTGAGCTGATGCTGTTGTGTTGGTGCATCACGCACAAGTCTGTATGCTGAAAAAAATGGGGCTGAGCTTTTGCATCAGCCAAGCAAGGGAGTTCTCTGTTCCTGCCGCTGCAAAGACCTTTTGCAGCTCTGACCAGTCGCAGCCCTTTCTGCCAGAGATCCGGGCGGGCGGGAGGTGATAAGGAAGCATTAAGGTATATCCCCTTAGATGACAAATAAGTCTGTCTGGAGGTGGGATTCCCCTTTTAAGAAGTAGTTTTACACTGGATAGCAGCTATCTAGCTAGGGAACAATTGCTATTATCTGTCTTGGGTCGGGTGTCACTTCACCCAACCTCAACTACCCAGGCCGTGCAGCAACAGAATCGATATGGGAGAGGAAAGGAGTGATGAAAAAGTAATGGAAACAGAACAGTCTTAATCCTTGTGTGCCTGACTGCAGCCTTAGGTCACCCAAAGGAGAAAGCAGAATTACTTTAATGAAGTTTTAAAACTTACTATTTAAAGGTTCTTTCTTAGCAAAATGAACTTTTAAAATTCCTTTATTAAAACATAAACAAATTTACAGTGTCCTATTAAGCACTCAGGAATTGGTAGTATTTAGGACTGTCGGTGATAGCAACATTTCAAAATCGCAAAGAAAAATCTGAAAGAATCTGTGTGCAACAACCTTTAGAAAGATAAGAATTTTAAATTCTTATTACACAGTATTATTGTGAATTAGTATGATATTTGGTAAACCATTCTTCTTACAATCTTAGAAAAACTGGAAAATTTACCTTTTCTCTAAATCAAACGCTTAGTTTGTGCAAATCACACATAGAGCATCAGATGAGCAGTGTTTCTGTTTTTCAAAAGCTAACTACTGAATACACTGATGCCTATTTGGTCTAAATCTGATGATTTTCTGCTATTTATTCCTAGGTGGAAGACCAGAAAAGAAATAAATGAAACATATAGTTCTGTTTAGATTAATTCCCTAAGGATTTTCCCTGCATCTCTGGGGTCTGTGATGATCCTGTTGAATCCCACCAGACCCCACACGCACAGGGAACAAGCGGCTCTTTATTAACCCCTCATACAACCTGTTGGCAGTTCGAATGCCAACATTTTCCTCAAAAACTTTCAGAGGAACCAGGAAAACAGATTCACAAAGTAGCAGCTTAGTTCTGAAGGTTTTTTTTTTCTTTTTTTTTTGCTGTGATTCTAGTAGTGAAGCAGGAATGATGAATTGTCTCCAGGCTCTTTGCAGATTAATGACTTCAAAACACTCGATTTGTGGTGAATTCAGATGTCTCCACAGGCCTGTGGAAAGGACAAAATGAAGCAAAGAGCAAAATGTTGGCTTGTTCCCCCATCTATTTTCTTTGAATCGTATTCATATAGTGGATCCCTGCTGCACAATCATCTGGACATAGAATAAAGCAGAACATGAACCTCAGTATCTGATTCAATACTTCACTATTTTAGTTGGATTAATTCTGAGGCCTTCACGTCAGTAGACCAAATATAGTTCTAAATCTCACTGGAATCTCATTCCCCAAAGTTAAATTTGTGTTATTTCTTAACACTAAGAAGATGAAGAGATTCTGATGAGTTGATTGGTAATTTAGTTAATTTTGAATGGCTTTGCCTGATTATTTTGTTTTGGCTTAAGAACTTTTTTTTTTAGTGGGAAAACAGATAGAATTTAATTACTAACCAGAGTAGATCTCCTGAATTTCACTGTGATAATTTTAAGTATTCAGATATTTTAAAGCACTAATTTCCCATCTAAAGAAGGATTTAAACACATTCATATGGACTACATTGCATTGCACTAGCAAAAGTGCTTATTTGCAACAGCTTTCTTTGCTGCATGGCCTAAATGATTATGAAGGGGCAAGTATATATTTTTTTCAATGTATTTGTTTAATTGTTATTATTAAGTTATTAAAAATACATCTTTTTGCTATACATATATATGACTACATTTTTCATAGATACCTCATCTTTACTATTTAGATAAAATAGATTGAAATGCATTGTTTATTATTTTAATTGGCATCATTATAAACGTGTTTACAAGTATCTGCGTCTACTGGTTGCAAACTTTCAATGGGCATTTATCAGTACAATGTTAAAGGAAGCATCTCTCAAATCAGTTTCCAACTTCAGAGGGAGCAGCTAGGTGGATTCATATTAAAAATAGATCAGAAATAATGTACGCACTTAAGGAAACTCCAACTAACATCAGTAAAAACTGAAAGTTGTAAAGCCATTGATTGTACTGCCACAGGGTTGCTAAATAGGCATGAAGCATAAGCTAGCTAAAGAAATGAAATCGAGACCTGTATAGAATTCTCCTGGAAAGCTTGTGTTTCCACCATGATCACTCAAAGCGTTACCCTTGCAGGTTTTCAAGCAGATATTTTGTTAGAGTACAATTAAACGTACATTTTGATTACTCACCTAGATAGCCTCAGTCTCATTTGTCACACTAATTGGCTTTGCGATGCAAAACCCTTTGCAGCCTCCTTCAAACAATTTTACCTTTGTTGGAACAGACTGCCCAGGGAGGTGATTGAATTGCTGTCCCTGGAGACATTCAAAAAACATGTAGATGTGGCACTCCAGGACATGGTGTAGTAGGCATGGTGGTGTTAGGCTGACGGTTAGACTTGATGATCTCGGAGGTCCTTTCCAACCTTAGTGATTTTATCATTCTGTGATTCTAAGTGGTGGAGAGTGCTCTTTGTAAGAGAATCAGGTCTGGCGTGAGTTAATATTTTGTAATGAATTTATCATGAAAGGGATTATCACTGGGATGACGCCAGTCTCTCAGGAAGCCCAGCAGGAATGTGCTTACATATAATTGGGGACTGATGCCTTTAAGAGGCTTTTCAAGCAAAGACTCACATCTTACAGGAAGTATTTTATTACCACATGGGCAATAGTGGTAAGTCATGAAATTGAAGGGACCGGGAAAGTGTTAGTATTCATAATAGAAACAGAGAAAATGTATTTGGGCAAGTTACAAAGACAAGTAGGAGTCTTGAAGTGGACAGTGCTGTTCTTCATTCTGTTCCTCATTTGCTATTGAAATTTAGCAAACTAAAATTCTTCTGTGTCTTCATTTATCCATAATTCATTCCTGTCTCCCAAAGTTGCTTCAAAGATTCATTAATTAATTGGTCTTCATGTAGTAATTAAAGTCCCTAGCTAAAGTAATTTGTAAGTGCTGTCATGAAACAAAAAGTACATATTGGGCCTTGTAGAAACCGAGAGGGGAAACTCAGTGATAGTGCTTTTATCAGATACCAAAACAAGGATTGTGGCACTGTGAGCTGTTTTATTATTGGGATTGTGTGAGAGTGAGACTATAAAATACAAAAATATGGATATAAAATGAAGCTAATAATTGTATCTGGTGGAAGTTAATAGTGCATTAGACTTGAAATTTTTTATACAAGACATCTCTGAAATGCAAATTACCTCAAATGAATTATTTAATACAGATGGTTGANGCGCTGCCTGGGGTTGTTGTGGCCAAAGTGCAGGACCCGGCACTTTGCCACATTAAACCTCATCGCGTTGGCCTCTGCCCAGCAATCCAACCTGTCCAGGTCCCTCTGCAGAGCCATCCTACCCTCCGGCAGATCGACACTTCCCCCCAACTTGGTGTCGTCTGCAAAGTTACTGAGGGTGCACTCAATTCCCTCATCCAAATCATCAACAAAGATGTTGAACAGGATGCTTGCTAGTAGTTGCTTGCTACTTAGGAGAAGATACTGACACCCTCCTCACTACAACCTCCTTTCAGGTAGTTGTAGAGAGTGATCAGGTCTCCTCTCAGCCTCCTCTTCTCCAGGCTAAACAACCCCAGTTCCCTCAGCCGCTTCTCATAAGATTTGTTTTCAAATATTCATATTTAACAATATAAAGACATGCACAACAAAACTTGTGCGTTACACAGGAGGCACCAAATCCTCTGGGACAAACCCTGAGATCTTCACTCAGTCTTCACTTAGGCCAAATTCTTATAGGAAACTTTTAGTGGAAACTCTGTTTAGTGAGGGTCACACTGGAGCATTCTGGGAGGATTTTGCAGTAGCTGAAAGTTTAAGTGAAAATCAATATCTTTTGTCTAGGGTTTGATGATTAAGAGAAGAGAAACAAAGTTCTTAAAACTTCCCAGATCTAAAGATTTCACAGGGAAATTAAAGTTTGACCAGGCTGTTCTTCTAATACCTTAATGATAATTAAGAGTTAAGGGTTTAATAAGACAGCTTTAATATATATATGTAAACTGCAATGCAGCACTAAATTAGTGCCATAAATCCCTGGAACAGACTCATAAAACATTGGGGAAGGAGTGCATAATAACTGCTTAATATTGTATTTCAATATCTTCAGAAACAGATTTCATAATGATGAAGCTGCTAATGGGTGATTAACGCTGAACTTAGATTGCCTTATTCTATTTAAATGCCGTATATCATGAGTTCAATTAATTAAGATCGTTGAATGGGTTCACTCTCTACTGTATACCAGAAGTAACATGTAATGGCCTAGTAAAAAACGGTCAATATGCTTGGGAAAGGGCACAATGCTATGAAATACCACCAGCATTTCTAGGCTTTCTAGAACTGCCAGTGGCTTCTGCCTAGATGATACAATGAAATAGCTAACTGTTTCAAATTATGAAGGATTCTTATTCAGATAAACTTTGGTACCTCCTTTCTTTCCTTGAATAAGATGAAAAAAGGCATGTAGCTCTTTTTCAGCATTGTTTTCTGGCATGCAAGACAGTGTTGTCTGTGTCATAAAGATGGAGAATTTAAGGCAAGGAGAAACAAAACAATTTAACATCACACAGCTGTTAATGGCAGAGTTGGGAACAGTTCCCAAGTCAGGTGCCAATAGGTCCCAAGCCAGTGTTCAACCCAGTAGACTGTGTTTCATCTATTACTGAAAGCCTTCTGAGAAGTCCAAACAAATGTCCTCAGAGGGACTGAAGATGAGAACAGGAATCCTTTCCATAACTCTCCTGAATGAAGGCTTTGTAATCCCTCTGTTGCTATGGTGGTAAATGAGATCCTGTGCATCCCATGAAAGAGAATAATAAATATGGCAGTCAGAGATCCCTTTCTACTGAAACAGTTACAATACTAGAACCTCAATATTAATGTTTTAGGTATGACCTTTGTCTCCTTTGATTCAACCTGTCACTAGCCTGGTCACAAGTTGTCACTCCTCAGATGAATGCACTATCTACAGTCACAAGGCAAGAAGGTGTTGCTGTTCAAATGGATCATATGAAAACTACTACCACCAGAATAGGTTGGAGAGCTGCCATACGCCTGTTCAACTCACCCCTTCACTGCAGGAGGAACTGCTACAAGAGAAGGTTTTCCAGGTGGAAGTTTCAATTCCAAATGGGAATGTAGGAAATTTCACTTAAGGTAAAATTTTCACAAGCATTTAAGGTAGCCAAGCATCAAGGCAAATGAGCCTGTGACTGTACCATTATTTGTACCCTGAACTGAATAACTTGAAGCTAATGTCAGTAGTTCTTTTTACTCTGTTATCAGAGATGTCTGATCCATATACAATCCTTAGGAGATCAGGGTGCTTTCGTGCATTGGTCTATGCACAGAAATTCACCCACCGTCAGTTTGACTTGGGCTCAAAAATGAATACACCATTTTTGAAATTGTCTTGAATGTTTGAGTTCACCACTTCTGAAAATCTGTCCAAGATCTATTTAACTGGAAGAAAAACAAGATACAAAAGAGATTTCCTGATGTGTGTCATCCAAATCCCATGAGTATCATATTGATTTTTCACACAAGCAGCAATTGTTTCCACCAAGCAGAGCTTAGCAACACGTTACATCTAACACTGAAATGAACAATGTAAGTAAAAGGGGAAGAGGGAAGAAGCTCCGACTATAGCAGCACTAGAATCAAATTTTAAACGCAGAGAAAAATCTGGGAATGGTGACTTCATGAAACACATGTACATAGGGGGCCTGAGTTACAGGATCACAGCATCTCAGCTAGATTTAACCAAGCTAACATAGATAACCAAAGACGGTAAGACAAGACCATGAGTTTCATCAGAGAGAGCATCAAAATGCTGAGGGACACCAGCTTCCATTCACAGACTGTTCCGAAGCCCGTGCTGTTACCTGGGCACTCAGTCCCCTTCGTGTTTCCCCCAGTGTAGATGGCTGTGAAAATACTTTTGTAGATACAGGTGACAAGACGCTCTCATCTTTTGGTTCTCTTTGTTCTCATGCTTGCAAGCTCCTTGTCTTCTGTAACCCAAATGAGTATCAATACTAACAGATACTGCCATACATAATGTCTGTAATCTGGCTGGATAATAATAATAATAATAATAATAATAATAATAATAATAATAATGGAAAATGACAAATAAAAAGATCAATGGGTAAGTCCTGCTAATGTGCAAGAATGAAGTAAGTTGGAACAAACAGAACCATAGCATTTAACATGCTATACAAACATCAGTGATGATATATTTTTAAGATAAATGTTAATTCTTTTCCATCTTTCCATACAAACCCTACTAGCTCCACCTGCCTTGATGTTATAATTTTGGCATATGGATTTTACATCACTAAATTTGATTTGTGGAGTTTTAATGTTTCTATTCCTTTTTGCTGCAACTCCATGGGCGTATTATGATTATGACTCAGTATTATCAAAATCCATTACATCAGTTTGGAGAATTTGTATATCTCGCAAATTCCAGAATTAGTAGTTGTGTTAGAAATCTTTGATGTGACGAGATTTAGCTATTGCCTGTCCCTGGGAGTACCTTTAAGTTACTACAACACCATCAGGTACTCGCACTGGGACCGAGAGCAGGTGGGCTGTGAGCGGGGACTCTGGACACACAAATGTTCCGGGAACACAAAGACAGTGCATCAGCTTGAAATGCAAATTTAGCACTTTTCGTGAGTGTCCAGGCAAAGGGTCAGGACTAAAGCTGTTACACCTGCCCTACTGGGGTTGTTCAGGTTGCTGTTGTGAGACAGCAAGCAAGGAACAGTGGGTTCACAAAACAATCATAACCATAGGAGCTTAACAGCTCTGCTCATTCCTTGGCTTTGGGACAAACTCGGTTTGGACTTTTGATCCATTTGCTGCTTGTGGCTTGTAAGGGTCGCACCCATTTTCTAGGAGAGGTGAATGTTGCTCTCAGTTATGCAAGAGAAGACAAGGCACTGGGGGAGGTTGTGCAGCCTCGCAGCTGTGGTACAAGAGCATTGATAACACTGGTCAGTATTAATTACAGAGGCTGCTGCCTCCTCGGCTCCCCTAGGAAGCAGTTCTGGTCCGTATTATTACAGTTCTGTTTTAATCAGGATGAAAGTCAAAAGTGTAGGAAAAAATATTTACTAATATTGCTAAGAGCAGGATTTGCAGCATATGAGCTGTGGACCACCTAGCTGTCAGAGACATAAAGCATCCCAAACACAATATTACATTGTGTATTGTTCTTGTATCTCCCACTTGCATCCTATGCAATGTAGCAATACCTCTGTGTTTGGAAATTTATACTTTCTTCTGTACTTGAGCAGCTGCTACCCGTTCTCAGCAGGATGGAGTTGCCTAATGCACAATTTTAAACATAACTGTGCAATTGTATTTACTACTGATAAATTGTGTAGATTTTTCTAAATATATTTTGACTGACTGTTAAAGACCAGGTTTAAGACTTCTCAATCCCACAGCTGGAGATCCGCCTTTTCTGATTTAAATCCCATAACCTGTCAAAAGAGCATCTCAGCTCTTCTCAGTTGCGAGATGTGGTTCTGAAGAAGTATTCTCACCTTGAACATAACGCTTCATAACTGGATGGCATTTACTACTAATTTTAAGCTATGTGAAAAAAGACCTTCTCCTGGAGTACTGCTGAAAGTGCTCAAAAAGGCCTTTTCATTGCTGCATCAGTGGGTATCAATGGAAGACACACACACACACACATAGAGGGAACTTCCCCAAAATGTCTCCTAACTGGAGGTCTACTGCATTCATTCCCCCCCTTAAAACTGAAACTGGTTCTTGTTCTGCTTGAAGTCAAAATTAATTTTAACATTAAAAACTGAAAATTATTTTTTATCATTCATCCCAAGAGGAATATGAAGTGGATTCTTATTTTGAAGTCTGTCTTTGCAACCCAGAGGACTAGAATTTTTTTGCAGTGAGAACCCTCATGCAAATCACATGATCCCAAGAGCTGATGAATGTAGAAGATGAGCAGATTCTTTAAGACTCAAGTTTCTAAACAGCAACTTTCAATATGCAACACTGTGCTAAGAGACAAATAACAGCTGTCTTGTGGTTCAGAAGGTAGTGTCATGGGAGCTTTATCCAATAAGTTATTTAATAAGTCAGATAAGCCACAACAATTTTTTGTCTCTACTGAAAAAAAACTTCTGAAGCAAACTGTTGCCTGAAAAATCTTCTCCAGAATACTGTTGTGGTCTTGGCAACCTTCGCACTTCTTAGAAATCTCAGTGAAGGGGGCAGAATCTGAGGTTTCGTTTTTGTAGCGAGTTACTATTCCTAGCCTTGTAACTCGCATGTTACTTTCCTGTGGGACAACATAGACTCTCAGAAAAGTACCATAGCGTGTCCTGGGTTCAGCTGAGAGAGAGTTAATTTTCTTCCCAGTAGCCAGTATGGGGCTGTGTTTTGGGTTTGTGCTGGAAGCAGCGCTGATAGTGCAGAGATGTTTTTGCTGTTGCTGAGCGATGCTCACACAGAGCCAAGGCCTTTGCTGCTTCTCGCACCGCCCCGCCGGCGGGATGGCTGGGGGTGTGCGGGGAGTTGGGAGGGGACAGACAGGGCAGCTGACCCCAACTGACCAAAGGGACATTCCATACCATATGCCGTCATGCTCGGTTTATAAGGGGCTGGGGGGAAGAGAAAGGTGGGGGGGGCNCTCTCCCTCATCGTGATCAGGGAGACTGAGCGAGCGGCTGCGTGGGGCTCAGCTGCCGGCTGGGGTAAAACCATGACATAGCTGAAACGACTTATAAACATTTATCCACTGTACCTTAGCACAGAATATGGATTAAATATGAGATGATGATGATGATGATGATGATTATTATTATTACCATTATTAATGGGATTTGGAGAGTAATTGCCAAGACCTTCAGTCCTGAAAAGATCATATATTTAGCTCTAGGCATGTACATAACTCTACACATGTACATAGTGCCACCATAGTGAACAAGGTTGCCTTATAGACCTAAAAAACCTGCAAGATTTCAGGTATTACTAGGTGTAAAATGTCATGATATAGCAAAGCATTAGGTATTCTGGAATTTGTTGACTGGATTTATAACTCACGATTCTGAAAGCATCCATTGAACATTCATGACATTACAGAATGCAACATCGCAAGCACGAATAATTCATACTATGATAATTTTCAAAGTAATTTTCAACAATTCACAGTAAGCAAGGCCAAAACAACAAAATGGAATTGCATTGGGCTGCCTTGTAGTTGTGGGAGAGGTTTTGATATTATTACGAATTATTAATAACACAAAGATGCTGATCTTGATTATCCAGACAGCTGAGATTTGCTTAAAGCTTTTGTCCCAATCCTGTTAATACTCAGGATAAACTCTTGGTTCTGTTGTAGTCCATTGATGGCACGATTTCCATGGATTCTAGTGGGATCAGAATTTCATATCAATAATTAGTTTTCTGGTGGACTATCCAAGAAGGCTGACAACCATTAATTTGTTTCTTTATCAGTAATTCAAGCAGTTCAAACTAACTGTCACTGTCTGAAAAGATAAAAATTTTCCAGTGCTTAACTGATGGGAAAAATACCAGGTTTACATGGCTCCTTGAAGTATTTCATTCTGAGAACATTTGAAGTACTCCATTCTGATTTCAGATTTTCAAATGTAATGACTAAAAGCGAAGAAAAGTAATCACAAAAAAATAATCAAGGGGATGTATTTTGAAGTAATCAAAAATGGCTGCTTTTCAGTTGGGGATTTAATTACTTTCCAAGACAAAAAACCCAACAAACCCTGTCACGTAATAACTGACCATTTTGGAGACACTGGATCTGCTGAACATTGAGAGAGAAGAGTTTTATCTGAAAACTTTCATCAGTTTTAGTCGGGATCTAATAAACCTTACGTGGGATAGCTTGTGTATCTTGGATAAGATTTAGCATTTATGTATTTTTTAAGTCTCCAATATCCCTTCCTTCTGACTTTTTACTAGAATTGTTTGCTAGGGACACAAACTGCTTTGACAGAATAAATGTATCACTCTTTGTATGAGTTTATTGTTGTTATTGGTCGATATTATGAAGTAAAACTGGAGGTGTTGCCTACTGGACACAATGTGGATAGTTTTGTGGGTGCTATTTTTTTCAGCAAGTGTTTGTTTTGTCCTTGTTGTACACATTTTCATCAGCTAAGAGAGACCTACCAAAACAATCTTGTGGAGACGAGCAGAATACTCTGTTAGTCATATTTTCAAAGACACTGTGTGGAGTTAAAAATACAGTGGTTCATCTATTTATACCAATGAGCAGGATTTTTCTAATCCAAAAGAGATTAATCCATGATAGAGGACCCAGACAGGATTAAAAATATATCGTACAACTGTAGCTCCATATGGGGGCATGGAATTTACAGAGTCAGTGCAGGAAAGTTACATAGTTTTTATTGCAAATATACTCTCTTTGGATCTGAGTAAAATCTAATTCAGTAAAAACCAGCTCAGAATTGAGCTGTGTGTGGTAGATCACTGCCGTTTGCATACAGTTTGCATACAGTTAACGTAGTTTCCGCAGTCTGTTTCCTTAAGCACTGGGGAATCAGAAGGCAGGTGAGAATCAGAACTGTGAAGTCTGGGAGAAGATGTTTTGCAACTGCAACTTGTCTTGCAACTTCAGTTTGATGAAGAAAACAGAGACCTGCTGATTAAACAAGCAAAAATCTCTTAAACTTTACCTGGAAATACTGAGTGAATATCTTTAGCTCGTCTCTCAGTAGGCCTGCTTTATTCAAAATTACTTTTTTAAACTTCTTTTCCCCAGAGAAAATTTCTCAAGGAGAATTTTTCCAGTATATTGAACATCAATACTCTTTAAAACATTGATCATGTCTGTAAGATTTGTCTTTCAGTCCAATCTTGCTTTTTTACATACATATTTATCCATTCCTCATTAATCCTACTTGTCAGGAATGAACTGAATACCCCAGATTCCTTTTGTGGTGTTTGCACATATGGATACTTTGAAGAATCTCATTACATGTGGTACATCTGGTCTCAGGGGATGAAAGAAGATCCCTGCATATTTATTGAAAAGGAAATGAGCATAACAATTCGATGCATTCATTTTCACATTTTATTTCTTTGCTAGCATTATTTACAAATACACCAACCATAAGGACATTTTGCAAAGCCTGCGCAAAAAAAACCCAACCAGGTTTTAATATTGCTGTTTTATTAATTTTCCCTACCAAATGAAAGAGATCAGAATTTTGGAAAGATTTCTTACTGTGTATCCATTGTCATAGGAAATGGTAAGAAAAAAAGTCCTCTAAAAAAGAAGATTTTCTCAAATACTTAATTACTATTTTTAATCAGAAGGGAAAAATAATATTCCCTAGACCTGCTGTGCCTGTCCCTCTGCTCTTACCTCAT
>VWZZ01003371.1:47700-57897 GCA_013399095.1 Psophia crepitans | reverse complement strand
AAAAAAAAAAAAAGGAGTCTCTACTAAATCCTTTCTGATGAGAGGGACTGAGCGAGCGTTTACGTGGTGCCCAGCCAACGGCTGGAGTACAACCAGGACAACCATCTTAGTTGCCCTCTTTTGGACACTCTCCCATAGTTTTATGTCCTTTTTGTACTGTGGCGCCCAAAACTGCACCCAGTACTTGAGGTGGGGCAGCACCAGTGCAGTGTAGAGTGGGACAATCACCTCCCTAGACTGGCTGGCAATGCCATGCTTGATGCACCCCAGGACACGGTTGGCCTTCCTGGCAGCCTGGGCACACTGTTGGCTCATGTTCAACTTGCTTTCAACCAAGACCCCCAAATCCCTCTCAGCATGGTTGGTCTCCAGCATCTCATTCCCCAGTCTGTCTATACAGCCAGGGTTGTCCCTTCCCAGGTGCAGGATCTGGCACTTTTGTATCTGCCTGAAATGTCTTAGTTCCTTGTTAAGGTGGAAATCCTCCCATACCACCAGAATTTCATAATAGCAAATTTCTCAAAGCAAACTTCCTGACTCGAGGACAGTAGTGATCTAGTTGAAAAGATGTGTCTTCTACCCTTAAGTCGAAATAAAAAGTTTATGTTGAAGCATGGGCTGTTTTATGGTCTCTGCCGTTACTTCTTGGAAGTATATAGAAGAAATTCCTAAAACCATTAGACTTAATTATTGCTTATAACATCATAGTTATATCAAAACTAGAAGTAGCAAGCTTAAATCTATCCATCAGTTAAGATATTAATACAATTGTAGGATATATAACACACTTCAATGGCAGAAGCATCTTCATTGTAACAAAGGAGTAGGAGTCACTGTAATTTTTTTAACTTAGTGGTTTGACCCGGATCACTTAACTTTCACAAGCTATATGAGTAGTGACCATCATTCCTGAAGTTCCATGATGTAAAAGTAGCAGGAAAATGTTCTGCATTGTGATGTAGTCAAACCAGAGACCTATGACGCCTGTGAATTACAAAAATAGTGCAGTCAACAACAGTATAAAGCATTTTGTGGGACTGTGGTGGCATAGCCAGGCACGAGTAAGGATCTTGTATAAGTATGTCAGTGATGCAACCTCTGAAGGGGATAATAATGTTTCAAGAAGGATCATATTTGATAAGATCAAGCAAACTGTCAAACCTAGTGTTTTGCATCTGACAGTAATAGATGCCTAAAGACAGTGCAAAATAAGGCAAACAGAATGATATCTCCTTCTTTTTCTTTTTTTTTTTTTTTCCTCTTCTTCTGAAGGTCCAGTGAGTTGTGTCTCAGAAGCATTTCTGGAGTCAGAGTTAATATCCTTTCGCTTAGTGAAAATTGGTATTAATGCCTTTAACTACAAAGTCAGCTGTCAGGATAGCAGTGTTCTCTGACTATAACGACTGAGCTTTCGCCATCTGGCAGCCCTGCAGTGCCCATTCACCAGCACTTACGCCATCTCAGGGGTGCCCAAAACAGCGAGGCTGGCGCTCATGGAATAAGGCATACGAATTTCCCTCCCAGAGGTGCACTGATTGCCACATCTGTCATCCCAGGAGCAGAGAAGTATTCCAAACCACCGTCATGACTCCAAGCAAACAAAATCTACAGAAACACTGCACATTTTCTATCCTGAAGTCATGCCTTTTTTTTTTTTTTTTGCAAAACAAATACTGTAACAGTCCAACACTTGTGTAGAGACCAGTAGCATCAAATATGTTTTAACATCTCATATTACAGAGTTTGTATTTATCTAGGTTTAGAAAGCAAGCATTTAAGAATAAATGAGGCGAATAAGACCATGCCTTCTTTGGCCAATTACTACAGCAACCAACCAATTTCCCAAAAGGCTGAGGGAGCTGGGTCTCTTTAGCTTGGAGAAGAGGAGGCTGAGGGGTGACCTCATCAATGTTTATAAATATGTTAAGGGTGAGTGTCAGGAAGATGGAGCCAGGCTCTTCTCGATGTCATTAAGTGATAGGACAAGGGGCAATGGGTTCAAGCTGGAGCATAGGAGGTTAACGTAAGGAAAAACTTTTTCACTGTGAGGGTGACAGAGCACTGGAACAGGCTGCCCAGAGAGGTTGTGGAGTCTCCTTCTCTGGAGACATTCAAAACCCGACTGGATGTGTTCCTGAGTGATGTGCTCTAGGTGGCCCTGCCTTGGCGGGGGGGGGTTGGACTAGATGATCTTTCCAGGTCCCTTCCAACCCTTGTGATTCTGTGATTCTGTGTGATTCTGTGATCTCCAGAGGGCCCTTCCAATCCCTACCATTCTGTGAGTCTGTGAGGCTGTGACTCAAACTAACCCTTAATAATATAGAAATACATGGATGTCAAATAATGGAGACCATGAATGTAGAGGAACCAGAGAGTCACTCAGATGGGAAGGCTGATGGTGCACCACATAACAGAGGGAAGCCCATGGTCTTCCAGTGGGGCTGTTTTAGGTGGCACATCCCTTCATGCAACACAATATTATTTCCTAACTCATCAAGAAGGTAGAGAAGACAGGGTGACAGAACTACATTGCAAGTACATAAAATACAGGCCTGCCTGCAGGAGTCAGCAGGGAAAATCTCTCTGGTAGTTGGCAGATGTATGGCACCTACAAGCAAACAAAAGGACTTGTCTGAGTTCAAAGACATTCTCAGCTTGATGCCAGTTGATACTGCATCATGTTTTGTCTGTAACACTGATGTTGTCAGACCTCTGAATTATAAGAAAAAACCCCAGCATCTTATGTTTGAGAAGGTAGAATCTCCTCAAAAAGTAATGCAGAGAAGCATTAAAGCCTTCTATTGCTGAAGTCACTGAATAAGATGGTGCAGCATCTGCTTGTAGCGAAAGAAAGAGAAATGCAAAATGGAACATAATTCCAGACTGGATTATTTTATTACTTAGAGCATTGCTAACAGGAAACTTGGGGTGAAAAGTGATACAGTAATTATAGTAAAAGGAACACGATGCACATATGTAATTCAGAAAATTGTAAATAAGAGATCATTTGTAGATAACTTAGAAAAGATATCCTTGACAGATAAAGTGTTCTGAGTTATTATTTTTAATATAGCAGGACGAAAACAATGGGATATCAACAGTTATAAATTCCATCTTGAAGGCAGCAATGGAACACTAATATCCATCATGTCAGAATCTCTAAATGATAAAGCTGACATAGCAGTGAGAGATGTTCAGGGGGTACTCGCTACAGTTAGTCTGCTTTTAAATATAACAAGTCTTTTCTATCTCTCTCCTGTCAACATATTTTTCAGATTTTGTGTATTTATCTGTCTCTCAAAGGAGGCAGAAGATTGCTAGTGTTATGCTTGACAGATAACTGATAACTGTTACACAAATATCATCAATAAGCACGGGGAACCCCCCTCCCAAAATCATAAAATACTATCCCTATGCAGGGTATTTGAGTTGAGAACTACAGTAACTACCGACAGGGTCATCTCTAAATACCTGATGGTTAAACTGGCAGGGTTAACTCAAGGTTTCCAGTACTCATCAAAAAAAAAAGACTATTCTTTTCTTATTACAAGTTTCACACCTTCAACTTATAAAGATCACTTAAAGTAAAAGGAAATAGAAAATGTTGTGACTGTTATGACCCACGTAATTTTCATGGCAGTATGTGATCACGCCAAGCTAAACAACTCGTTTGTACAAACACACCTCTTTGCCAGTGAAGGTTAAATGTCAGCAGCAGTTATTTGAAATTTTAAGAACCTCTTTTTGCTAAAACTCTAGTGTATTTGTCACTATTTGCGATAGTTATTTATCCTTTATAAGTTCATAGGCCTAAATATCAAATCTCCAAGAGGAGTGCCACATGCTGATTCTGCAAAGTATTTATGTGCAAGGCTTCAATCTATCACGTTCTTCACTCCTCTGATAAAAATACCCGACAAGTGGAGGTGGTTTGAATCACTTGGGGATGGACGCAGAAGTTGATACAGTATCTTGAGGGAACATGGAACCCATTTAGAAAAGCTCTTACGTTAGTCATTAAAAGGACAAAGGGTTATTGAAGATATTTTACTTCTTTACGCAATGATGGAAGGTAGACAAAGGAAAAAATCTAGTTTTGATCTCACTTATACTGATTTAATAATGCTGTAATTCTATTGGCTTCTGTCAGATTACGCTTGCTTTTCACAACATACACGATCTCTGGTCCAACATCCCTTTACATATACACTCTTTTTGGAAGATTAATACTTTTTCGCTTCCTTGGAAACTAGCAAGATATTTCCCACTTAATTCTATCTAGTTTTGACTTCACATATCCTCCTACTCACTTATAATAGAGAAGGAGTATTTTATTATCTGTAATGGGAATAGGGGCTTGATGACTAGTGGTGTTCTTTATCGTTGAGCAATATGCCTCAGACTACTGGGTTGGAAACATAGCGTTTATCCAAAACCCACAAAATTATGTGTAATGAAACTGCAATGGATTTAATGACAATATTTCAGTTGCGCTGACTTTCACAGTGTAGATAGAGTACAGGTGGGTGTTAGTGCATTTCGGATCTTTAAAACTAATTGACAATAATTAATTATACCATGTAAACCAAGACAAATGTAGCATGACAGTCCTTGTGTGAAAGTGCGTAGAGAAGAATCGTATGTTTCTGACAGCAAAAAATAGGATAATGGCTGAGTGGGATCCTGTTAAGTCGTGTGTGTGTACACATGTGTATGTGATGGAGCTAGGAGCATCCCTGGCAGTGCAGCAATGATGATGCTCCTAGAAATCTCTGTCTCCCCAGAAACTAGAGTCCTGAGTATAAATGTCCAGGTAGGAATACATCCTTAAAGTCATCCCTTCTCATCCCAGATTCTACTTTTCTCCTCTCTCTTACAGTGCAAAAGTCCTTCAGTATCTCCTGCCCCTGAACATCGCAGAGGCTTCTTAGCCAAGACATTTTGGACAGCTTTTGAAAATGTTTCTGCTGTTTCTGAGATCCAGTCCTAGCGCTCTCATCTGAGTGCCAGTATCCAGTACCTGTCTGAGACCACCTCCTTATCGAGCTCGCCTCTGTAGAAAAAAGCCTGGCTGTAATTTCTGTCAGTGATTAAAATTTGCATTTGTTTCATAAATGTATCCAGGCAGCATTCTGTGGGAAGAAAAGAAGTACAGGTATGAGAGCCGAATGTAAAGCAGTAGGCTGGATCATGGCCAGAAGAAACTGTACTAGGGAAGACTTTTAGACATAGGGAAGGTTTCTTGATGGCACAACATGATTTTTTCCTCATTCACATTTAGAGAGAGTTTAGCTGTGATTAGAATTAATAGTTGACAATGGTTATTCCATTTTTTTTAAGGAGAGAATTAACAAAACTACTGAGTAGCAATAGTTCACTTTGCTGGCTTTTTAAGAGCAAGTCTTGAGTCCAGTACTACGCAGTAGGAAAGAATTCCAGCAGGAAGGTTACACATCTTTCACACCTCAAAGAAACCAGCCTTTCTTCGCTGTATAGCAGACTTTTCTTTCCAAGCGATGCTCACACCCACAGCAGTGACACTGCTTTGCATGGCACAATTACACCGACTCGCCCCTTTGCTGGTTTATACAAGCAAATCTTTGACAGTCTTCCCAGTGCAGAACAGAGAGCCAGGAAACTGTGGCTGTGGCATCACAGTGCTGGAGTACCTCTGGTAGCGTGATCTAACCAGCTCACAGAACAAGACTTTGGTTAAACATGAGCAACTGAACATCGTTCTATGAATCCTTGAAAGTTTCATGGCCACAAGTACAGATTGATGTTGTCATTTTCTTTTGTTCCTGCACAGGTTTAGATTAGTCTGCAAGTGAGCAATATAATTGCACCTATATTTTGCTGTATAGAGATAACCTTTATGTAAGTTATTCAGTGAGGCTGAATCACGGCACTGTGCTATTCTGCACGGCTTCTTTTGCAGCTTTCATTGCCATGGTACCCAAGTGGCTTCTGATAGCGCATTAAGCAATGTGCCTGTGCTGTGGTTTAACCCAGCAGGCAGCTAAAACAACCACACAGCCGTTCGCTCACTGCCCCCACCCCACAGTGGGATGGGGGAGAGAACTGAAGAGAAAAAAGTAAAACTCATCTGTTGAGATAAGAATGTTTAATAGGATAGCAAAGGAAGGCATCAACAACAACAATAATGGTGATGAAGAACATACAAAACAAACTATGCGCTGCACAATTGCTCACCACCTGGAACCAATGCCCAGCCAGTTCCGAGCCACCAACCTCCCAGCCAGTTATATACTGAGCATGACATCATACGGTGTGGAATACCCCATTAGCCAGTTGGGGTCAGGTGTCCTGGCTGTGGTTTCCCAGCTTCTCAGGTACCCCCTGCCATCTCATCGGCAGGGCAGTATGAGAAGCTGAAAAGTCCTTGACTGCTTGGCAACAACTAAACCATCAGTGTGTTATCAACTTATTCTCATCCTAAATCCAAAACACAGCACTGCACCAGCTCCTAGAAAGAAAATTTAACTCTATCCCAGCCAAAACCAGGACAGCCTGTCACTCACTAGGTGAGTTCACTCTGTCTCTCATCCTTTCCCCTGTATAGGGAATAAGAGTTTCTGGTTTTCATCTTTCTGAAGGAAATATCTCAGTCATTATACTTGATTGAGCACATGATGATGGAATAGATTGTAACTTGCTGTAATAAAACCAATTGAACCAGCTCTAAACTAACACTTCCATTTCACACTAAAATACATCAGTGCTTTTTATCCAAGAAGACAGACGTATTTTCAGATTACGTAATAAAAAAGGTGTGCATAAGGAAATATTAAGCAGAGAAATATTGCCATTTTTGTACCATCAGTTCTGTATCCACTCTGATTTAAAATATATATCTGGATGGGAAAGACTGCAATGATGATCAGAAAAAATTTTCTAGAACACATACAGCGATTTTATTGTAATTTGATTTGCAATTTAGATATCTAATGAAACACTGCATAAATATCAATAATGGGAAAATAATTAAATATAGCACATGTTGCTCATCTTTGCAACAGAAACACCAAGGCATTAGCAAAGCCAAAATCATAAAATCATAGAATCATAAAATTTCATTTTGTTGTTGGAAAGACCTGCAAGAAGTGTAAGGAACAGTTAAAGTCACCCTCTCTGATCTCTTTTCTTCTTTCTCACAGCAGCAAAGCACTCCTTGTTCCTCCATCCCAGCATCTTGCTATCCAAAACAACTCTCTGTAACCTCACTATCTTTCAGATAGTTACAGAAAAGATCATCATCCCTAGACTGTTACTCAAAGAAGGAAACAGATACAAGTTCACTCCTATATCCTGAACCATTCAGACACAAATGCCTAAGTGCAAGAGGACGCATAGTTTGGTCAGGGTTTCCATCACCTTATGACTCTTGGAACAGCCACTGACCTCCGAAGACATGCACTTCTCTAACCTCCAGAAGTATGGCCCACTCCCACGCTGCTGCATGGTTCCACTCTGTAACCAGCAGATGGAAACTTAGACAACTGTTACAGTACACTGAAAAACACTCTTTTTAAAAAAATCAAGTGTTAAAGATTCAGAGTTTCAGCTCAGCATCTTTTTTTCAAGGATGATGAACATTTTTTTTCCTCTGACTTGATCTGGCCAATGCTTCTGAAAATCATGATCCAGTATACAATTGTTTGGCTTAGCAGGTCCTACCAGTCCTTGATGAAGCAAATCAAAACTGCGCCACACTGAGGCAGTTTCCTAGAGGTAATTCATACTTGAAAAGCATGTAGGGATGAAAAAGCATCGATATTTTATTTATCACTGGAGTGAATTCAAAAAGATGATTTAAGTAGAAGTTTTTTTCACTGTTTGCAAGATAATAGATACCTTCTCTGTTGTAGAGAAAATGTATTGTCCAGTGCCTATTCTGTTGTCTCCCTGTAAAATTCCTTTTTACAGTTCATTTTGATAGCACAGCTATGAAACACAAAGGACCAAAACAACCACCCTGCATCGCAGAAGATACATCAGATGCTACTAATCTGAAATAATGAAAAAAAGCTTGTACTGAGATAACCAAGAACTGAAAGAGTTCACAAGGCTACCACGGTTCTGAGCTATCAGATACTCACAAGCAGCTGTTTGCGATTAACTTTCAGTAGGCACCCAATAAAAATACTGATTTAGGCTTCCCTGTTGAAGTTGGTTGATATTCTCATGGTATATCAGTTCTACAGCAGGCACAAATAAAAACACCATAGTGTTTTCTTTCACTCTTTATTAGTGCCACTGTTGCAATATGATATGATCTGAAAGAAACCATGAGAATCATCACTGCAACTTATGGGTGTGCCTTCAGAATTTGTGGAAGACTTGGGAGAGGTGAGAAAATAAGAGTCTGGGGTGATACCAGAGCTTACAAGGCTAAAATAAGAATGAAGACCAAGGAAGGTTTGGGACCTAGGAAGAGAAGCACCTGAGAAAATGAGAAATGTCACCTGGAAGCTGAGAGAGATGCAAAAGTATCAGGGGGAAGATGGGAAATAATGCTAGGGGCATTCAAACAGTAAGTAGAAGTTTGAAAGAAGCAGCAGAAGAAAACAGAGAAAGCAGCTGAACAGGCTCTGAAATCAAAGGAACTGATAACCCATCAGCAAAGTCAGTCAGTGTTTAGGAGGCATTTGGACAATGCCCTTAACAACATGTTTTAACTTTTGGTCAGCTCTGAAGTGGTCAGGCAGTTGGACTAGACGATCCTTGTAGGTCCCTTCCTACTGAAATATTTCTCCCCTCTTCTCTCCCCTCTTCTCTTTTCTCTTTCCATTCCATTCCAAAATTGGATGGTATGATTTGTTTTTTTAGAAATTAAATATACCAGAGGGTGAGTAAGAAAGAACAGAGAAAAAAAAAAAAGGACCTAGAAGAGAGGATTTGAGACACCAGTCAGGCATCAAATAGAGCAGCTGAAATGGGGAAATAAAAAATATTTGCAAATATTTTGGGAATATACAAAAAAGACTAAACAGAGAAGCACTATATAACAGAGTAGGACAAATGAAATGAAATGGAATGGTCAAGAGCAGTGGAACACATCAAAATTTCCCCCATCACAAAGTGCTCTGTTACTGGCAAACACTTTTCTTACAATAAAATGTGAGGTATTATCAACAGCATATTTCTCAAACGCAAAGCCTGCACATAACGTTATAATATCTGGTTTTATAGAAATAAGAATTAGCATGAGAACTATAAAATACACATGGTAACATTGCTACTAAACCTCCTATTTAAAATAAAATGTTCTGTAATAGAAAAAAAGAAAGTAATGTTTTGCAAAGAAAGGAAGATTTCTAAAACCCATCGGAGTCTGATCTCAAGAGCCATGAGGACAAGAGAAATTCCAGAAACTTTGAGCAACTGTGGAATTACCTTTGGCTGCAGGTATTTCTGAACCTCAGCTAAAGACCACGTAAACACTGTCATAACTGCGATGAGCTGCAGACCTCTGTACACCTCCTCCTCGGGCAGTTCAGTCAGTGCAACGGGTCTCAGCGGCTCAGGCAAGGGCCGGCGGAGAGCGTGAGCCGTGCCAGCCTGCCCTGGAACGGGCTGCGCTGGGTTCGCCCGGCGAGTTTCTCAGCACACCACCCGATGAGGGGAAGGTGTGCGTGCCCGAGGAGTGAAGGGCTCTGCCCGATTCAGGCACAAACCCTGGCAATAGCTTCAGTATGTGAACGTGGCTGGGGGTGAGGGAGAGGTTTCATTTGGATGCACTTATTTTAAGTGTACATTTACAACATCTAGTTATAAATATTGCCTTGGGAAATAGTAAGTCTATTACGTTCAAAGTGAAAGTTGTCTATAGGTCATATGTTATTTCTGCAGCGCACTACATTGTTTCCTAGAAAAGTTTGTAATTATTTTAGTATATTTAAGCTATTACAGTCTACATAAGTCAAATAAGAATACCAAAGCGCTGCCAGTGAAGCAGAACTGAGAAACACAAGGCGACTGTGCTTTCCTACGGTGTTGTTACTGCACTAATGGTTTTCTTGCTAAGAAAGCTGATAGTTTGCCTCTGAAATTATTAGAGGTGACAAACCCAAGCTCTGCTGTGAAACAGGTGAGCAGCGCCTGTGGAATGACGAAGCACGGCACTCGCTCCATTTCCAGGGTAAAACGAGGTCCCGCTCCCCGCAGGTTCCCGGG
>VWZZ01003371.1:32216-46874 GCA_013399095.1 Psophia crepitans | reverse complement strand
GGCGGGGGGTGCCGCTGCTCGCCCGCTGCGCCCCGGCGGGGGCAGAGCCAGTGGCCGGACCCGGGGCTGGGCGGCCGCGGCGGGGACTGGGCCACGTTCCCTCGCGTCCCCGGTGGAGGAGCGGGGGGACTGCGGTTGCCGAAGGCGGAGGAGCGGCGGTGGCAGCCCGGTGCCCGGCTGGCGGAGGTCTCGTTCCCGGGCGCAGACCGCGGTACCTGCCCCGCGGCAGGCAGGCGTGCGTAGCTGCAGGCTGCTGCGGAGACGTGCGTGTTACTGGAACTAGCGGTGTCTGGTGGGTTTAATGTAGTTAGAGAAATTTTAACTCCCACAGAGAGTGCACTTCGCACGCCCGTTCGTACCCCCATAATCCCGTCGTTGCTGCGTTTTGTCAAAACCCCTTAGCCTCGTGTAATGTCGTGCTCTAAGCTTTGCGAGGTAGTTACCATTTAAAGTAGGGTGTGAGAACATACGCACTGAAAACTCAATGAAACCTAAGTTATAAAGGTTCCAGGAACTGCAGCTGACCGTGTCCCCCTGGGTCTGTGCTGTCAGCATGACACCTATAATTACAATTCGCTAATCCTTCTGAGGAGAAGCTATCCCACAGAGGGGAAAATGGGTATTAAGCAACCCTAGGTGAGTCCTGCAATTTTAGGTGATTGCCCGAGGATGTGAACTTCCTTTTGTACAAAACACTTTATTGTTTAACTGGTAAACCGCAGTTAGTGACCTCCCAGTTTTTGCTGGTTTATGTATGTGGGACTTACCAGCCTCGTACCTGCACATAGGAGAGAAAGGACAGCAACGAAACTGGCAATGCTCGGTGTTTGGTTGTTTATAAACTCAGCTAAGAACAACCAGAGTTTTCGGAATTCTCTGTTGTTTTGCCATTCCTAGGTGTGTTTCCAGAGTACAAGTTCAGTGTGCTGACATAGCTACAAGACCACACGTTATTGCACATTGGACTTAAACCCCAACTCAGAATATATGAATACATGAGTCGAATGAATGCTTTCTGAAGAAAAACCTCATCATGGTTAGTTCAGAGGTTGGTTTTGTCTAGTGGACTTAAGCTCTGAACTAATATGGGAATTGTGAAGTTCCTTTTGTGTGCACTCATTGGAATGGTTGTGCAGCTATGAGAAGATATATCTTGCTGTGGGAAGGCATCATTCAGAGCATCTTCTGAAATAAAATCTGTGAGGTCTGTGAGGTGCTGATACACTTCAGCAGTGTGAGCCTGTGGTAGTGGCTCTTGGTCCAGCACACAAGTGCAGAGATTGCCTTTCATCATCTGAGAGTGATGATGCGGAAAGCCTGCATCCTACCCACATTGCTTTGTAGAACTAGGGTAACACTAAATACAGGAATTATCTCAAATTATGCTGTGTCAAGGCCTTAGATGACCTATTCTGTGGTGCAGGTAGGTCCAGGACCCTGGTGTCCCTCCCTGGTGAAGGGTGCTTCTATCAGTCTCTGAGAGAATAGACAAAAGCTGCCTAATCTGAGTGGCAGGTATAAATTTGAGGAATGTGGCCCTTCTCGATTTTTATATAATTGCTACTAAAAAGGGTGCTTTAGAGGGCAGTGCTTGTTTTTTAGATGCATGTTGAGCATGGGGAAGCTGTCATTTGGGTCTTCTCTGGATATAGAAAAGAGATGCTTTACAGGCACCTGTAGGCAATACCTACACACAACTGCCTACAAGGACTTTCTGGGCTGGAAGGGGTAAATGCAGTGAGTATAGGCTCTTCCAGGACATGGTGATTACTAAGCAGAGGTTTTGAATTTTCCTGCCTAAATTCTACCTGCATCATGTTTTAGGTACATTTTACCGATCTATCTTTTCAGCCAAAAGTCATTACTTTTACTAGTGGCCTTTGTATGGCCCAGAACATAATCAGATGGCCCATACTTTGGATATACTGTTTATAATCTTTGTAAGCTACATGTAGTGAGAATACTTTTGTGTACTTTATTTGAAAATCCTCAAATTACCAGTATTTCCTGATGTTGTTATGGTAGAGAGTATCACATGAATCTTACCTTATATCTGTATAGTCATAAGGTCTCTGGAGATCCTGAAGATACTGCTAATGAAGGATCCGTATTGCCTTGACAGATAAATTATGTAAAATCAGCATTTCACGTGCTGTCAATCTACTTGGACTCCGTGTGTCTGCCTTATCAAGTCTGTCCATACATGCTTTGTCAGTGCTTATTCTTTAGCTACTTCTCCAGGAATGTGGCAGCTTAGGGAGCTGGTTGTGTTGTCAGATGTCATATTTTTCCTTAAAAGTCTTTGTATGAATTTTTGGTGACCATTAGATTGAATCGAAACCATGGGGTCTGTGGGTCTGTCCATCACTGAGACAGAGCTACGTGTCCCTTGAGATCAAATGGTATGTCCATCTTGAAATATGAACACAAGAAAACAAGCCTTCAGGTCGCATCAGTTGATGTATTAAAGTGTAAAGCTACTTATGTTTAACTTAGAGTATTTCTTGGTATATCCGATTGCTAAGGGTATTTTTTTTTTCAAACTAACTGGAAGTGATAGGCATCATTTGCATGTGCAGTAATGCCCCAAGAACATCTTGTGTGGTGGTCATTAATGCAGAACAGTAGTGCAGAGCACAGCTGATCTCCCAAAAACCCTCAATTGTGCCTCCTTTTAAACATTGCTGAGAGGGTAACACGCGTACTGGTGTAACCTGGCACATGACTGTCGCTTGAAAAGGAGTCTGGTACAAAGGAAGAGTTTTCCTCAAGTGGTGATTTAGTGCCAATGCTGACATTACTGTGCGTGTTGCTTGTAGAATGTTTTTTGTATGTTGTTTTGTGACTGCCTTTAAGTGGTGTGGTGGCTGGATTCTAAAATAACCATTTTAACAGAACTATTTCTTGTGTTTGTGCTAAAGTCCTAATCCATCGAACTACCATAGTTCAGTGGTGTTAAACTGAGCCTTGATATACAGCCCCTTTATAACAGCAAACAATCATCTGTTTAATAAAAGACACTGAGTGTGCCTTTTTCTTTTCACCAAGTGATTTTTCAGATGATTCATTAATTATAAAATAGCGTGGTCGCATTAAAATCAGAATAATTACCAGTGATCAACCCAGCCTGCTTGATGTGGTGCCATGGGTTACTCTGTTACGTTTAGACTGAGACACTACAATGTGTTTAAATATTAAATGACCTGTAGGTTGGAAAAATATTTGAAATACTGACCTCTCAATGTTAACTGACTGAGTAGCAAGAGACCTGCCAGACTTACTCAT
Organism: Psophia crepitans; assembly: GCA_013399095.1. NCBI lineage: Eukaryota > Metazoa > Chordata > Aves > Gruiformes > Psophiidae > Psophia > Psophia crepitans. The sequence goes on along the minus strand of VWZZ01003371.1, from coordinate 43,589 downwards.
GTATTTGAAGCTTTCTTTGAGTTTCAGTCCTTGTGCTTAACAGCGTGCATCATACTGAATGAGTATGAATTCGGTACCACTCTTTCTGACGAACGGCTTTACTGTAGCTACTACCTTAGTTGCAAACGAGACTTCAGCGAGGTTCCTTGGCCTCAGCAGCAGAGCCAAGTGTCACACAGTCATTTGACAGCAAGTGGACTGGTAAGAAGACTCTAACCTTTATTTTTGGTATGGTGCAAAATGAAATTCTAATGGGATTTTTGTGCTGAGAAATCTTGCCTTTCTGTTGAATTCAGAAGAGGCTATCTGCAGAGTTTCTAATTAAATGGTTTCCAAAAGATGAGGGTACTTTTCAAGAGTTTAATAATTGTATATTAGAAATTATATGCAAGTAAACACTTTCTTTATAGTAGACCTCTTCCATCCAGTCATCGAGTCTGTCCTCTAATGTATAAAAAATTACATTGTGACATGCATGTTAGAAGATTGTCTCCTGAAATACAAAAATGGGGATATGGGGTTTTTTTTGGTGGTTGTGTTTTTGTGGTGTGGTTGTTATTTTTTTTTTCCTCTTCTGCAAGTATTTCATTGGCAAAGAGCCCGGTTTTGTAGTTTAAAACAGGACAGAAAGTGTATTTTAAGGTCTAACCCCAAATCTGAGTGCTGATCTGCAGTGGGATTTGAAAGTGCAAGTACTTGTATGTAAACTTTCCTGCTGAAAAAATGTTAGTGAAGAACAGATTGTCAGTGTACTAAGCTAGTGAGAATACACTAATTCAGTCAGACATCTGGTTATATTGCCTATTTATACATTGAAATATTTTGCATCATGAAAAAGAAATATATTTTCTTATACACGTGAGGAAGGACAATTGTGCATTAAAATGTCAGTTGTAAAGTAAATGAGGCACACAAATTATCAGGTGAAAACAGGGGAAAAGGGTTCTGATGTGCGTAACTGCCTTCAGGCATAGATTATTCCTTGGCTTTTGTGGTTTTCAGATCAAGTGTTTCTCAGCACTGTCAAACCCCACACATACTTCAAACCCCTTTCTTTGTTAAATAATATGTTCAATAATTTCTTTCCTGCCTGCCATATAACAGTTTCTGCTGTTGGCATAACATAATTTTTATCTCCAGCCTCAACTATCTTGCTTGAAATGACCTGTAAAATTATCTTCCAGACTCTTCATTAGACATAATCTCTTCAGGGAGTACTGTGCAAAGTGGCAGCTGTGTTTCAGACTGCTAGTCTCTTTGCTGAGAAGAAAATATGTTCTAATATTGTTGTTGACAGCAAAAAGGTGGAAGAATTAGTGTGGAGGGGTGTCATTTCCTTTTATATCCTCATGGATGGAGCACTTTCCTATGGATTAGGACTAATGGATGTGCTTCCTACTGGGCACATGAAAAATATCACTCTGGATCTCTCATATTCTGAGTGACTGAATTTAATCTCCAAAGTCTTGGATAAAAGAACGTCACCATTATTACCAAGCCTCAGAAAATCCAGCTTTTAGTTCCCTCTGCATTTCTTACAAGTAGCGGTAAAAGAGTGCTTCACTTCAAACTGAAGATATACTTTATGTTGAGTTCTGTTTTTTTTTAATGTGGTTTTTTTTATCTGAGTGAAGAATAACAAATATTTTGTTTTAATGTTTCAGCCTGACAGGTTAATTAGTAAAAAAAAAAATAATAAAGAAATCAGTCACACAGTCTGTCTCCTGCCTTATCAGAAATGAGGAAAAGGAAACCATAACCAGAGTTATGGAGTAAAACATTCACTAAAGATTTTTTGTATAAGTTTTTTATTTGACCCTGCAGAGCTGAGATCTGTTGCTAGTGAGTTCTGCCCTAGCTTAGCTGTGCAGCTCACTCCATGAAGTACGCGGTGCTGGCCAGGGGTAGGTGCTGGTTTGGTTGTTTTCATGCTACATTCTGGCACATCCCTGGAGCAGACTCAGTATTATGTAAATGGAGGTTTCTACCAGATCTTTTTATGCTTTGAAGCTGTTTGAAAAACAGCGAGCTTCTGCAGAAGCTGGTACACAGCCTAAAAATTACCTCTCAAAGGTGATTTGAACCACATTTCTTCATTTCTGGTAAAGAGTTGCGGGTTTTGTTGGGTTTAGTTGTTAGGCATTCACTGTATACACTCACTAATTTAACAGTGAACTTCCTTTGGTCAGATACGTTACCTGAGTGGTTTCCTGTGATAATACTTAACAATCTCTTTTTCTTGACCCAAAGCAGTATTTCTGTAGGTTTATTTGTACTCGTTCTTAAGAAAAGGGGGTATTTGTGGATTCCTTTTCAGTAGTTACTGAACAAATGAAAGTCATCTCCATGTGGGACCTAATGTTATAAAACTGGAAGCTTTCCACATAAATATAAGTCATTTGTTAAATTTGCATGAGGAAGGTGGAGTAGTGATTAAGAAATGTGTGGGATATGTATGGCATACTTCTCACTGTAAATGTTAATAACAAGTATGTTCTTTGTCAAACACCCTCCCAGCAGCATTAGCCACTGCAGAAGCTGAAGGTTATAATAACTGGCTACTTGAAGAATTCCTGCCAACTATCCCCATCCCCAAATAAAGGTGACTTGGCATGGTGGGTCTACCTCATCAAGCTGTGTTTAGACTTCCCACCTCGACAAACATGAGCAAAAGAAAACTTTGGCAGTTAAACTATATTCATCAAATTCTTTATAACTTGGTTTCATACCTCATACTGTGATGCAGTGCATGAAAATGACTTAGCAAAGGGCTTCAGTCTTAAAGTGCATAAAATGAGTCTTACGTATGTGTTTGTGCACATAGTTCTGACTGTAGATGCTCTCACACAGCGTCTTCTTGACAAGAAGCTTAAAGGATTTGGACTGATAAGCCGTTTTTAAATGTAAGCTTTGATAATTAAATGTGGACAAAAACCTTAGTGATAATTAAATTACATGCAATTTTCTCTGGAATGGATTAACGTTTTTATCTTGCAGTAAAATGGTTATTATTTGTTTAGCAGTGACAACTTAAATGCATAATCAAGTATACTATTTTTAGCAAAAGAGAGGTTATGGAATATAATGTGAAGATGACTAATTAAAGTCTGGGTTTATTTTCTATATCCATTTCTATACAACTACACTTTTTCATACCATTATTACAATTGACAGCACAGTTCTGTTGTGTGTCCCCCAACCTAATATATCTAAATAAACATTTGTCAATATTTAAAAAAAAAAACCAAGCGTTGACACTAGGGATGAAATGTGAGATTGGGTACAAGAACCCAAAGTAAGTGGAGCAGTAGAGAAACTGCATATCAAGAATTGTCATTTGGGTGTGTTTTCAAAGCTACGTGGGAAGTGTGGATAGCTTGTTTTCTGCAAGAGTTGAATGTAATTTCCTTTTGTTTAAAAAAAGTTAGTTATTTGGACAAAATGGTGGTGTTGTGGATCTGGGTTTGCTAGAATAGAATAGAATAGAATCCTTAAGGTTGGAAGTGACCTCAAGGATCATCTAGTCCAACCATGTGAAACCTTTGTTGCAGATGGACCACTTTCTTTTAATGTGGAATTAGTGATGAAATAAAAATGACAAATAGTAATAATAATAATTGTGAATCACTAAGAAGTAGATGTGATGCCCACCTCTTCGCTCAAATATTCCTTCAGTAGTGTCCTTACTCATACCCCTGTTAATGTTCTCCCTTATACATCATTAATTAAAACCAGCCTTACCCACTGCCAGCTCAGAAGGTGGTGACTGGTGTTCTTTTTTTCCCTTAGAAATTGATGAAATACTGATTTTGATGTCAGTATTTACCTTCAGTGAAGAGATTAAAGAATTGAGGGGTTTTAAAAATTATTTAGTAGCTGTGAGGCCTTCCCATGCAGGTAGATCACAGTTGATGCAAATAAGATTTAAAAATACCCCAGAAAACAGTACAGATCACAAGGTCTGTATGAGGCACCACTGACCATTTTACGGGATATTTAGACTGGAGAATTTCCATGAAGCTTTGCTGCCTTTACCAAACGTTGAACGAAACAGTGCATCTCCACAAAGGGCACCTCATATTGTTCTAAGTCCTGGTTTACTGAAGGTAGTGGGAGTTATGCTGGATGGCCCAGGTATTGAGCAGGTTTATGTTACAAATTGATCTCAGTTGGAAACGACCAGCAGCAGCCGCCCCTCCTGACCGTGTGCACAAAGAACCGTTCCAACAGACTTGGGCTTGGCCCTGTGGTATGCTGATAGCTGTGTTGTAATCCCGGAGCTGCCCAAGACACCTCATGTATTTCTAGTCAGATGCTGGTTAACAGCAGTTTGCCCTTATTAGCAGCAATAGAGCTAGCTGAATTCTTGCTTTGAAGAGAGAGGACCTTGATTTCACCATGCTATGGAGGGACCCACCACATCCAAGTGGGCAGTGTCTAACTTGGAACTGGGCAGTAACTAGCCTGAGATCGAGGAGGTGTTGAAAAGACTTGGCAGCCACAGCTGTCCTTGTTCCTCCTGAAATGTCATTTTTATGCATCCTGATCAGCTTAACGAGCAAATAGGAACGTGCCCAGCGGACTGACAGGGTGGGCTGCGGTGCTGGTGCGTTGCCTCCCGTCTTCTGGTGTTAGTTCAAATAATAAAATAGTTCAAATAGACACTTGGTTGTGCTGATTTTCCTCCTGGCGCCATCTGAGTTTCTCCTGTCGTGCACATCGACTGAGTTTAGGAGTGATGACTGCTTGCTTAGAAGCCTCATCTTTGACGAGGGATTTATGTTTTCTTTCTCTTCTGTAAGATTTTTGCCTGCGGTGCACATGTTTCAGCTGTTCTAGACCTGATTTTTCTCTCTTTTTTTAGAACAGGTAGCCAGGTCAGACTGCTAAACTCTGTTAGTCCTACTCCGCGTACACGTCTCAGGCCTGCCAAGGGGTAATAATCCAATACTTGGCACTTTTTGCAGGGCTCTTGACGTGCATGGCGAACAGGCGCGTTGCGCGCAGTCCAGCTGTCAGCCTTCCAGCCTCTGGGTGCTTGGCAGCAGAGAGAGTGGTTCTCACAACAGCAGTGTTTTAAATCACGGATTGCGTCAATTAAACACCTCTACAGCACCTGGCACATCGCAGGAGAATGTGACAGCGGTAACACCAGCGTGAATCCAGAAAATATTTTTAACTGAGGTGCAGCTTGTGGGATGGTGCTTTGGAAACTGGCATCGCGAAGCTCAGAAGGTCTGTGCCATCGAGACTCGTGCTGCAAATGTCATGATTACCCTTTCCATGCTAATCATGGTGTGGGAGTGTCCTCCCTTCCCCGTGTGCCCCTGCACATGCACGGTCACGCATAGCAGAAGCGTACTTGTGAGTGGAGCTTGCGATGGGGATGGTGCCTGGTAGGTCTGGTGCCTTAGTGGGCTCCCACATTCGTCCCACGTGAAACAGCTGAGCTTGAGAGATGTGTGTTGACTCACAAGCCCCACCATGCAGGGGGCTTAGTTAAAAGAGTGGATTTTGTAGGGGTTTTTTCTAAGCATTTGCAGTATGTGACAACGTTTATGGTCACATTCTGTGACGTTCTAACCATGATTTATGTGGGATCAGAACTACTGTGTTGATTTGTATTTTTTTTTTGGTAATCCTTTCAGAAAACACAGTGAGCCTCTGAGAATTGTTCCTAACCAGCTGTTTTTCATGATCAAAACCTATAAACCAATTTTCCCCTGTTTTACAATACAATAATTGATTTTCAGTATTAGTTTAGTTCCACTCTGCTAATCTTTGTTTTTATGCATCATTTCCTTAAGCTAATTTAAAATTACTTTCAGTCTTCAAGTGGTTAAGATTTATTAATGAAATATCACACGTACTAGAAATTTCTAGTTTATTATCTGCACTTGCCAAGTTTCTTAGAGTGTATGTGAGTTGAAGATACACATATATTTTTCTTACTGGATTTATTAATTTGTAGTTATCTTTAGTAAGCCTATTATGTCCCAAATATATTAAGTAGAGAAAAATTTCCAAGTGTTAATTTAAAGTTTACGGAAATTTTATTTTGGGCACATGTGGGAGAGGAGTCTTTTTAGAAGTTAACATAAATGACAGTACTGGTGGTGCTTACACACAGGGAGATCCTGTGCTTGGAGAACTCTCAAGCTTCTCTTAGCTCTAAGTCGAAGGATGAATCCATATGCTCATGGATCTGCATGCACTATGTCCAGTGCCTGGTTTTTGCTTTCCTCTGTCCTGCTAGGACCACGTGGACTACGATGATTGCTCAGAGGCTTCAGGCTCTGTACAGGGTCAATATATTCCACTGTACCAAGGAGGCAAAGTGCAGTGGGATACTTGGGGATATTTGCAGTAGAACTTCTAACATTTCCACTGAGACATTTAAGTCTTGCTCCAGCTAAATTATCTGAAAAACCAGATGCAAAGAGCAGGCTGCTGGATGGCAGCAATGACTCCTCTTCTAGCTCTTCTTTTCCTCTCCCTGTACGAACAAGTTACCTGTAAATTCTCAAGACGGTTTTTGAAGTCTGCCGCTTTCATAGGTTTCTCAAGTGTGTCTTAGAATCTTACTTCTCCCCTTCCAATGTACTATTTCATTTTCCTCTGTCTCTAAATGTAGAAATCTGAACTCAAAAATGCGATGACCATTAACACCAATTGGATCAAAGTGCAGTAATGCTAACAAAAGTTAGCTAAGCCAGCTTCATTTTCAGGTAGTGGGATGGGATGGAATTTTCCAAGGATGCTAAATATTTTGCGTGGCCACGCAACATCCAAACTGCTGGAAGGTTTGGGCTGCGCGGCGTTACTGTTCAAGTCCCTGGGCGTTGGTGAGTCTGAGAGTCTGTAACAGCCCCTTACTGGCCAGGAGAGGCTAAGGTGTTAAGGCAGCCTGGCAGATACTGCGGCAGAAGAATAGCAGTATCTTGAACTGACATCTAAGCAATAAATAAAACAAGTAAAAATTAGAGTGGGAGAGGAACATAAGTTTCTGAAGATGTGGTCTATATTATTTAAAACATTTTGTACGGCACTACTAACAAAAAAGTCAGTGATAGCAGTACGTCCAGAAGGTCTGCAGAATGAACACTGCCTCCAGGACAAAGTGGTAGAAGTTAATGTTCTCCACTTTTCTTCAGAAAAGAATTTGAGAGGATTAAGTCAGAAAGCTATTTAATCATTTAGCAACATATGATGTGATCACGTTGGTAGGTAAACAGCAACTGATGGGACAGTGAAATTTCAGCTCTGCTTTGTATGATAAAATAATAATGATCTTACCTAACAAGTTGATATATAAAATATACACTGGGATTTCTTACCCCACAGCCACTTCCAGCCTAAAATCAGCAGCAGCATTTAATACGTAACAGGACGGGAAACTTAAAAAAATAATCTAGTCAGAGATTCACAGAGACAGCAAGACTAATGCTTATAGTCTTACAAAGCTGTCTGAGGATCTTTAATGCCCTGAGGTTTCTATATTATTGATTTTTACATCAACTCTGAAACCAGCAGAAATTTCCCTAGCCGTCAGTGAGAGCATTGATAATGCCTTAAAGGGAAAGAATATCCTTCGTGCATTAACCAGCTCCAATTCGTGCAGGATTTGTGACGTCTCTGTGAACCAGCAAGGAGGGTGCTGGTGCAGGTATCCGTGTGTCTTCTCTGACCTCTGGCTGTGACAAAACTGACTTACTCCCAGCACACAGGTCTCGATATCTCCAGGGAATCAGAAGAGGTCACAGCGAGGGGGAGGAGAGATAGGGGGACTGACTTGGGGAGGGGAGGGTACGATGCAGTTCCTATCTGGATTTCCTCTTCACCGAAACTCGAGTAGGGTCCTGGGAGGGATGGTCCACGTCCACCCCAAAGACAGCATGCATGCATACAGGAAGGTGCAGAAACTTGGGAGCGTCCCTGGTGTTAGTAAAACTTCCGATTGCTTCATGTTCCTGAGTTTTACCTCTCTTGAAAGCAGATTTCGTGAGTCCTGAACTGCTAAATCAGGTCCTTGGTATTGCATGTTGTGGATCAAGCATAGCAGGATTGACAGACTCCACATCCATCCATGTGCGGGTTGGGTTTTGTTTTTTTTTTCCAAATCCTATATCGTTTAGTAAAAATGTCAGGAACTTCACTTTTAGATGTGGGATTTGAAGTTGGAAGGTGGAAAACCAGCTGGTGCCTGCTGTCATCTCTGTAGTGGTCTTCGGGCCTTTCCCTTAGTTGAAGACCGCTGCTGGCGTGGCAGAAATAGCAGCAAATGTAGGAGAGGCCGAGGGGTTTGTCTGAAATGAAGCATCCAGCCTGACCTTGTGGTCTGGGCTCCTTCTGTGGTGCATGAAAGAGACAGGCCCCTTCAGGGGCTGCTTCATCAGGTCTGTTGCAGAAAGGGATGAATCATGCTGGTGCCTAAAATGCTGTGGAAGGATTATTGATAAACAGCAAATCTATATTCCACAACACATAGATGTGCTGGCACTGACTTCAGTGGGATTTGTGTTCGTATGCCTGTGGAGAATATTATCCTCGGTCTTCAGTATCCCTGAATGTATATTTTGTCCTGTGTTGTAGTGTATATCAATGATTGATAATTCAAATATGGAAGAAAAGGTGTCGCATTTCAGGGACAGACTATAGAAATGAGAAATATGTGACATACAGTGAAAAACAGCATGTAATTCTTTGTCTAAGGCTAAATTCTGGCATCTGTATATATGGATGGATTTTCTGACCTTTGGCTACTGAACTATACAAAATTTAGATTGACTTGTTTTTTATGAGAGAAAATTCTGAGAGAAGGGGGGTATAGTGCACGTTAGTCATTTGCACCCCATTAGCAAACAGAGGCAGGAAGAAGAACTTGGTATGTAGGGCCTAACAGCTTTTTCTTTTAACACAAGAAATTTTGTTTCAAACCTTAAATTAAAATTTGAGCCACTCCATTAGAGTGTAATCCTTCATTTTCATTAAAAGCTTCACTTACAAACTGCAAAAGTATTAAATCTGATTATTTTTTAAATAAATCATAATGATATATTCCATAAGCATCGCAAAAGATTTTACAGAATTTCAGTTCCTCTTTCCTGATTTTTGAGTTGGTCAGCGTGGATAAAGTAGTATTGTTAGTGGTGATGTTACTTTGTCTCAAAATAGAATTTCTTACAATTAAGACTGTTTACTAACATTCTGTGATGTCAGATTGCATTTTTCCCTCTTGAGTTACATGCATGGCTCACCGACATAACCTTTAATTAGTTTACTAGCTTGCATGCAAACTGCAGAAGCATTACAGACTGACGTTGAGAATGTACCTCAGTTGTAAACAAGATTTTGTTCAGCAATTATTTTAAATTGTAAAATACTAATTGCATAAAATTTACATAAACTTTGCATAGGCAAGAGGAACATTTTCTGTTCAAGAATGAACGAAAGTCCTCATTTTCAGTATCTCAGTGACCTGAGTGCTCGTTCAAAATTCTTTTCATCCATTCACAAATTATTTACATGTATATAGGTTTTTATTTCAAGTGGCTGGCAACTGTCCCTGAAATTTAAGGAAGGATCCTGCCCACTACTAATCATAGCGTGGCATGCCATTTTCTCCTCAAAGCTGAAAGACACCAAAGATAAGTCTCATTTAGAGACAAGAGGACAATTTTGAAGTGTCAGGATTGCATGAGAGATGCAGCAGCAAAGTGCCTTTTCTGAGTGAGAGGTAATTTCTGAATATTTATAATCTTATCTGGAAGAAATTTTTTTTATATATTTACCCCTCCCCCATATAATATCGATATATTGAATGTTATATGGGGAGAGGAGGAATGTTGTCCCAAACATGAATTGCCAATCAGACAGCCCCTGGACAGTGGCTGCTTTTTTATTTTAAGAAATACAGAACAAGATCTGAGTGCTGCATGATGCCTGAAAATTCAAGTTCATCCTTCTTCGCAAGCTCATAGCAGGACTCGACAGCAGGCTGCTGCCGCACCTTGGCTTGTAAGGGACCTGGGGATGGCTGAGCTGGGATCCTGCCTCTGTGTCTGCTGGGGTTGTACTGCCCTGCCAAGTGATGACAGCAGTTAAGATTGTTGCAGCTTTATCAGCATATCATCCCACCTGTTTGTAGTAGGTAAAGCATATTTTTCTGTGATGCTCCTTGGGCATGTTCACACTTTGCTGTACTTGCAGTGTTTGTCCTGAACATAGGCGACAGGTCGTTAGTAGAATGTGTTCAGTGATGCCCACTGCAGTATTTGCAATATTGGAGTGATACAGTTCAGCAGTATAACTGACCAGACTTGGTCCTTAAGGATTAGGCCTTCAGTTGTGAGAGAGAGGTGGGGTTTTATGCTTCCGAACTCTTAGCATCAGTGTAGCCAGCTGTTATTTCATCAATTACTGTCCTATAGGAAACGGAAAATTAGAGATCCCATTGAAGTTCTTAACAAGTTAGCATGATCTCATTTGCACAACATGGGAGTATCTTTTTAGTTTTGACTCAAGAGTAGGATCACCTTACCTCTTGCTCTGCTGAGTAACCCCTGAGCCCAAGACTGAGGCACAAAGTGGAAGAGAACAAGCAAGCATATACGGCTGCTATGTATACCTGAAGGTGTCAGTGCTGAGAGTATCAGCAGCAGTACCTGCTGCTGCTGCAAGTGATGTAACCGGAAGGAATGTTTCAAAGGAAGGTCAGGAATGTACAAAATAAGAATGACTTTTTTGCCACCTGTTTCCAATCATCAATCAAAATCTTACTAGGAATTCAAGGTCAGTTCCAGAAAACAACAGAGCCAGCTGAAGCTGCTGTGTGTTCTCAAGCCATGGAACTGAATGTCACAGACTGGGCATAGGGACCGTGAAACTATTTTCATGACATTTTTCATATGCAGCATCTGGAGAAACTATATCTTGACTAGACTAGCTTTTTATATATTTGTATTTGACAACAAGCTCTCCATGAGCCAGCAGTGTGCCCTTATGGCCAAGAAGGCAAATGGTATCCTGGGATGCATCTAGAAGAGTATGGCCAGCAGGTTGAGGGAGGTTATCCTGCCCCTCTACTCTGCCCTGGTGAGGCCACAGCTGGAGTATTGTGTCCAGTTCTGGGCTCCCCAGTACAAGAAAGACAGGGAAATACTGGAGAGAGTCCAGCGGAGGGTTGCAAGGCTGATTAGGGGGCTGGAGCATCTCTCGTATGAGGAAAAGCTGAGAGAGCTGAGTCTGTTTAGCCTGGAGAAGACTGAGAGGGGATCTGATCAATGCTTATAAATATCTAAAGGATGGATGTCTAGAGGAAGGGGCCAGAATCTTCTCAGTGGTGCCCAGTGACAGGACAAGAGGCAATGGGCA
>VWZZ01003371.1:5001-31046 GCA_013399095.1 Psophia crepitans | reverse complement strand
TAGATGTGGTACTTAGGGACATGGTTTAGTGGGTAATAGGTGGTGGGGGGATGGTTGGACTAGATGATCCTTGAGGTCACTTCCAACCTTAATGATTCTATTCTATTCTATTCTATTCTATTCTATCATGGGGAAAAAACAACTTCTAAGCAAACAAAAATTATGAGTAAAACTCTACAAGCACGTGTTTCTTTTCAGCCCCCTCCCTTACTTGGGAGAAGAGACCAATACCCGCCTCACTACACCCTCCCCTCAACCTCCTTTTCTTCAGACTAAACAACCGCAGTTCCCTCAGCTGCTCCTCATAAGACTTGTGCTCCAGACCGTTCACCAGCTTTGTTGCCCTTCTCTGGACGTGCTCCAGCATCTCCATATTCTTCTTACAGTGTGGGGCCCAAAACTGAACACAGCACTTGAGGTGTGGCCTCACCAGGGCTGAGTACAGGGGGACAATCACTTCCCTGCTCCTGCTGGCAACACTATACCTGATACGAGCCAGGATGCCGTTGGCCATCTTGGCCACCAAGGCACACTGCCGGCTCATATTCAGCCATCTGTTGACCATCATCCCTAGGTCCTTTTCCACCAGGCAGCTTTCCAGCTGCTGTTCCCCAAGCTATAGCTGTAGTGACCTACATACAGGACCCGACACTGAGCTTTGTTGGACCTCATACAATTGGCCTCAGTGGGTTAATTCAGCCTGTCCAGATCCCGGAGAACTGGCCCCAGTGCTCAGCACTGGAGAAACACTATTTGTGACTGGCTACCAACTGTAATTTAATTCCATTCACCACAACTCTTTGGGCCTGGTGTTCAGCCAGTTTTTTACCCGGAGAAGGATAGGCCCATTCCAGCCATGAACAGCCAGTTTCTACAGAAGAATGCTGTGGGAAACAGTGTCAAAGGCTTTACTAAAGTCTAGGTAAGAAACATCCACAGCCTTTCGCTCATCTGCTAAGCTGGTCACCTTGTCACGGAGGGAGATCAGGTTGGTCAAGAAGGACCTGCCTTTCGTGAATCCATGCTGACTGTGCCTGGCCATCTTTTACCAGCACCATGGTCAGACTGAGAGACCTGTAGATCCCTGCATCCTCCTTCCATCCCTTTATATTCTTGAAAATAAAGGTCTCAAGGTTTTCTTGGTCTATTTTTAAACTTTATTTTTCCGCTGTGAAAGTGAACCTCTTGATTTCATAAAAGGACCTAGGTTGGAAAGGACCTTAAAAGATTGTTGAGTTCCAACTGCCCCTACCATGGCCAGGGACACCTTCTCCTACACCAGGTTGCCCAAAGCTGCATCCTACCTGACCTTGAACTCCTCCAGGGAGAGAGCATCCACAATGTCTCCGGGCAACCTGTTCCAGTGGCTCACCACCCTCACAGAAAAGAATTTCTTCCTTATATCTAATCTAAATCTACCCTCCTTTAGCTTAAGGCCATTACCCCTTGTCCTATTTCTGCATGCCCTTCTGATCAGTCCCGCTTCAGCTTTCTTGTAAGTCCCCTTCAGGGACTGGAAGGACACAATAAGGGCTCCTCAGAGCCTTCTCTTCTCCAGACTGAGCAACCCCAACTCTCTCAGCCTGTCTTCATAGGAGAGATGCTCCAGCCCTCTGATCAACTCTGTGGCCCTCCTCTGGACTTGCTCCAACACTTCTATGTCTTTGTACTGAGGACTCCAGAGCTGGACTCCAGGTGAGGTCTCACAAGAGCAGAGTAGAGGGGTGGAATCACCTCCCTTGACCTGCTAGTCAGGCTGGTTTTGATACAGCCCAGGATACGGTTGGTTTTCTGGTTTGCAAGTGCACATTGCTGGCTCACGTTCAGTTTTTCATCGTCAGCACCCCCAAGTCCTCCTCAGGGCTACTCTCGATCCATTCTCCACCCAGACTGTAGTTGTGCTTGGGATTGCCCTGACCCATGTGTAGGACCTTGCACTTGGCCTTGTTGAACTTCATGCAGTTTGCACGGGCTCACCCCTCAAGCCTGTCAAGGTCCCTCTGGATGGCATCCCTTCCCTCCAGCGTGTCGACCGCACCGCACAGCTTGGTGTCATCGGCAAACTTGCTGAGGGTGCACTCGATCCCGCTGTCCATGTCACCAACAAAAATGTTAAAGAGTGAACCCTGAGGAATGCAGCTCATCACTGTTCTCCACTTCGACTCTTTGCGTGCAGCCATCCAGCCAGTTCCTTATCCACCAAGTGGTCCATCCATCAAATCTATGTCTCCAAATGAGAGACAAGGCTGTCATTCCGGAGCGTNCATTCAGGACAGTGTTAAATGCCTTGCACAAGTCCAGGTAGATGACATCACTTGCTCTTCCCTTCTCCACTGATACTGTAACCCCATCACAGAAGGCCATCAAATTTGTCAGCACAATTTTACCCTTAATGAAGTCATGTTGGCTGTCACCGATGACCTTGTTATTTTCCATGTGCCTGAGCATAGTTTCCAGGAGGATCTGCTCCATGATCTCACAGAGGTGAGAAGAGTCTGTACTTCCCCGGAACTTTCTTTTTTCCCTTTTTGAAAATGGGAACCTTTTCCAGGCACCCCTTTTCCAGTTGGTGGGAACCTCACCAGACTGCCGCGACTTCTCAGATATGATGGAGAGTGACTTGGCCGCTTCATCCACCAGTTCCATCAGGACCCGCAAATGCAGCTCAAGAGGTCCCATGGACTTATGCACCTTCAAGTTCCTTAGATATTCTCAAACCTGATCTTTTCATACAGTGGGTTGTTCTTCATTCTTCCAGTGTCTGCATTTCTCTTCTGCGGCTTGGGCGGTGTAGCTAGAGCCCTTGCCTGTGAAGGCTGAGATAAAAAAGTCCATTTAGATCCAATGACAATCTTTATGTAGTGGTTGGTAAAGCCTCCCTATGTTATTCAATTATTATCATCACCTAACTGGACAGCTACAATGACTAATGTTATGTCAAATGTACTAGCTTAGAGATTTCTTCTCTTCTGTGGGATCAAAGGCAACATGGTTTTCAGTGGATGCTAGAGCTTTTTACTCTCTTTTAGGGTAGGAGGCAGAATTTTCTTTATATTTTAGAAATGTCACAGGAAAATATTCTATAATTATGAAGACACAGTAACTGTTAAAGGTCTCGTTTTATGTCTTTAGTCTATGAAACCAGGTTTTTGTTTTACATTGTGCTGTGTATTGGAATCATTATTACACCTCAGGTCTGAAAAAGGCAAATGGTCTTTTCTTGATGGAATTGTCTGTGTGATTTGCCATAAATCCTGTTTTCACTAAAAGTTTCCCTGAGGTCAAGATAGCAAGTACTTTATTTGTGCATAGCCAGGAACAATAAATATAATTGTTTCTTTATTCTTATAAAGTAATTACTTTTTAATAATGGTAATTACTGTTATTAATCATAGTTATAGAATATTCCGAGTTGGAAGAGACACGTAAGGATCACAGAGTTCAACTCCTGGCTCCCCACAAGACCAGCCAAATCAGAGCAGATGACTGAGAGAGTTGTCCAGACGCCCGACCACCCTCTCAGTGAAGAACCTTTTACTGATCTCCAACCTGAACCTTCCCCGTTGCACCTTCATGCGATTCCCTCAGGTTCTATCGCTGGTCACCAGAGGGAGGAGATCAGCGCCTGCCCCTTCGCTTCCCATTGTGAGGCAGCTGTAGGCTGCCATGAGGTCTCCCCTCAGTCTCCTCTTCTGCAGGCTGAACAAACCAAGGGACTTCAGCCTCTCCTCATACATCTTCCCCTCCAGACCCTTCACCATCTTCAGATGGTGAGTGCCCTCCTTCAGACACTCTCCATAGTTTTATGTCCTTTTTGTTCTGTGATGCCCAAAACTGCACACAGTAATCGAGGTGAGGCTGCACCAGTGCAGTGTAGAGTAGGACAATCAACGTCCCTAGACCTGCTGGCAATGCTATGCTTGGTGCACTCCAGGACATGGTTGGCCTTCCTGGCAGCCTGGGCACACTGCTGACTCATGTTCAACTTGCTGTCAGCCAAGACCCCCAAGTCCCTCTCAGCATGGCTGGTCTCCAGCGTCTCACCCCCCAGTCTGTACGTACAGCCAGGGTTGCCCCTTCCCAGGTGCAGAATCCAGCACTTGCTTTTGTTAAACTTGATGTGGTTGGTGATTGCCCAGTTCTCTAATCTGTCCGGATCTCTCTGCAAGGCCTCTGCACCCTCAACGGAGTCCACAGCTCCTCCCAATTTAGTGTCATCTGTAGACTTGCTCAGAACACCTTCTAGTCCCACATCCAGGACTTTTATGAAAACGTTAAAAAGAACTGACCCCAAAATGGAGCCCTGGGGAACCCCACTAGTGACTGGCCGCCAGCCTGATGTAACCCCGTTTGCCATAACTCTTTGGGCCAGACCCATCAACCAGTTGCTCACCCATTGCATTATGTGTTTGTCAAACTGTATGCTGGACATTTTGTCCAGAAGGATGCTGTGAGTAAACCAAAACAATTTTTTTTTATATACATTATTTTCTCTTTTGAGTAAGCACACATTTAAATGCTGAGCACTTCTGCAGTGACTTTTCTCTGTCCTGAAGGTTTATTGTGCTGATTTTTAGTGGAATTCTCTTTTTTTTATTGTTGCAGAATGCATATTTCTTCATCCTACTTTGCAAAAGATAGTAGGTAGTATCTACAGAAATAACTCTGCTTACTCCTTGTTTTCATGAAATTCAGTTTCACGATATTTGTCTGGTTTTAGTTTTTGTTATAGGTAACCCCACTCAGCTGTTCTTTATGTTGTTCCTTTGTTTTTTAAGTACTTTTAAGGTAAATTTTATCATATTGCCCTGCTGCTTCTTCCATTTAATTTGCTATACATAACATTTGCATAATGAAAATAACTTCTTCCTAACAGAGATGCAGGTAGAGTGTAGATAGGCACATTTAATTCTTTTCCCACAAGCAGAGGAGGAAAAAGAAATGTTTCCTGTTTCGGAACTAGAATTGTTGTGGAAAACTTTATTTTATCCAAGATGGAAAAATTGATTTAGATTTATTGTTTTCATTAAACTTGTAAAAAAATAGAGTTGTTAGTTAGTGTCAGTGTTTCTGAGAAATTTTGTTTTTGTAGAAATACTTGTTTAGGCCAGCATTCGTATTAGCTGATGGACACATTTCTTCTGTTACAGACTAGAATGAATGAACAAATGGGTAAATATTTTAAGATCTTTAATCAGTCAAATGTGACTCCTAGAATAATCATACAGGCCACCTTTTTGGAATTCTATTTGATGTATTATTGCATATCTGTTTTATGTGAAACACAGTTATCTCTAGGCTAATTGCTGTTGTTAGTGCAGTTATATCCTCTTCTGTTTTTTTGCCAGCCATGCATGACTTGTCCGTTCTTCCTCAGGTGCTGAGCAGATTGTTTATGTGCTGCCTCTGCAGAAGGCAGTTCTCCGTCACCAAACCCTAGTCACTCATCTAATTTCAGCAAGTTCTCCTGTTGCTGTTTCCTTTTCAGACACTTAAAAGACCTTTAGTGCCTTTTCCCTTATTCTAAGTAGTCCTGTCGGTTGTCATTTTCCTAATCAATTGTTCATGTTTTTCATTTCATATCAGTCCTTTTTGTTGACAATTGCATCCACTCATAACTTACTGTATTAGTCTAGTTCTCTTTCAATCACATAGAATCATAGAATGGTTTGGGTTGGAAAGGACCTTTAAAGGTCATCTAGTCCAACCACCCCTGCCATGAGTAGCACATCTTCTACTAAACCAGGTTGCTAAAAGCCCTGTCCAACCTGATCTTGAATACTTCCAGGGATGGGGCATCTACCACCTCTCCGGACAACCTGTTCCAGTGCCTCACCACCCTCATACTTAATAATTTCTTCCTAATACCTAATCTAAACATAGTCACTTTCAGTTTCAAACCATTTCCCCTTATACTGTCACTACATTAAAAAGTCTGTCCCCATCTTATAAGCCCCCTTTAAGTACTGAAAGGCCACAATACTGTCTCCTCAGAGCCTTCTCTTCTCTGGGCTGAACAGCCCCAATTCTCTCAACCTTTCTTTACAGGACAGATGTTCCATCCTTCTGATCATTTTCATGGCCCTTCTCTGGATCCACTCCAACAGGTCCATGCCATATGCTGAGGACCCCAGAACATGAGACGCTTTTATTCAGTGTGGAGGATCCTTGGTGTTAAAGTCCATATTTTTCTCCCATCCTTATTTTATTGCCAGTTTTCTTCCGTTCAGAGCCCTCACCCATGACAGGTCAAGATCGCTGAGAAATACAAAGGAGGGTATCTGGAAAGATACTATATTTTTAAAAAAAGAATAGGATCTGAATAATATTTCAGTATGAATAACTCAGAATTCAGGGACTATACTTAGAAACTGATGCTATTTGATAAGATCTTAGGATTGCTATATTTCATATCTGCAGTTCTCTGACAAAAATCAGACACACTTATCGTCAATGGTAGTGATGAGCAGGTTAGATTGATTTCAGCTACATTTGATGTTGATAGTCAGGTTTTCAAGAAATAGGTACTGAATAGATCTCCTGAGGTAAAAGAATTACTCAGTTTTTGGTTACAATCCAGAAGCTGACAAATATGATTAAAGCGCAGTTTGTTCCTATGCTGTGGTGTAAGTTCAGTGCTGACTGGAGGGTGTGGTGGTCTGCCTGTTACAGGCTCGCTGGTTTGTGTCGTACGCTGTAGGTTTTATGGGTAAGCCATGCAGGTGTATTTCCACTTATTCAATTAGTCTTTTATTTTCTTCCACTGTCTTCTATCTTTACTTGCATTGCATGTGGAAATACTGGGGTGATTTTAGTTGCCACATTGATTCCTGTCTAGAATTCATACTTTGCAACTTGACCGGTGTTTATTGTCAACTCTGTGCTATAAAGGGGAAGAATTATTCTACCCATGCTTTTAATTTAATTTTAATCTTTTCTTAAAAGATGCCCAGTAGTTTCGGTTTAGAACAAGCAATAAAAATTGTGAATAGCTGAAGTTAATAAAGTTTTACAAAAATAAAGTGAGAGTATCGTATTTAGAATTCTTACCTTTGGCAGCATTTCTCTGACCAAGCAGCACAGGACGCAGCTCGCTGAAATGCCGTCTGGTTAAGGCATTTTACACTACTTTTTTCATCTTTTTTCCTAATCCTCTCCAGCTCTTCTGTTGAAGATGATTTTTGTGTTTCTCTGACGTTTTTGCTGATACTGTACCCTATTGCCCCGAAATACCGCTCTGTATAATAACTGTGCTAAAGGCAATGGTGAAAATTGTGTCTGGCTCATGGCAAAAGTAATTCATACCACCAGGAGACCAGGGGAATGGAGGGAAAGGCGACCTTGTGAGTTGGGTCTGAATTCTGCGCCAGTGTTTCACCCTGTGCTTGAATCTCCCCATGCATTTCCCGGGCTGCTGTATTACAACTTGATTTAGGTACATATAGCGATTGCGGCGAGTTCATTAAACTGTACTGTATGATACATGTTTGTTTTCCCTCCTTTTATAATAATATATCCATACACTCATACACATTCTTTTTTTCCCCTTTTTGAAAATAGATGGCATTAAATGGAATTAAAGGAAGTTTCCCCCTTGTCATTCAATGATCAAGGTGGTGAGAGCTCAGCAGAGCTCTTGGCAGCACCAGGACAGGCTTGGGTTATCCTGTGAGCACAGCGTCACATTCCTCCTTGCTTGCTGAAGAGTTCTGTGAGTAGGTGGTGGCTGGGCCTTACATGGGTATGAACTGTGTGAAGGCAGTCAGGATTTTCTTCTCCTTCCCCATCACATGGCACCTCCGAGGGGAACTGCACCTTCTGAGCTAAGGAGATGTGTGGAAACCCTTTGGCAGGGTTGCTGAAAGATATGGAGAGGGGCAAAGAGAAGATAGGATCATGCCTCTGTCTCCCAGGTACACAAAAGGGGTGGCTGAAGTAGCCAACCTTCTGAGATGCAGAGGAAGGGTTATTTTGTACCTTGTACATACAGAACTGTTTTGTCTGGGTTAGTTTTTGAAATGGGATGGCAGTCAGTACATGCCAATTCACATCCTTTAAATGCTTGGACAATTTGAACATGAGTTTAGGGGGAGTTGACATGTCCTAGCATCACGCCTTTTCTCTACAAGCCTACAACAAGGTTCTGCTTCTGAAGCAGAAGGTCTTCTCGGTGCTGGAGCACCCCCTTGTCGCTGCGGTGATGTGGCTAGGTGCCATGGTCTAGCACTGGCAAGTGACTGCAAACATAAGCAAAGCAGTTGAGTCAGAGTATGGCATTTTCAAACAAGGCCCTCAGAGCTAAAGACACAAATATTTACTGCTTGAGCTTAAATCCATTGTCAGGAAAGAAGAGAAGACTCTTGGAGTTGATGTTGACCAGACATAAAGTTAGGGAGGGAGAAGCTGAGTCCCAGCAAGCGTTGCCGCAGGTGGGTCTGGTTTGCAAGCCTGAAATCAGTTTTACTTCCTCTGTTTCAGTGCATGCTGGCTAATGGGTTTATACTTTGTTTCTGTTGTCAAACACGAGATGGTATCTCTACAACTCCTCACATTGTTATAGCTGGGAAAAGACAGTGCTCTGTAGAGCTCACCTGCTTCTGGTAGGTCATGACATTAGTGAACAGAGCAGCTAAATACTGTTTAAATATTGGAAAATAAACATATGTTGAAGAAGTGGAAAACTGACGCATGAGAGATGCAGCTTGTGAACTTTTTTTAAGAGAAACATGCTAAACGTGGCACTGCAGTACTGACAGTGCAATTCTGCAGAACGCCATAAAATCCGGTTTGACAGAACTCACGGTAGCTTTATAATGCAGATGTTAAAACTAGAGAGCGCCAGAGTTGTCCATCAGATTTGCCCAGTCTCTTCATTCTGCCTAATCAGAGATGCCAGCCAGAGATTTTTGTGTCTGGGGAGGCAAAACCCCAGGCCTGGGAAAGGGGCAGGCAGTGCCGCAGGAGCTGCTGCCTCTTCTGAGGATCTCTGTGAGTATGGGGGCTCCATGCAAACAAAATAGTCATTAATTTCTGACTAGGAAAGCATGAAAGGATTTTTGTTGGTAGTTTAAAAATGTGAGAGGACTGTGAGGCACTTGACAACTACTAGTTTGTTTTGACAAATGTGATTATATGTGCTTAAATTGCAGCTCTGTAGAACTTTTGCTTTTGAATGCATCTGTACATGAAAAGTGGAGGGGACCATTCGAAGTAATATGAAAATTTAAATTATCTAAGCCTACCCATAAGGTTGAACAGATATTTAAGATTCGTCCCATGCAGAAAGCACTTGAGCTTGTGATTAAGTCTTAATGGTTTTAACGGAACTAAAGTATACTCTTAAGTGAAAACCACAGAGCTTTGTTTATGAACTTAAGACTAGCTACAGAAGAGGAAATGGAAAGAACCCATGCGCCTATACTTTTTCTAGTTTCACATGTGTAGAGCATCTCTTGTCTGAGGAAAGGCTGAGAGAGCTGGGTCTGTTTAGTCTGGAGAAGAGAAGGCTGAGAGGGGATCTCATCAATGCTTATAAAGATCTAAAGGACGAACGTCAAGAGGATGGGGCCAGACTCTTCTCAGTGGTGCCCAGTGACAGGACAAGGGGCAACGGGCACAAGCTGGAACACAGGAAGTTCCATCTCAGTATGAGGAAAAACTTCACAGTGAGGGTAACCAAGCACTGGAACACGCTGCCCAAAGGGTTTGTGGCGTCTCCTTCTCTGGAGAGATTCAAAACCCACCTGGATGCGATCCTGTGCAACCTGCTCTGGGTGATCCTGCTTTGGCAGGGGGGTTGGACTAGACGATCTCCAGAGGTCCCTTCAAACCCCTACCAATCTGTGAATTTGTGAATCTGTGTGGTATTTCCATTGTACAGAGCTTAAACAAAAAGATAGTTTTAAATATATTAAAATAACTGTTTTAATTTTCCTAGGGTGTATTTTACGTTACAGTCCTGAACGTGATTCTGGCATTCTGTGCTTTTAAATCTTTTAAATTATGCTGATATTTATTTTTCTTTTATAGTTTATTACATTGGGAAGCAATAAATTAAGTTTTCTATAGTATTTCCTTGAATATTAATCAGCCATTTAATCAAGTTGATAATAATATGAGAAATTTTGTGACACATAAAAATTAAGTTCTGGTATTTAACATTAGTGAGCACTATTCATATGATATGTTAGAAGGATGGGTAGGCAAAGATACATACATTGAACTAACCTGTTTCTGTATTTATAAAACATGTCATAAGACTTTAAAGCACTTACGAGTTTTGCAAATAAATTTGCAAAAAAGGGGATAAAAACACTTATACCTTAGTTTGCAAAAATTGATTGACAGGTGATCTGGCATAGGTGAGTGGTAGGGCTTCATCTGCTAAGAGGTTCTATCAATGGTAAGGTATTAGAATGAGAATTAATTTAGCACTGATTAATTTAGCACTTTTTGCTCTCTGAGACAATTTAAGCATGTCAGCACTGAGTAGGGGTGTTAACTGACAGCAGAATCAATGGAGAGAATCACAATGTTTCATACATAGTTGAACAACAAACATCTGAAAACGAGGACTGCTTGACTACAGGTAAAAAATCAGCCACTCATTTAATTTAAAAGAGCAAATGAGAGTACTTAAGCACTAAAAACCAAGACTAAATATATCCGAGGAAGTGTTTTAAAACATAGAGTGCATCTTGGCTGTAGTCAAGTTGTTGAAGTATCTCCTGCCAGAACTTCAGTTATTAGAGAAGACAGACAGCGAGGATGGGAACACCAATGCTGTAGTTTTATAGCTCTTCTGAAGTAGCCCTGAAATTTGTAGTTTATGTTATAGAAGATTAAGTTTCAACTTAACTTAGCCATCTAGCATCTCTTCAGTGCATTTATTGCAGGTGAACTGTATTTGACCCAGTATTGCTGTAGTTATGTAAGACTTTCTTTTC
Source organism: Psophia crepitans (assembly GCA_013399095.1). Classification (NCBI taxonomy): domain Eukaryota; kingdom Metazoa; phylum Chordata; class Aves; order Gruiformes; family Psophiidae; genus Psophia; species Psophia crepitans. The sequence goes on along the minus strand of VWZZ01003371.1, from coordinate 20,100 downwards.
TGGTTATAAAGCATGTGATATGTCTTCTGCACTACTCCAGATGCTTACCAGTGTCTTGTCGTTGTGTAGGCTGAAAGGGTGAGTAGATTCCTGATTACCTGGATGACTTTCTTTCTTACAAATTAAACTGCCTTGTGTGTGGGTGCGTGTGTGTGTATGTGCGTTGTGGGGTGTGTTTTGTTTTGATTTGAGAGCCTTAACAATTTGCATTTTTAGCAATTAAGTATGACTGGATGATTTATAATTTGCAGAACTACAAGAAATAACTTTGCTGTGATCCACTTTCTTTAGTGACAGTTCAGACATCTTTACAATCCCTACCAATTTACGAAACCAATTCTTTAGGATAGTGGTACAGGCAGTGTCATCAATGCAATTAAGAGCGACACAGATAAATAGTAAGGTGATGATGGGGACTTTATGCATATCAGCATAACTGGGGAAAGATCAGTGATTTTCATTATTTTTTTTCTACACTGGGTGAAGTTTTTCAGCTCAGGGCAAATGGATACTCTTGACATCCTTATCCTAGGGCAAATTTAGTGAGGCAGGTATTATCTATGCTTTCATTATTCTAAAATGTACATTTCAGTATGACCAAAATTTTTGTTTAGGACCTGAAGATCATCATCTCGCTTGACATGATAATCAGAAAGGGAACAATTATACACTGTGTGGAAGTACTTTCCACATATGGCATTCATTTAAAGTTTACAGTATTTATTGTATGTTGTATTTCCTGCACATTGCACAGAAACTGGGGCAGCTTTCAAGTAAAATAGGTCCTACTTCCGATTCACAAGGCCGATTCTGATCCTTTTACATATGTTGGGAAGACCCAGATGCAACATATAGCTCTTTTCAGTGTAGTACTTAGGGAAAAGTTTTGTTCATTCCCTAGTTAAGGGGTCAGGTACAGTATTTCTAATCGAGCTTCTTGGAAAGCATCAGAAATACAATTGACGTTTCAGAGACTTTGGGTTTGGAAGAAGCAGAGCCCCCAAAGACTTCTGACATCAGTGGCCTCATCAGCCAGTGCCTGGGAGAAGCCTGGGAGTGGAGTCAAGGTGTGAATGTCGTGCTCTGTGCATGAAACTTCACAGGTCTGCAACAGTTGTCAAATAACTTGACTCTGAAAAAAGATGAAAGAGAGGTGATTGTATCCGGCAATGTTAATTAATTGGGTGAACTACTCAAAAGATGCTGAAGTGCTGCGTTGAGAGTTCCAGGAAAATTCGTAGAAGAGTGGCATATATTCAAACTGAAATGTTAGTGTGGTTAACTCTGTATGAGAGTTACAGTGGTTTAAATGATAATACAGTCATAATTAGCAGAGCTAAATTGTTATAAAATCAAACGTGGGTGTCTTCAAAGAGCAGTTCTCTGATTTGAACTTTCATCATCACTGGACATGACTTTTGTCATCACTTTCCTTAAGAAACAACAGCTTGCAATGTATTGTACATAATACATTGATATAAATCCTTGACCACTGGAGTTACCGTAAGGTCCCTACATAGTCAGTAGAGAGAAATAGTAATTTTTAGTGCACAGTTTACATCAGCCTAAATGTAAAACTCTAAGGTGTCTAAAATAGTGCAAAGTAGGTGAGCTGTACCCCAGTGGTTTCTGGCTCTCACTGCCAGTTGCAGTGTGAGCGTGTCCTCTAGCTCATGTGCCCTGTCCCACACTGTGCTTACTGTGTATGAGTTGTTTAGGTAACTAGATAGAAATGCAAAACACAGCATATCTCAGTGGGGGTGTAACACTCAAATGTATACCTTAGTTGTCATTAATCTTTCAAGTAAATTGAATGGAATATCTTAACTTCCATGAATTTATGCCTGCTTCATGATAGAAAGACTCTGTAATGCATTTTCACAGGGGTGTTAAAGGGTCCTGTAGAACACCCAGCTAGGGAGTCCACTAAAATCAGAAGCTCTTTTGTCTTGAAACAAGCTTGAACATCTTAAGTGTATTCAACAAGTAGAACAAGACCTGTGAGAGGCTCAGCGCTGCCATTTTTTAGTCCATTGTGTCAGTTAAATTTGACATATGAGGCAATGTCAGTTCTGAAATAGACTCTTCAAAACCTTTTTTGAATATATGTGTGTGTATATATATATCTTTACATTTTGATGTGAATCTTTGCTGACAAATTAGTCTTTCTTTAATACTATGAATTGTGATAGAATCCCGATTGCAAGTATCTCTAATTAAAGGCCGTTGAAAGACTGATGCAAGCAGTTCATTTACTGCTTTAGGGTTCTTACAGTCATCCATTGTAGCTCTCTCTTGTGGTAGAGTATTGGACCAAGGCTTGTCTTGGTTCCTTGCTTTCTATTAATTTGTTTTTGGAATAACCTCTGACTACTCTTCAGGCATCTTCAAGCCTGAATTTCATTTTTTCCCCCATGCTTTCTGCATCTGTTTTCTCTTTCTGTGTTTGTATTCTTAGCAAGCTATCACTTCTGTTTCCAGGACTTCCCTGTCATGTATCCAGAAATGCCTGTGGTTTGGTAAAGATGATCTATTAACCTTTTTATTTTCCATGATAGAAAATCACACATTTGTCCCAAAAATAATGGTTTTTTTTTTAGTCATCTCCTAATTCTCATTAACTCCTTTTCCTTTTAGATATTTTTCCAAGATCTTATTTACTGTTTCTTGAAATACATTCTGCTGTAATCCACTATTTTTATTTTGCCATTATACTACTTCTTGTATTATACCCATTTCCCTTTGCGCTTATTGTTCTCGTTTTCCCAGCTTAGACAATTTAATCTGAAATACATAAAATTAATTTTCTGTTGCTCTTCAACTGTTTTGTAAACAAAAAATTTGATAGGTGATTGAAATAAAGCTCTGAAATATGATCGATGAAAAATAAGCTACATTTCATTAGCCATAGAGAAGTAGTAGCTGGATATTGCGTGATACATAGGTACTGGCCCATGTTTGCTCCATTGCTGAAGCCAGTCATTTCTCATGTATGGAGTCCTGGAACCCTGCAGCAGTCCTGTGGACTCGGTAACTTCAGTTACTGAGCCGGGGTGGTAGCTCTCGGCTGGCTTTGTGCAGTGCCAGCTGTAGGTCTCTGCAGTACACTCCCAGTCTGCGTATTGTTACGGCTTTTTCATTGTCTTCGTCACCTCAGAGCTCTGATACGCTGCTGATGGCAGTGTGGCTATATTAACCATGTAGAAATACTGGTTTGAAGGTGAAAATTGCTTCTGTGAAAGAGATCATGGAATGAGATTTCCTGAAGATCTAAGTAGTGGTCAGATCATGACTGAAAGAAGCGTTATCCACAGGTCAAGACACATGTGAGGGTCATAAACTGTTCCTTTGTGCTGTGCAAAAGTTTCTTCTGGGAATTTTTGCTTGTTAAACACAGACCATCTTCTTACTGTTGTGTGTGGTATGGATATTCCCCTTGTTAAAAACAGGTAAACCAGAAAATACTCTGAAAGAACAGGGAAAGTAATTTCCCAAGAAAATACAGACTCCTCCCTTTTAATGTGGGAAACAAAAGCTGAAATAATTGTTTTATGCTCAGGATGGGACACATTATATAAGGCTATAGGGAAACAGAATGGCAGGTGCTTTCTGCTGTGTCCATCGTCCTGGTCCGGTCACTGTCCAGACTGAGGACCTGTCCAGAGCAAGCTGTTGTTGCCTTCCAGCCAGCAGACTCTCATTTACTTTCTTTTACACAGACATGAAATCTGAGGAAAATTATGAGTTCTTGGCTCTTGTTTTGACGTGGAGTTAAAGTATCAATGGGATGCACATCTGGGAACTGGGAAGAACTCTCTGGATCTTGTCTTGTCTTGTCTTATCTTATCTTATCTTATCTTATCTTATCTTATCTTATCTTATCTTATCTTATCTTATCTAATATCCTATCTTCACTAAAATATCAAGTGTGCTGAGGCCACTGATATGAGCTGATGTTAAACAGACCATGATCATTTATTAAACTGTGATAGTTACCAAAACGGGGTGACAGCATTCAGACTACCTAATGGAAATTTTCTGTGGCCTGGGTTAACTCCTGAGCAGTGCGTGGGAATATTTGGGAGTGCTGGTTGGGTAAGCCCAAAAACATACCAGGGACCATGCTAACAATTTAGCTGTACAGACGATGGAGTTCTGGTGCCCAGGAACATTCCCTGGCACTTACTCATTTATTAGTACAGACATAGCCTATGGACTCCAGTCATTGAGCAGGAACCCTTTGTGTGAGATGCTGTTCAGACATGTAAGAAAGTACCTTTGTGATCAACAGGTTTATGAGGGAGGAAAAAAAATATAAATGTCATTATTCATTTCTGATTCCCAGTACCTGCTGATTCTGTTTGCAGGTGTTTTGTGAAACTCCGAGGTACTCACAAAAAGTTGAAAAAGGCACATTGGGTCCTGAAAGAAAAATGTGGAGCGAGCAGATGCCCAAGAATAACCCAAATAAGGCTCCTGTGTTTCCAAAACAAATAATAAACCTTGCATATCCCAGGAAACATGGCTAGCTGAATGACAAGATTTTTATTTTCCCCCCATATATTTCCAAAGGCAAGCGATGGAACAAAACAAAGAGGAGGAAAGAATGCTGTGCCGTTATTGATGGATTTGAGAGAGGGAGACAAAAAAGCCTGAGGTCTCACAGCCATTACAAATATATGATGTTCTTAAAAAAACAAAATTCCTTTCTACTAGAATGAGAAGCAGCTTTTTTTCCAGTTGTCTTTAATTCCTTTTTAATCAATTCAGATTTACACATATTAGGAAAAAATTAGCCATCTGGTTTTTTTGGACATGTTGTTTGCAATGTAAAAATGTAAATAATATTTTACAATTAAAAGATAGTTTTTATCTAATAAAAGAAGGGAGATGTCTGCAGTAGTGTATATGTGAGACTTGTAGATTTTGTAAACAGGAGGGAGTTTGATGAGTGGAAAATTAAAACGGTTGAAAGAAATTGAAACTTCAACCAACAATGATATCTCTAGAACTACAATTGTTAAATGATATGTTAAGATATTTTCTAGAAAGTGAGGAAAAGTCACCCAAAAAGGACAGCACAGCAATTTCATCCTAACTAATGGCCATGTCAAGATCCTTTGGGTCTTTTGAATCCTCCTATGTAGGTAATTTGCCATCTTTCACCTGTTCAGGAAGGTAAGCACGAGCTGAATGGAAAAATAGAGCAGTAAGGAGAAACAAAGGCTTTGAAAGTATTCTTAAATGTGAAACCGAAACAAAACTGTAAGGAAAGGAATGTTTTGGTGGGGGGGCAAAAGATTGTAATCAATATGTTGCTGCTAAGTGATAGTTCAGTGCCTTAGTTAAATTAATGTGATGGTAGAAGAAGAATAGATCATACACCTTTAATCGCTGGGGATTCTCCTTTTTCCTCATGTAGTAGAAACAACCACATTGAAGTTCCTGGGCAGACACATTAATGGGCATCAGAAATGACACTCTGGCATCTGTTTAATCTTTGCCTGCGGACGCACGTTCACTCTGCTGACTTTCTAAGCTGGCCTGATGTGAACCTCCACCAACTGCAAAGCTGAGTAACCACAGCTAACCCAAAAGTTCAGTCCGAGCCATCTGCCTTCCAGCTGAGCTCGTAACCCAAATGCTGCACCATGCCAGTGGCATTTACAAGCTAGGAGCAAGTTCAGGCCAAGCTGGCCTCCACGTGTGAAGGGCTGTGGATACATACCCACACAGCAGTTCTCTGGGGGAACAGTAGATGGCCATTTATACTAGGCATATGAAATGCCTGATTTTGTAGACAGCCAAAAACATTAAGTGCATATATGCTAATAGTACCTGAGGAATTAAAATGAGAATGCCAAGTAGATGCTTATGAATACAGAACAAGAGGCCACTAATAATTGAGAAGTTTGATTCTCGAAGTTCCATGAAGTATGATATTTTTAGCTAGGTAAGCATCTTTCCCACATTTTTTGATAGCATAGAATGATTTGAAATGGTTATACAGAAGTTTAAATCCTTGTATCCTGTCACCACAGTATCTCACTGGTGCTATGTAATCCTCAGGGAATGGTTTTGGGGAAGGTTCAAGACACCTGCCTTCACTTTTCAGATGTTAATTTACTGGAGGAGGAAAAGATTCTTAACTTTCTCATAGCCTCAGTCTCATACTTTATTGCAGTGCTGCTTGTTCTTAGTTTACCATGAAACATTGGACATACTCATTCAAATCTAGCCTCATGTAATGGAAGTTCTTTATATAAAAAATGAATCTTCAACAACTTTCTTCATACTTAACCTGGTGAAACCAGAGTCCTGAGATAGTCAAGCACAAATCGCTGTGAAAATTGTAAACTAAAAAAAAACGGCTTTTGAAATCTGCCGTTTGAAAGCGCAGAAAATTTTTAAAATGGGATCAAAGTATTTCATAAAGTATTTGAAAATCTCTTCTATAGAGTTTGAAAGCCAGTATAGAGTAGTGAGTGACAGAAGGTGGCTATTTTAAATGCTGTGAAAGATATACTAATTGCTTATTTCATTGACACAGTTTATTCGCTTGCCAGTTTGCATTAGTAATCACATTTAAAATTTTGTTTCAGGAATTCACTTAGAATTTATGTATTGTCTTTGTCTCCTGTAGAAATACAGTAAAATATAGGCCAGTAAGTTGTTACAAGTCAGTAAAACTTAAAACTCCAGTTATCTGTGAACATATCTTAACTATAAGGTTAAAGTCAAGTGCATGCCTCTACCAAAAATGTAACATGCAAAATTTTTCTGAATTTACACAGATTGACTGATGTTTTACATACTGCAGCAAAGCAGAATACATTTGTTTTCTAAGAGCTGTAATTTTGATCGTTGCCAAGTCATACAGTGAAATTCCAGCCTCATTAAAGTGAGCAGCAAAACTTTTGAACTTTTGTCTTTGATGGAATAAGAATTTTATCCCTGTTTTTTTTTTGTTTGGTTTTTTTTTTTTTATTTTTATGTTTGGGTTTTTTTTTTAGTATGGATGTTTTAATACAGTGTGGTATCTAAAGTAAGATGGCTGCTTATTTTAATAGTGATTCATCTCTTCCAAACAGATAGTATTACTTCATCTTGTCACAGGACTCTTCAGACCCTTTTTGAGCATTAAAGGTCCAGACCAGTTCCCACACAAGTCAGTAACACTTGGATCTGATCCAAAGACATGTTTGGCTTTATCGAGCTTATGCTGACATGGTACAAATGCAACTGCCTGAGGAATTTTCACATCGTTATTTGACCTTTCGCAAATCTTAGACTGACTATCAGAAAACTGTGTTTCTAAGAGGGCATTGGTTGTTATGTAAACCTCTGGGATCCATGCTTTAATTCTAATTACTGGTGTGACTTCAAGCGTAGTTCTATGTATCCTACTTTATAGATAGAGGCACAGGTTGAAAAACTTGTATCCGTCAGGTTCCGGAGTCAATGTTGTTATAGTCAGAATGATATAAGGATTGGCAAGGTAAGGTTGGTGGATAGAGGTGATACCTTTCTTGGACCAATTAGTGGAGACTTGAGTCAGGACATGATATAGTCTTAATGTTCTCAGATAACTTTAGTGATGTGTATGTAGGCATGTTTAGTTCATTTTATAATCAATGGAGATAAATAGGCACTTCTAACGTGCAATTCAATTTAGACATTTACTTGGGATGATGAATCATGCTGTGGAAGGGCTTTTTTCTGCCCATCAACTGTGGTGGTTTGGGGTGCCTAGCTCAGTTGCAGATGTCTGCATTGTGTACATCTATATTTAGTCAAATCAATCCCATCTGATTGTGTCACACATAATGGGTATGATTAGACATTATCTCATTTTCCAAGTCAGTTCTGGTGTCAACATGAGTATACTCCATTAAAAGTCGACAGATTATTTTCTACTCTGCTGAATGACTAATGTTTACATTTTTTTGAAGAAAACTACACCATGCTGACATAGAGTATGCTTCTTACTAGTGGATGTCTTGTGCAGCTGGAATCAAAAAGATCTGGTGGAGTAATGTAGACTGTGTACAACTGGAGAGAGCATACTTGACAAAAGAGCTCCCTCCAGATCTCATTAGCAGTAGAAATGTGACTGAGTCATAGTCCTGAGTCCTTTCAGGGAGTACTCGGAAATGCTTGGGGCGTTCTGCTCAGGTGTGTTGGAATCTGCTGTGTAACAGTGTGAGGACCAAAGGCTAATTTGGTCCTTGTAGGCAGAGTTGCTAGCATCCGAACAGTCCTTCAAAAATTCTGCAGCCATTCAAAGGAAAGTGATTAGAGATGAGTTTGATAAGTTCTCTTAAGAACATTTAGGAAATAAAAACAAAAGGTGAGGTGTTAAGGAATTTGTTGTTCTTTGAGTTGTAATTAAAAAATCAAGCTTTAATTTAGAAATGCAATTTTTAACATTATAATCTTAATCATGCTAAACTCCACTCGTTCTGTGCTTTTAATTTGATGACATTTTTAGATATTTCTCCCAATTTACTGCCCAGTGTCTGGACTTCAGCACTGGAAACAATTGCAGTTCTTGTTCCCTAGACGGCAGTTTTCACATCCTGATTCCTGCACACCTTGCTAACACACAAATGCATACTTACCCTTTTCTTGCTCATTTCCCCTATCTAAAAGTGAAAAGGTTCAAATATAGGTGTTAAAGGAGTGAAATGGAATCCACTGGTGAACAGAAATTCTTGTGGTCTGAAATGTGTGTGTGTGATAGCTTTAGCAAGGAACCTATAAGGCCCTCTAAAGAACAGACTGACTCAATACTTAGAGACATTTAAATGGAGAGATACTTGTGGGGTTACCTGTGTTGCAAAATAAGAATTAGGAGGCTTTAGATGCTACCTCAGTAAATAATCATAAGGGCAAAACCTTTGTCATAAAATGAGTGAAATTTATTTAGTTATGTGTAGTATTTTCAAATAACTTCTGTCACACCATTGAATTCACGCACATGAAATGGATGTGAGTTTTTATTCTGGCGTAGTCTCAAAAGTGGTTTCAGTGTTCGCAGTCATCACCAGGTGTGGGTGCCTCACGCAAAGAGCTGCGACTGCCCATCACAGAGGCCATTTCAGAAGCTCAGGAAATAGAACACGAAAAGTGATGTTTCACAAAACACAGGACGTTTATTAGCTCTTTACCAGAGACAGCATTTAGGACATACTTCTTCAATCCTAGCAAAACAGGCGATTTGGGAACATTATTTAGCCTCTGACAGTATTCAACAAAAACCCCATCCTAAACGTAGCAATGCCTGCTGCCACATGGATATAAGAGCTTTCATTATACTCCATTGCATTTTACTATTCTGTGATATTTATTGTTCAGTCTCTAACAGTTTTGCTTTTGCAAAGCCTGAAGAAAAGCACACTGTTGCTTAGGGATCTGGTGTCACAATGATATTGTTTCCAGAAGCAAAATCAGATAAAAATTGATTGTTACAGGTCCGCTAATACCAAGTATGAGATGCTAACACAAGACTTGGTTTTCCTTTTAAGACAAAGATGACAATCTGGCAACTGAAGATCAGGATTAAAACGTGCCTTTTTGATGGTGAGCAAAGCACTTAAGAGTCTGTTAAACTTTGCACTGATGGGTCTACAGAGAATCCCAGGTTAAGGTTTTACTCCATGCCTGCAGCCACTGAAACCTTTCATTGCCTCACTAATGAACTTCAGGACAAAAAAAGAAGTTCCCCTAGAAAATAAGCTGCTTCGTCTGTTAAATTCCTTTGGTCCTATCCTAAATGTGTTAACATCAATGGGAATTTTTTCCTTTGTGGGTCATAGATTTGAGTTGCTGCTATTTTGAGGGAAGCAGAATCAGCTTAATTTGTTAGAGAAACAGAATCAGCTATAAAGCCAAATGGATTGTGGACGTCCAGGTCAGTTCCAAGTTCCAGGTAGTGACATCTGCAAGTTTCTTTTTTCCAATTTACTTAACTTCCTTTTTTTTCTCCCCTGAAAGACTATCTGAGCTGGAAGCTCAGCTTGCAGGTTTTCAGTGGTTTTGTGGAAGTGATAATAGGTTTAAGAAGCCTTTCCTGGGTAAGAGGTAATGTAAATTTTGGCTATCTAAGAAAACATGTTCAGACTGTTTGCTTATATGTCACTGATGTTGTCCATGATTTCCTGTGAAAATAATAACCAAAATGCTTCACCACTTGCTATTTCGACCCTGAATGTAGCAGTACAGCTGTGAGTAGAACCAGTGTAATCCTGTTATGCCAGAGAGGGACTGAAACTTCAACCAGGAGTTGTATATTCATTCCTTTTCTTGCGATCCATTTATGCACAAGGATAGGATATTAGGAAAAACTTGATCCTGGAAAGAGTAGTGAGGCATTGGAATGGACTGCCCAGAGAGGTGGTTGAATCACTGTCCCTGTAGACATTCAAAAAATGTGTAGACGTAGCACTCCAGAACATGATCTAGTAGACATGGTGGTGCTAGATTGATGGTTGGACTTGATGATCTCAGAGGTCCTTTCCAATCTTAGTGATTCTATGATTCTATGATTCCTACCTACAGCTTGTGCAGCATGGCTACTGAGGAGTGGCGTTTCACAGATGCATGTCAACAGGTCCATAAATGTTTCTCTGTTCTGGAGATGCAGGTTTAGGCCACCTCGCTAGTCTCTGTACTTCCACGAATAGAAAAGATTATTTTATTTTTCTTTGTATCTCTGTAGCTGTGTGGTGGTATAACATGAGGATTCCCTCTGAATATGCAGATGGGACGAGTTTGGGCAGGATACTTTCACTGGCATTGAAATCCAGTGAAATGTTTTGTAGGGCACAAGAATTCAAGTAAAACAAGAAACATAGAGTTTGAACAGAGCAGACCAGTGTGTTTTTATTTCTTTTGTTTTCTTTCTTTTTGGAAAAATGATGATTTAATGATGCAAAAGGAGAAGGGGGGCATGCAGCCAGAAAGGGCCCGGCAGTGCACTCTCCTGGAGTGTGTATGATCCAAATTCAGGCTGTCTCTGACACCCATGGATTTTAGTCTTGCAGAGAGACATCCAAGATCGTTCACTGCTTCAGGAAACTGAGTTTGTATTCTTGAATAATTTCCTGACCCGAGGTCCTCGTTGTTAACTTTTCCTTGAATTTTCTCATGCTCTCTCCTATTTAAAGAACATTTTTCTCCTTTGGATCAACCAACTGCCATCTTCTCATTTTTTAAGTGCCTTAAATAATCCAGGTACTAGCATGGGAAGTATGTTTGTAAGTCAAATTTCTTACATTATTTTCCTTCTTGTCAACAGTGCTTCCTGATACAGTTGTGGAATGATAACACAACCCATTTAGGTCATTCAACCAATTTTTTATGGGCCAGTCCAGCAAGTCCAACTCAGAAAACTCTCTCTGACTTCATTCAGGATTTTTTTTCTCTAAGGGAAAATCTCCAATGAAGACTGATGTTGTTTCAATGATATTGTTTTTGATATTTGATTATTTGTTTCTGATTGTAACTCATTTGAAAGTATTTTTCCCTTCCCTGCCTTATGTTAATGTTTGCTTCTCTTTTTTTGTTAATTGAAATGAGTCAAAAACTAGAAAAATTATACCTCAGAGTCAGCAGAAGTGAAAGGAAGTATGTGGTCTCTGTCTTGGGGTTGTTTTTTCTTCTCTAATCAATCTGCAATAAGTTTAGCATCCTTACAACAAGTTCTTCACTGCTATAGTAAAGCTTGTCATGATTCCTGTAGCAATTACAGTAAACAGCAATTTCAAGAGGTACAGTGTACATGAAAAGTTATGCAAAGGAACACTGAAGAGTTAGACCATGATAAATAGACTGTTATGGTTGATGATGCAGGGAAAGGGAATGTAACATATTAAACTTATTTTCTGCCTGCTATAGCAATGAAAACAATTTGATTTTCTTGGGGAAGATAAGGTTGGCACAGCATATAAGCATACATTTGCTTTTACTGACCTGTCCACAGAATGAAATAAACTGAAAAGAAATACAACAAATTCAATTAAAATCTGTGGCCTGATTTTCAGGTTTGTAGGACTCATGGTTAGGGACCAGTGTACAAACAGATGAATAGAGAGCAGGAACAAATATTTCAAGTTGTATATGAAGACCTGAGAACAAGGTCCCTACATTTTGTATTTGTGAGTAATTCTGGGGCACTGTGCTGTTCTCCATACAAAATGTATTAATCAGGAGAAACGTGAAGTTGAATGAGTTTTTATAAGGAATGTTGAGTAGTTATCTCTTTGTGTCTATTATTTCCACTGTTTCTACTTTATTTCATCTTTTCTTTTTATAAAATCTTGAAGTTATTTTTAATTTACTCTTCTTTCTTTAACTGCTTTTGTAAATTTTCTCATAATGTGTAATCGAAGTTTATTCTCTTCTGCGTGATTCTTCTTAGACTCTCTCATAATGTCTGTTCTTTTTCCTCAGTAGTCTTTTCCATTATTGTCTCAAGTTTTGAGAAACAGAAAACAAAATAAATACCCAAAAGCAAGCAGACCTCAAAAAGGTTCATCCACTTTATTTTGAACTTCTCTTAGTGCCAGGAACTGTACAGCTTTAAGAGGACACAAAAAATGCTTCGGTAAGAATCATGCAATCATTACGGTTGGAAGAGACCTCAAGGATGATCCAGTCCAACCGTCCCCCTACCACCTATTAACCACGAAACCATGTCCTTCAGTACTGCGTCTAACCTTTCCTTAAACACCCCCAGGGACGGTGACTCCACCACCTCCCTGGGCAACCTGTTCCAATGCCCAACCACCCTTTCAGAGAAGAAATTTCTCCTCATCTCCAACCTGAACCTCCCCTGGCGCAACTTGCAGCCGTTCCCCCTCGTCCTGTCGCTAGTTATCTGCGAGAAGAGGCCGACCCCCAGCTCGCCACAATGTACTTTCAGGTAGTTGTAGAGGGCAATAAGGTCTCCCCTCAGCCTCCTCTTCTCCAGACAAAACAACCCCAGTTCCCTCAGCCTCTTCTCATAAGACTTGTGCTCCAGCCCCTTCACCAGTTTCGTTGCCCTTCTCTGGACACGCTNTGGGCACACTGCCGGCTCATGTCCAGGCGAGCATCAATCAACACTCCCAGGTCCTTTTCCTCTGTAGAACTTTCCAGCCACCCTACCCCAAGCCTGTGGTGCTGCCTGGGGTTGTTGTGACCAAAGTGCAGGACCTGGCACTTTGCCACATTGAACCTCATCCCGTTGGCCTCTGCCCAGCGATCCAACCTGTCCAGGTCCCTCTGCAGAGCCATCCTACCCTCCGGCAGATCGACACTTCCCCCCAGCTTGGTGTCGTCTGCAAACTTACTGAAGGTGCACTCAATTCCCTCATCCAAATCATCCACAAAGATGTTGAAGAGGATGGGCCCCAACACCAACCCCTGGGGCACACCACTCACAACCGGTCGCCAGCTGGATTTCACTCCATTCACCACCACTCTCTTGGCCCGGCCATCCAGCCAGTTTTGAACCCAGCGAAGAGTGTACCTGTCCAGGCCATGGGCCACCAGCTTCTCCAGGAGAATGCTGTGGGAGACGGTGTCAAAGGCTTTGCTGAAACTAAAGGTAGCGTTGAAGCAATCTGTTCACTTTTTTGGATAGCTGAACTAGTTTTTGCACAGTGAACTTGGCCCAGATGCTTCATATCACTATTACTTATTTATAGATAAAATGTAAAGTATTTTTAGAAAAAAGAAAAGACTCATTCTTTGCTTACAAGACTTCTTTATTTAGGTCACATTAAAAAAAAGGGAATTTTATACAATATGCATGAAATGTGGTTAAGGAAATGTAGTTCTGGCTGTGTTTCCAAAGATACCACTCTAGATTCAAGCTGCAATGAGATTTGTAGCAAGGTAAGGAGAGAGGAACAGTTACACCAAATACTGTCTTCTTTCCACTAAATTCAGCAAAGCTCTAGGTGGTCTGAATTACTTTTTCTGCTTCCACAAATGAGATAATTTGATACTTTTTGCCCTTCAGTATTACGTACTGGAATGATTTCACTTTGGTTTCCTGAGTAGAGATCATTTTCTGTTGCTTGTCTTCTATGTGGAGGTATCAGGCGTCTCTATAGAAGGGTTTTCTTTGGGCAGTGTGCAGGTGGTACGTGAGGAGATTGTGATTTTTGGCATAAACCAGTGAAGTTTAGACTTTGGGACAGTTCACTCTCTCTGCTTACTGCTCGAAAAACAATTCAGTGTGACCCTGGCCTATTGAACAGCTTAACTACTGTTGAATAAGCTGGGCAGTTAAATAAGTTGATGAGATACCTTCTAAAATTGTCCAACACATTTGCTTAATATTTCTTCATCAGTGTGGAACTGAAGCATTGCACAAACACCTAGAGTAAAATGACAGGATTTTTCTCTCTCTCCTGTTGATATTCCACTTTCTTATTTACGTATCAGACTACCTTACATCCACTGATTTTTCAATGTACCAATGAACCAACGGAGGTCAAAGCTCAGCACTCAGCGAGGAGGTGGAATGGCTGCTCCAGTGGCTTCTGCTCCAGCAAAGCCTTCTGAGTGGAGTGGCCTAAGCCTGTGGTGCTCTTCTCCTTAACAGAGGGTTTCTAAATATTTGTAAGCCTATTTGATGACAGCTTTTGTGGATCTGCATGGACATTTTTTTGCGTGGCTAAACAAGGAACTGCTGGGTAGACTCAGGTGGAAGAATAGAGTCTACAGAGCGTGGAAGGGGGGGCTGGCCACCTGGGAGCAATATAGGGCTGCTGCCAGAGAATGTAGGGAGGCAACTAGGAAAGCTAAGGCTTCCCTGGAACTAAACCTTGCCAGGGAGGTCAAGGATAACAAGAAGGGCTTTTATAAATACATTGCGGATAAAACTAATGCTAGAGGCAGTGTAGGCCCGCTGTTGAATGGGGCGGGTGCCCTGGTGACAGAGGATGCAGAGAATGTGGAGCTGCTGAATGCATTCTTTGCCTCTGTCTTCACTGCTGCAGACTCTCCCCAGGAGCCCCAGACCCCTGAAGCCCCAGAGGAAATTGAGGTAAAAGACGAGTTTCCCTGGGTTGATGAGGACTGGGTTAGGGAGCAGTTAGCCAAGCT
>VWZZ01003370.1:39398-156018 GCA_013399095.1 Psophia crepitans | reverse complement strand
TTTTTTTTTTTTTTCTGTGAATGAGGGACTAAGTTTGTGAAAACTTCCAGGTTTCTTGATGCCCAGGTCTGGTAATCCCTGTTTCAGGAAAATGAAATTTTGCTATCTTTAAAGTGCGTAAAATTTATATAAACAGATATAGAGCTACAAGCTTCATGAATTTTTTGACAAGGGACTAAAACCACATGGAAGTATACTGTCAGTGCAAGCTTTACTTAGGTACTGCAGTTTTGTTACAACTTTCTACAGCAGTTTGCTCCAATTGAAATTATCCTGTTCTACACAATAAAGAAGCAAAAGTATAGTGTTTTATAACTTTCTTTGAGAGTTGGAATGGAACAATTACTGCTGAACTATAAACTGCTTGTACCACTGGTGATACTCTTTCCAGGACTGTAAGCATCAGCTCAAACAAAACATGCAGCATCTCGTATCCTGAGTTTCACAAATTTAATCCAAAATTGCAACATTTGCTACAGGAATTGGGAGCTCTGTAACTGGAGGTGAGGCTTTGTGAATTCTGATGTTGGATGAAAATCCAAATCAGAAGGTCCTGTAATTAAATTTATTTGAGAGAAGTAGAGAACTTCTGTAGGAAGAAAACCAGAAGTTTAAATTCTGTGAGATATTTAGAATATTTAGAAAGAAAGAAAAGAACCTGAGGATGGTGACAAAAAAGTATGACAATAGGAAACAAAGACTGGAAAATGTAGTGGAAATATCCCCAGACCTGACACAAGGTAAGATTTGTCAGACTAGGTCGTAGCATTGAAACAGGGAAAAAAAATTCAACATTAAATCTTCTAGAAAAATAATGTAAACTTTGTAAATTCTTAAAAAGCTCCAAATACCTTGCTGTGATAATGGGAAAGAAACACCTTTCCTTTGGCAAAATCTCCACAACAGATGCAACTGAAAAGCATCCAATATCTGATTGTGGCAGTGAATAGAAAAGGTTTCCAACTTCTCTGGCACCAAATCTAATGGGCTGTGTCTTTTGGGACGTTAATCAGTAGTTCAGTGAAAAGTCTAAGAGCTCTGAAGCTACAGAGTAGTGAAGTTCTAGCAGATGGGGCAGCAGGTGCCAAAGAAATTTCTCCATGGCTGAATTGAAATAAGTATTGCTCTGAAAAAAAAATCAATATGCAATTGAATACCTCAATTGCAAAGTTCATGAACAAATTCTGAAGGGCAGGAGTCACACCAAGTCAGAAGACAGTCTGAGTTCTGATCAAATGTCAGCCTTGTGCCCTCCACTGAAACCTATGTATAAGTTTTAGTCTATTTTAATATTTGGTGTGTATTTTTTATCATTTCTCTTATAGAATCATAGAATCACTAAGATTGGAAAGGACCTCCGAGATCATTTATGTTAATAATCATCTAATTTGACTAAACTGTGTTTGGTGAATCAACTGTTTTCTATTGAAATCAGCTGAGTAATGTTAATCTAGGCTCTCTGTGATTAAAAAAAAATGACTAGAAATGCCTCCAGAGAAAAATCAAGAAAATATCAGAAAAGCAAACCTGCAACTAAAAAATTTCTTGATTCACAGAAGAAGGTAGGACAGTGTGGGGCAGAAGCACATGACAAGTTGTGTGCCTTTGGAAAGTACAGTTCTGTTAGCTAAGGAAAATTTTTCTTCTTCTAAGTAACATACAGTAGTTTCAGTGAACTGTTATACTGGGTAGAAGGATTTTGAACATTAGCTAAATTATGATCAAGAGAGGTTTATTTTCTTTTGCTATCACTGATGGTTTGTTTCAGAAAAGAAATTTTTCCTTGTGTTGAGAAAGACCTGTGTCATAAGGAGCAGTTAATGGCATTGCTGGAACTAAAATATCAGTCATTCGTTTTATTAGTATACTAGCAGAAAAAGGGGTCACTACTGATCATTTTTTGTCAGTGAATACATTTTCACAGAATGCACTCAAAAAGTAGTTATAACATCACAAAAGGATGAAGGATAGAACTTAAATCTTCGTGGACTGACAATTCTCATTGTTGCTTCTGAAAAATGAAATAATTTTTAATAAAAAATTACCTATATATCCACTTGTTTTAATCATTGTAAAAGGTTATAATGTAAAAATACATTTTAGTAAGTTTAAAGCTTGGCTAAAAGGGGTAAGATGAAGCAGAGGCTGTGAAAGAAGTAGTTAAGGCAGACAGGGTAGTGATGATATTCAGGAAATACTTCATTGGTCCACCAAGAACCTTGGCAAAACCAACTTAAAGGGAACAGCAAAAAGGTGGAATGCTCTTTGAGGATTAATTAATACAATTACTACATTGCAGAAACCAGATTATGATTCTTTGTCATGAAGAAATTTGCAAAAGCACAAAGGTAGTTGTAGTGTTCCCCCTTTTTACCAAGAACTCTGTTTCTATCTCACAGTTAAGCAGCAGAATGAAAAAAATAAATTAGTTGCATGGTAAACATGAAAGCAAATACACCCTGCAGAGCAACTACCATGCACAGAGGATACTCACAAGCATATATTAAAGAAAGGCTGAAGGATTATTGAAGAGATGAGTTTGTCTTGAAAGCAAAGCTGCCAGCAGAACTCAGAAGTCTCACTTGTGACCTTTCACGTCTCAGTGCATCCCCTTGCTTTTACTGTATACTTAGGCATGAGTGTGACAGGCTTTCTGCCCAGGAAATTTAGCAATAGTGGGGTCTTATTTTTGCAGGGGTAAAATGTCTTCTCTTTATATAAACATTATGGTTATTTCAATTTAAATGAAGCAGTTCCCACTCCTGAAGGATGGATACCACTTCCTCTTTTTCGCTTGACCGTGTCGCCGTATACCAAATATTTTCAGATTGTTTTGAATGGACTGTGCTTCTATCTCAAAGGAGGTCAAGGAAAAGGAGAGTTAAGAGGGAGATTAAAAATGTGTAATTCCAACAACCCATAAAGAGGGTCATAGGAAAGTATCTGCGTATGATGTATACACTTTTAAATTTCCCTGTTTAATATCACATATATTTTTCTTACAGGTATTGTATTTTCTGTTTGCATTTGACATACCTGTTTTATACTGTGGTTTGCTTTTCCTATTTCTGATATAACAAAACATAAGAAAACAATCAGTGCAATGAATATGATCAAATTTTTATTAAATTAAAATTGAGGTGCTGCTTTCTTCATTTCAGTCTGTAACCACATTATCTCCAGTTAAATTATTTTAGCCTATCTGTTAAGAACAGTAATATGAAACTCTGGTTTTGCAGTCATGTGACTGGAGGAAAACCAGCAGTGATTAAGACAGAAAACCTTGAAGTAGTTATATGAAAAAATCCCAAACCTAAATCTGTAGACCAGATTGCTTTGTATGCTGCCTGGCTTCTTTGTGCTATTAGGGAGCTCAAAGGTGACGGAGTCTTGCCACTATAAAAAAAAAAAAAAAGTGAGAAAATCTCTTGATAGATGGTTGCTTGTGTTACCTTTAAGCAAGCTGCACCACTCGCTGCCCCATGCAGCGAGATGCATACTCTAAGAAGGGCGAGGGCACAGACGAGTCCATTGAGCTTTACCAGTCCCTAACTGGTGTAAGGTAAGCTCTGCTGATTTGTGCCAGGACCAGCTGTTGGTGATTTCAAATCAGCCTTCAGCACTGAGAATATGTAAGGGTTTCTTTGATGAGTCTTTTTCCTTTATACAGTCTCAAACATCACTTTGGCTACGAGAAAGATTTTGGTCTTAACAGCCCTGAAAATACACAAGAATTGCCCATCTCCATGATGCAAAGTGGGAGCCCACTGTCAACTTTTTGTCAGAGACAGTAAAGCTCTTTACATAGTATGCCTGTTGCTGGTAGGTTATGGTGGTAAAAGAATAGCTTCTTGATCAGATTTTAGACAAAATGGAAAAGGAAACGTGTGCAATGATCATTGAGATAATTGCTTGTCATTACAGTGATATATATAGTCTATCTGCTTCCTCCTCACTAGTTTGTGTTTTTCTCCACTTCTGACAGGTGAGGAACGATCTGACTGGTGTCCTGTATGGTGAAGACATCGAGATTTCTGATACTGAAAGTTTCTCCAATGATCCTTGCACGAGTGTAAAGAAGCTTAAGGTATGTGCTGCTCATTGAGGAATAAAGAGAAAGTGATGATCGTGTCATGACATTTTGATTTATTTATGTTTTCCTATGAAGAAGGCTAATAAAATTAGTATGAGAATGATATACTACTACATTCCATTTCATAGCTAGTTAACAAATGGCATTTTGAGGGCCTAGTCCTGCTTAAGTCAATGAATGCCCATGCAAATAGTAAATATTTTTATAGTTCCTGATAAGGACACAAAGTAAAGCAAGTTGCTGCTGGCTTAATGTTTGTATCTAAAACACCAGTCTTAGTGATATATGTGTGAAAGCTCCTGAGGTTTAGAACCAGAACCCTTTGAAGGTAAATTACCAGTAGCAAAGACATTGAGCCTCTTTCCATTAGCTTCATTAAACATTTTAGATTGAATTCTTTGCTTGTAATCATCTACATTATTTCATATGAATCACAGGGGGGGAAAAATGAAAAATAAATTTGATAGCAGAGTAATTTACTATCCTTTTCTTATTGTAATGATTTATTATCTTCCTTGCATCTCATAAAATTAAAACTATATTTTAGCATTACCTTGCAGTGCAACCAACAATAAACTAGACTTAGGAGATATGAATCTTAAACTGCACATGAACGTAAAAAAATGATAGAACAGCAAGAGCAAGCACTTTTAAATGGTGAAGACCAAATCATTGCTGGCATCAAATATGTATGACAGACAATCAAAGCCATAATCCTGCAAATAATTAAATATGAGTAAAACAAGTTTTTAAAAACCCTAATAAACTGAATGGTATTAAAAAACTAAAATTAAAGCAAGGATACCAACCAGTGTAAGAGGAGGCCACTACTGAAGCTAACTGAAAAAAGGTCTGAAGCATGATAAAATGAGGGTGCTTTATTATTCCCACAGTCTAGAGATGCAAGCCTGAATCTTTAACATATAAACAGGTGAAGATTCTGTTTATAGGAAGCCGTTTGTGTCTGTCCAGTCTAAGTCAGTTTACATTTCCTGTCTGGGATTAGAACATATTCCAGTATGTGTTATCAGTAAAGTCCACTTTTTTGACAAGGTCTTTAACCCCTGACATCAGAAAAATAATTCTGAAGGCAGAGCTATAAACCAATGAGTGATGTAATAACATGAAAAAATATATATAAGCATGTATATTTAGGATGAAGGTTAGAAGAAGCAGTGAGATTCTAGCCTAGCCTTCCTGTATGTCAGCACCATGCTGACTGTTTCATAGGGAAGACTAGGAGACTATCAAACAATATATTAAGTTATCTCTTGATTTGTTCTTCACAGCAAATTACTACAACAATAAATAAGCAATTACCTAGACAATCGCTTATTCTTTACAGGAATATAGAGTTACTTGTCCTTAGGTATATACATCAGGCACCACTTAGCCATCTAATCTGAAAAATGTTAATTCCTTTCTTCAAGATGTAAACCTAGTATAGGTAAAATGGTGTCTGCTTATTGTACTTGGATTAAAATAGACATAAAATACTTCTCCTTTTCATAAACACAGATTAAATTAATGAAATTAATGATTACGCAATACAAAACAGAAATATCTGTTATGATTTGCAAAAATATATGTTCTGTATTTTTTCCATCATCACCTTAACTTTTACTACATGGACTCCAGCCTCTTTGAATCACAGTTGAAAAGTAAATTTAGGCTTAAGGATATCTTTAAAATTCATTTTTGTGTTCAGAGAAAGGGATGTTGGAGGATATGCATTTGTTCATCAACCTAAATGCTTCAAAATTCTAAGCACGCACAGGCAAATTGCATGAGCAATAACACTTCTGCTTCCAACTTTCTTGTGTCTTGTACACAGGACAAAAAAATTGCAATAAATGAATTCCAATTCAATGAAACTATTTCTATGTGATTTCCCAAATACAATAGATGTTTTGGGTACTGACCGAACACGATCTCTCATTCTAACAGTCAAGTTAATTAAATTTTAAAGTTTTGGGCCAGGAACAGGTGTGGATGTGACCTCAACCAAAGTGAGTGACATGCACACTAACACAGACATCAGCAAGTTTTGCCAGCATGTTATGATGTTGGGAGCTGACATCCTCTAGTTCACCTTCACCATTGATTCCATAGCTAAGGCTAGAGACTCAGCTGTAGTTCTTCAAGTGGACATGCAGGTGCTTAGAGGGCGGAATGTGTAGATACCTCTATTCACAAAGTTACACAGCTTTGAGTAGATTTATTGATAACATCTTGACTGTCAGATACGTGGTAGAGAATATGACAGAGTATCTGAGCTCTTCAATTTAGATATTTCATAAAGAGCCTGCCCTGCCAAGACATTGACTTTTCCTGGCAGATGAGATATTGTAACCATCCTTCTCTGGAAAGCTGTGTAATACAACATTGTGGTGTTATTCATTAGAAATGAGACAGATTAAAATCTGATCACAGAAGAGAAGCTGTGCAGGCTGAAAAAAAAATAGCTGCCTATTTCAGCATAATGTGCATCACTCAAAAACTCTGAAAAGGCTAGAGAGTGCCTGATATCTGAGCCTGTTAGAAATGCCAGTGAAGACAAGTTGTTCTTCATCCCTCAGTGATGTCTTGATTCTCACTGTCTTCAGGGTTTGTACTGCTCAGCTGCCAGTAATACTTTATTGGGTTTGTATGCCAAGGTTTTGGTAGCAGGGGTGTTGCAGGGGTGGCTTCTGTGAAAAGCTGCTAGAAGCTTCCCCTAGGTCTGACAGAGCCAATGCCAGACAGCTCCAAGACAGACCCACCACTGGCCAAGGCCAAGCCCATCAGCAATGGTGATAGCACCTCTGGGATAACAGAGTTAAGAAGGGGGAAAAAAAAAAAAACCTGCACAAACTCAAAATTCACCTGGAGAGAGGGGTGACAATATGTGAAAGAAACAACTCTGCAGACACCAAGGTCAATGAAGAAGGGCAAGGGGATGCTCCAGGCACTGGAGCAAAGGTTTCCCTGCAGCCTGCGGAGAAGACCATAGTGAGGCAGGCTGTTCCCATGGAGGACCCCACGCCAGAGCAGATGGAGACACCTGAAGGAGGCTGTGACCCTGTGGGAAGCCCACGTTAGAGCAAGCTCCTGGCAGGACCTGTGGCCCCTTGGAGAGAGAAGCTCATGCTGGAGCTTCTGAGTTGCTGGCAGGACTTGTGGCCCCGTAGAGGGCCTGCGCTGGAGCCGTCTGTTCCTGAAGGTCTGCACCCTGTGGGAGAGACCCACAGTGGGGCAGTTCATGAAGGCCTGTAGCCTGTGGGAAGGACTCACGCTGGTGAAGTTGGTGGAGGACTGTCTCCCATGAGAGGGACCACATGCTGGAGCAGGGTAAGACTGTGAAGAGTCCTCCACCTGAGGAGGAAGGAGCAGCAGAGACAGCATGTGATGAACTGACTGCAACCCCCATTCCCCCTGTGCTACTGGGGGGGAGGAGGTTGAGGAAACTAGGAGTAAAGTGAAGCTCAGGAAGAAGGGAAAGGTGGGAGGAAAATGATTTAAGATTTGTTTTTATTTTCTCATTACCCTACTCTGATTTGATTGGTAATAAATTAAATTAATTTTTCCCCAATTTGAGTCTCTTTTGCCCATGACAGTAATTGGTGAGTGATCTCTCCCTGCCCTTATCTCCACCCATGAGCCTTTCGTTATATTTTCTCTCCCCTGTACAGCTGAAGAGGGGTGTGGTAAGGCAGCTTTGGTGGGCACCTGGCCTCCAGTCAGGGTCAACCCATCACAAGCACCAAGGACACTTTATACTTAGTGGATGAATAATATCCTCACCTATAAAAAAGAAAGAAGGGAGCAAAAGTCATTCATTTTTGAGACTGTGCTATGGTCTTCATTTATAAAACATGTTTTTATGGAGAGCCCACCACAGCTGTGGGTAAATGAAATATAACTGTTCTTCATTTTCTTGTTTCAACTTTAGTCCATATGGGAACATATGTATTGCTTACTGAGGGGCAAAGCTTAAATGCTGATATTGCTACTCTAATCTCCTAGAAGAGTAAATATGACAGCTCACCATCTGCCAAATGGTCTAAACGTTGGTCTTTTTATATAAGTGCAATTTTGGGAGTTGCCTGCCCCCTGGGATGTTTTTAATCATCTCATAGATCACCTGTCTAGTTCCATGAATTAAAAACTCTTCTGTCAAATACGCTTTAGCTCCATGCAAGCAATTTACAACTCTATGAGAGAGTACTTGACACTTGCTGGGATCCAGTGAGTGACTTTTCTGATCAAGAGAAGTTACACTGTGTTAATTTGCATCAGTCCCATGTGGGCTGATGTAAAGGAATAGTGTATCCATGCTAGGAAATCATACTCGTTGATATTCAGTTAATAATGTAGCTGAAGAAGGAAAAAATTATGCCCCAGTAAGTGCCTGATGTCTCTCTTTGCATGAGACTATAATGTGGGCATATACCCAGACCCATGAGCGCTTAAATGAACCCAGCTCTGATAAACTTCCGTGCTGACTTTACTGTCCATCCAGATGAAATCTCTGCAAAGGATTTGAGCTATGTCCAGTTGCATGAGTTTGAAGCTTCAGTGTCTCCTCTGTAGGACACAACCAGCAGACCCAAGCCTGGCATGGAATGGATCTAGGCTTATTTACCATGTTGATTGCAATTATTTAGGAACAAATTTGGGAAAAATGTGGAAAAAGCAGAGCTGAAGATAAAGAGACATACTGAGAAACGTGTCATTGCACAGAGAAAAAAAGATTATGTGTGAAAGAGGAAAAACCATTGTACAGACTCTCCTAAATTAGTTCCTTCTACATGTGTTCTAACATACAATTCTTTGGTTACATGATTGCGTACTAAGTGTTCCACTCTTTTTAACTGCAAGGAATGAAATCCCAAACACTGCACCTCTGAGCATCATATTGATATCTGTGTGGTTATAAAGAGGAGGAATCTTTGATGATTTCACATACGTGACTAACTAACTAGAACTATAGATTATGTTCTTCATGATACAACTTTATGAAGCTGGACAAAGGAAAAGATATTCAGCCATATATTGAGCTTGACCCTGTGATCCCATATTCTCCACTTAACCCGGCAACATCCCTGTCTCATTCTGGATCTTCATCCCAGTCTGAAGTTCCTTGCTTACTCAATGGTGTCTTCTGCTTCTCTGATTTCTCATCTCCTTCTGAGTACCTTTGTCTAGATTGTTGTTCCATTTTATTCTGTGCTTACTTTCTGAGACTGCAGTTGTTCTAACACTAATTATTTGCCATACTCTTGAAAAGTCCTAATTCTCCCTCCCAAGCTCCTTATTCACTATTGGTCTCAAGCTACCTCCCCAGCTCTTTGTTCCACCTTTGCCTAAAAAGTCATTACCCCCTTTCCTTTTTGGGTCTGTCTCTCCTTCCCATGTACCCTTTTTGCTGGCACTGGATCAGCAATGAGCCATGAGCTCATTGTGTATTAGAAGGGGTGTGCTCAATAGGTCGAGGGAGGTGCTCCTGCCCCTCTATTCTGCCTTGGTGAGGCTGCATTTGGAGTATTGCATCCAGTTCTGGGCCCCTCAGCTCAAGAAGGATAGGGAACTGCTAGAGAGAGTCCAGCACAGAGCCACTAAGATGATCAAGGGAGTGGAACATCTCCCTTATGAGGAAAGGCTGAGGGAGCTGGGTCTCTTTAGCTTGGAGAAGAGGAGGCTGAGAGGTGACCTCATCAATGTTTATAAATATGTTAAGGGTGAGTGTCAGGAAGATAGAGCCAGGCTCTTCTCGGTCTCATTAAGTGATAGGACAAGGGGCAATGGGTCCAAGCTGGAGCACAGGAGGTTCTGGGTTAACATAAGGAAAAACTTTTTCACTGTGNTTCTGTGATTCTGTGATCCTACCTCGTCACTTTAATTACTGACTCTCAGCATTATCTTCTTAGTTCCATCTCTGGCCAGTACTGAACATGTGTGGATAGTGATTTTCCTCACCCCTCAGAGGGTTAACAACTGGACAAAAGTGGGGGAGAACTGGGGATTCATATTTCTGTCAGAGAAAGCTTAATTTTCTCCGCATATTGCAAATTAAAAAAAAAAACATGGGAAAAAAGCATTGTTAAGGTTGTAACTTTTAAATCTTCGGAAAAAATCAGAACTCAACTTTCTTTTGCTGTAGTCTTCAATGGCATAATACTTTAAATGGAGGACTCCTGACTTATTCTGTAATATGTTCTAATAGAATATTTCTTTTGATCTTCTTCAGTCAGTTTGTGGTTGAATACCATCCAAATCTTTTAGTGAACACAGACATGTTAATGTCCTCCTTACTGTACTGAGTGCTTCAAAACCAGTAATATATATGTTACAATGGAAACTCATTAATTTAGCAAAATAATATTTGAGTATTGCATCTTGGCTCGATCATACATCCAAAGGTTGACAGAACATCAGAGATAGTCAACTTCTAGAGCCATAGCTGAATTTTTAACTTGGGCCATGAAACTTTCTAGTTGAGCATCAGGGATTCTCCAGAACTTGGTTTGGATGTGGTTCTCGAACTTGGCAGATTTCCTGCTCTGGCATCAGAAGTTCAGCTCATGCTGGAAGTGGAGATTCCTGCCTGACAGAAGATCCAGCTTCCCTGAAATCCTTAGTCAGATATTTAGATAGTCAGATATTCAGAACTGGGATCTGCTGACAGCTGGATGAATCAGCAAATACACCCATTTACTTGGGTGCCTGAACAAGAGCAGAGTACGTTTGAAGATAGGATTGACTGCCAATATGGGGGCTCTGCTATGCTTTGTGTGGAAAACATTTTCAAGATGAGTTCTTGAGGGGCTGTTTTCTTCTATGCCTATAGCAAAAGGAATTGTGGAGTCACATATTCATGTGTCTGAATGTCCAAGATTTAGGTCTGAGTGCTAGTGCCAAACTAATTGCACAATATTAGTAGAAGACAATCCTTGCAGACAGTAAGGCTATTGAAATGGGATAGGATATTTCTGGGGAAAAAATAGGATGAACTATACTGTTCTCATACTGCTTTACAGTAAAAAAAAGTCACTGTGGGAACTGTACTCTGGTTTATGTGATAATCAGATGGAAGGAATGTCTTAAGGCCTGGTCATCGCATAGTCAGTGGGCAGCGCTGCTGCACGTGCGCTGTAGAGTTACTTTCTACACCCTGTCTACCGTCTCTGGTGCTTTAAAATCATGAGGCCGCACATCATCTGGGTTTTTTTTAAATTGGTTCTCATCATATTATAAAATGGAAAGGAATTTATTCAATTTTAAGTTTAATAGCTAGGTGCTGGCTCATTTATATTTTTAACCAAATTTTTTAACTATTTTTTTTTTAATTTTAATACTGAGTCTGTATTTTTGTGTTCAGTGAGGTGATGTGTTCCAGAGTCAGAGTTCCAAGAGTGACTAAAATTCTTTCTAAAATGTGAAAAATAGAAATAAAGGATGAGATATTTTATTGCTCCACAATTCCTAAATCTATTTATTGTCCTTACAAAAACTCTAATAATATTGCTGTAGTTTGTGTAACTTGTTTATTTAGTTTCATGTGACCCTGTTACATTTGTTTAAAAAGAAACTAATCCGCTTCAATAAGATCTACATTACTTTATCAAACTGTGGTTAAATATAAAGATAAAGAGAAACAGGCTTACTGAAAATGCGCAGGTTCAGAATGAGCAAAGCATATTATGTTCTTTCCAACTTGAACCATGCTAAGAGTGATACTAATTTCATGCATTTAATTGCAGAAGCATTCTAGTGTCATTTTGGACTGTCCATCACAATATTTTCTGTTGAACATGAAATAAACATTGAAGTTATCTAAGCTGAAAATCTTTGATAAATTGATTTAATTAAAACTGAAATGCTTTTTGCCACTGAAATTCACACTGAATCATCTGTTTCTTTTTGCCTTGGAGAGGAGCAGAGCTATTAGTAATTCTAACCAAGTGTTTTATAAAAGAAATGAAAAATTAGATTTGCTCAAGCTTTTGCTGAGAACTCACCTTTAGTGTGAAATAAAGGTAATATTAAGTCATAAAAAGCTATCTGTTCTGTGTTTTATAGGTGTTAACAGCAATTTTTCACATGAGAAAAAAGGTAGCCCTTTTCCTGAAGAAATATTTTCCTGCATATGCTCCTGAATTTCAGAATATTTTCTTAATATGTTTCTAAGTATGAAAGTAAAATGATCTCTTTTGACTTCAGTCATACATTCTTAAAGTGTGATGATTTATTTTTTTTAATGTGTGGAGGTGGAGAGAGGAGGAGAGGAGGGATTGACAATGTGTTATAGTGACTGTAAAGAAGATGTATGAGTAAAACCTTTAAAAATTACTGAAACGGTCATAATATCAAGGCATTTTATCTCACAAATCTCCAGTCTCTCAACTTTACAGCATTAGTTCATGTAAGCAGTGAAAAGCATGTCTTTTCAGCTGGTTTTAATATGCAAAATTTTAAAAGAATTATTGCAAGGAATCAAAAGAATATTTGATGGTTTAGTGTTATTCAATAGTAATATTTGACAAGATAAACATTACAGGCTTATTCTCATTAGTACTTTTGCTTAATCATTTTCTTCAAACACCTCAAATTCTCTCCGTTGTAATATTTCAAGTTCTTAAACTGTAGAAAATAGAATAGTTCTGAAATAATTTTGCTGTCTGCAGCTGTAATCTGTGCTAACTCTCTACACAATTTGAATGGCCAAGTGAAGTGGTTTCTGAAAAGGCTGTAACTGTATTTAACTGCCACGTATCTTATTCATTCTGCAGGGTAATGACGTTCGGATAATCCTTGGTCAGTTTGATGAGGAAATGGCTGTGAAAGTTTTCTGCTGTGTAAGTAAATATATTTAATTGCATCTCAGAATAAAGAATGTGTTACATTTGAATAAAGATTAATTCGAGCATAAACATTTCTTCAGCTCTGTCAAGGTTTATATCCTAAAGAGAGGTTACACACGCTTAGCTCCATTTCTGTTTCAATAAAACACTTTGTACTTGACTTTGCTGGAATTTAGGAATGGACTGCATGGTTAGCTTCTTCTTATTGCTTTCCTGTAGTGGAATTAAACACCAAATTGAGCTTGAGCATTTCTCTTCAAGTCAGATACAAGCAAACACTTGTATATGTAGCAGCAGATACAGAGAAATGTAAGATTTGAATCCTGTCCAAGAGTCGTGTTCTGGTGGTAATGTCTGCGTGTATGTGGTTTTGCACGTTTTGCTCTGAAAGAGTAAGAAACACAAGCCATTCCTGTACATTCTAATTAAACGGTCCTTATGACTTCTGCTACTCAAAATGTTGCTAACTGTACAGGTGTCATTCACTTCTGACTGCTGTACTTTTCACGTTTTACATGAAAGCAAATATTAGTTTGTAAAAAATAGGTTTTTAATTAAAAGAAATATAGTAAGACCAACATACATAAAATTCCCTGTCCGCACCATTTGTTTCTGCGTGAACGTGCTGCAGACATGCACAGTGTGATTGCCATTGAAAGTGGCAGGGTTAGAATGTGGATCTTCATTTGCACCTGTTAAAAAAAAAATCCCAAACAGGCAGATTTTAGTGGCCTAAATTTGGTATTGGTATTGAACTCTTAGTCTAAACAGCCAGATTAATCCTCTGTGAACCAAGAAGACAATAAATAAAATGGAAAAGCAATAATGATGGCAGCTAAATTTCAGAGAGTGTTTTTCACTTACAGAGACAGTTATCTATCCAAGCAAAGAATGAAAGGTAGAAGCTCAAAATCTGAGTGCTACGTATACCTCAGATACATGTTGGCTCATACTCAGCAACTGTCCCAGTTGCTGACAAAATTTGGAAAGGAGATTGTAGAGTATAAGTGGAAGGAACAAAATCTGTTTGCATCCAAAAGGAAATGGAAAGTATTATTTTCTTTTTCATTCTTCTCGTCTCTGATAGGTCTTTTTATATAGATCTTTTTATTCCTGCATTTAAATTGGATTAACACAGACAATCTCCCATTTTTCCATTCCTAGAAGAAAGAATGGTCCTTCCATGGCCCAGCTCCTCCTCAGATCTCTTGCAGCTGGGCTGCGTTTCCCCAGCTTAGGCGTCCAGGGCAGAACGCTCTTCCAACCCAATGTTAGGCAAGAGATTGGCCTCAGTTATGCCACTGCCCTCAGTATCTACTTGCCTTCCTCTACAATTCTTTTCCAAGCACACATGCATGTGAGGCCACTGAAGAAATCGTAGAAGTCCTTGGAGGAGCAGAGCGTCCTCTTGTCTGACTGCTCTAGCCTGAAAGGAGTTCAGGTGGGGGATGTCTCCTTCACACAAATGCCCGCTGCAGCTTTCGGTAGCAACGGTTTGGTACTAACATGGGAAGTGTGTGTAACTCAAAGTGGTTTAAAGAGTGATGGCTGCTTCGAAAGTACATTAGTGTCAAAAATAATGCAGTGGCTTTTTCTGGAGCCTGGAGAAATCTGAGAGATCATGTATTTAGGCTTGTATAAATGTATTTATATGAGAGTTTCAGCGGGAGACTGAATGCAAAAGAGGACAGTTCAAAGTAGGTCGTTTATATATTAATGTGCTACAATATGTCAGTAAGCTTGTTATTAGTCATAAAATATACTGTTGACTCATGTACTCCTACAACTGTGTGTCTAAGAGCACAATAATTTAGATATGTCAAGTTTTTTTACCCCCTTGCCCAGATGTATCTCCAGACAGGTTTCACTTCTGATTCCCTGTTATATTTTGCAGGGTGGCTGATGTCAGCCAGAGAAAGGATTTGAGATTGTTAAAGGAAGGTGCTACTGTACTAGTGTAAGATTTTATTATTTCTTTTTTTCTGATTGTGGTTATAACTGGAATATTATTTGCTAATGATTTATGTAGGTGGGAAAATCTTTAAAGTCTGCTAAGTTTTCTGTCTGGATTCAACAGTCATATGCTCTCAGGTTTCTTCAGGACATCCATTGGAGTTTATACAGAATCATTGAATCATTTAGGTTGAAAAAGACCTTTAAGATCATTGAGACCAACCATAAAGCCGACACTGTCAAGTCCCTAAGCACCACATCTACATGTCTTTTAAACACCTCCAGGGATGGTGACCCAACCGCTTCCCTGGGCAGCCTGTTCCAATGATTGACAACCCTTTCAGTGAAGAAATTTTTCCTAATATCCAACCTAAACCTCCCCTGGCACAACTTGAGGCCATTTCCTCTTGTCCTATTGCTTGTTACTTGGGAGAAGAGACC
Source organism: Psophia crepitans (assembly GCA_013399095.1). Classification (NCBI taxonomy): domain Eukaryota; kingdom Metazoa; phylum Chordata; class Aves; order Gruiformes; family Psophiidae; genus Psophia; species Psophia crepitans. The sequence goes on along the minus strand of VWZZ01003370.1, from coordinate 140,688 downwards.
AACACCCACCTGGCTGCAACCTCCTGTCAGGCAGTTGTAGAGAGCGATCAGGTCTCCCCTCAGCCTTCTTTTCTCCAGGCTAAACAGCCCCAGTTCCCTCAGCTGCACCTCACAGGACTTGTGCTCTAGACCTTTCGCCAGCTTCATTGTTCTTCTTTGGACACGATATGCTCATTTTCATTTTGCCTGGTTATTTCCTCCCCCATCCTCTTGAACACACACACACACGCAGAGAACATAACTCAGAGATAAATGGAATAAAATATAGTCTAATTCAGTGACAAATTCAAAATCATGACAGGACTAATTCAAGCCAAAGTGAATGTTAGCAGGTGTTTCCTACGATGATTTAAATAAGCTTAGCTATTCATTTAACACTAGTGTCAAAACCAGTTAGTAATTTAAATTCTATGGGAAATCTTAGCTTTATAATGTCATTTTCACCTCAGTGGGATGAATGTGATCTTTTTCATGGTATAGGAATTAGGGTATTTTGCTCAAAACTTAACACCTCAACAATCAAAATGATCAGCTATGTTGGATAGACATCATCTTTTTTTTATTTAAAATTGGATTAACATGAAATTGCATCTTCCCAATGAAAATTTCACTTCTGCAGAAAAATTTCTTTAAAAAAAGTTTTTAGTGGAAAGTTTTCCATTGTACTGTCTTTAAGCCACAGAGATAATGCAATATAGCAATGCACACATCAAGACTGATGCCTAGCTGATACAATTATCTGTCTGAAGACAATTAAAGAAGATGACTATTACACACAGATCACTGCATCAGTTTTAGGTGGCTTTTTTAGTAAACATTTAATAATAACTAAAGCCAAGCTTAATCAGTACAGTTGATACGAAAGGACTGGACTCTGTTCTCCTTGAGCTGATAGTTTTACTGCTGAGTCTCTGTTTTGGAATTAAAGGCACTATTGATTTTTAATGAGAAACAGATGGACGTTCCTTACAATTCAGAAATCTACAGACATTCTTGTAAGGGTGGGATATAGAATGTGTCCATGCTGACATGATGTAAACGTGATGGAATTTCGATGGAGGTAAGGTTTTACAGACCCATTTACAGAAACTGCCAGTAGTTGTTTACTACGCATATAAAGATCTCTTACAGAAATTTCTTTGTTTTAAGTTAGCATCTCTTTATAGATTCAAATAAATATGAAAACTTTAAAAAAGAATCTAAAAAAAATCAGTTTTCTAGCCGTCTGACAGCAACTCAAGGCTTTGAAGCCTAGATAAGGCATTCAGGAAAGATTAGGGAAGACATATGACTACTTTATGCCGTTCTGATGGTACAAAGCACTTGTAAACCTTCTTCTCTTTGCTCTTGTGTGCCAACAAATCTTCCCCTTTGTGCTGGTTTTGGCTGGAATAGAGTTAATTTTCTTCATAGCAGCTGGTATGGGGCTATGGTTTGGATTTGTGCTGAAAACAGTGTTGATAACACAAGAGATGTTTTCATTACTGCTGGCTATTTGGAAACTTTCAATTTTCAGTTGATGTCCCAGGACGTTTGCAGATTATGTAGAAAACAGGCTCAAGTGCTTATGCAAAATTTCCAAAAGCTCCAATTTCAGACTAGTTCACAGCCAATACTTTGTTGCAACACACGATTTGGTACTGTAATCTGTATAGAACAGGGGAAGCTACATAAGATTATCCTTCCCTAAAAGCACTATTCTGTGTCCATTTGTGTCCTCAGTGGTTTGAAAACTGTCGAATAAGAGACACTGAAAGGTCTTGAGTGACCTAATTGTGCAACGGAAACTCTTTTAGACACGAAGAAGTATTTCAGGATGGGATTGCTGTTTTCCTCGCAGGTGGACCTGGGATGCAGTGTCACCATAGCTGTGGTAGATGTGGGGATGGGCAGGAAGGCAAAAGCAGATATGTTTCTGGAAGAGTAGAATTAATAAGTAAGAGAAAGACCAACAATTTATGTGGATTGTGGAATAAGTAAGACGTGAGATGCAAGGCACTGAGTTTCAACAGGAGCACTTTCAAGCAGCATTGTATACAAATACATGAAATTTGATTTTGGCTGAACAAAAACTTCTACAACCAGGGGCCAAGCAAATCTGCTTTCTGCACAGTACATTTATAAACTGAGTTGGCACCATTATAATAGCCTTTGGAGATTTAAAGTCCAATTTTAATTTGAGTATTAACATATTTAGGAGTCTGTTCTATTTTGTATTTTTTGCTATTTGTCTTTATTTCTCTGATAGGCTTTTGGTAAGGTCTTTGGGATACTTTTCAAAGCGGTTATGTTCTGAATGACTAATATGTCCTGTTTGCATTCTCATAATTTCCTCCTTTTGTAATGTTTTCTGTGAAATTGTAACAGTTTTCCAGTTAAGAGCTCTAAGGTTGTGCCATGTGTTTCTAAAAACTGGAATTTTTACCTTATGCCTTGTATTTCCAGTATTGCTTACGTTAGGAGCCAAAGAAGCATGAAACCTGCTGTTTTGAAATGGAGTCTGACTGAAATGTCAAAAGAAAAATACCTAGTTAGAAGACTGTGAGAGAAACATCTGAGATCACATTTGCTAACTTTATCCTAAAACACCCTTCACAATGGAATAGAATATCAGTTGTGAATAGATCAGCTTTTAGGTACAGCAGCATATGTGCCTGACTTACAAAGTGTTTCTGTTTCCTGTTCTATGTATCTGCTGTATATTTAAGCATATAACCATCATCTCAGTATCTGAGAGTATAGTGGGTTGTATTCAATATTCAAACAATATAGAATTTCATCTGAAGAAATTTCTTGCCGCAAAAAAAAAAGTCTCTGAGAGTTGCTTCCTTTATCAATTTACAATTGATTCAAGCTCCTCAGAAGAAACTGCTTATTTAACGTCCCTGTGGTCTGTGTTTTAGCTCAGTCACGTAATTCATATTTGCCACATTGTGATTTGATGGTGCCGAGGATCTAAGTTTTCTTGTTTAACCTTATCCTGTTTTATGTGGTCTTTTGGATGATATTAGGATGATAATACCTTAGTTTAAACGTGGTAGCATGATGGCCCTAACACTTGTGTAATAGTTATGTTATGGAGAATTTTCTATGCAAACACAGTGCCTTCAGCCAGTGTTCTTCTGCATCTCTCCCGGTTTTAGAATCCAGTATTTTATTTTATTTTTCTGTTTCTGAATAGTGGACTACTGAAAGCAAAATAGGTTTTAGTAAATTCTCTTCATGTGGTCTGAATTTTAATGAGAGGAATCTTCAAGAGAGGAATCATCATTATTAGCAAGTAATTGTTCTAAACTGTTCAAAATAGTTGTGTATCTTTCAATTGCACCGTGATTTCATTAATAATGGAAAAAACATGAACAGAAAACAATTACTTTTATGTTCAATATGCCTATTACAATGTCTATTAGCTTTTCAATTTTTCTTTCTTTATAGGCTTATGACGAAGAAATGTATGGCAGCAAATACCAGTGGATTATTCCTGGGTGGTATGAAAATCTTTGGTGGGAATCCTGGATTAATTCTTCACAATGTCTCAGCAAAAATCTTCTTGCAGCCATGGAAGGTTATATTGGAGTGGATTTTGAGCCTCTCAGCTCAAAAATGATAAAGACCATATCAGGAAGGGTTAGTATTTTTCCTCCATCTATGTTCTTTTATCCTCAGTTGTCTCACCAGTGTCTTGACACAGCAAAGCAGCAAGGAGGGAGGTGAAGCTAAAGGGTTCTTCTACAAAAAGAGATGGCAGTCATCACAATTACTCTCATCTTTCCACTAGTTTGCAATTTTTAAATATTTAGAAATCAATTGCAGTTGTCTACAGGGTAGGGAAGCAGTAAAGTCCTTTGCCTCAAATCTGTCCTCTTCCTCCTGTATGAACATTACAGTTAAATGTAAAGTTTAAATTATAGTCTGCAGCATCATGTGCTGTGTCGTATCAAGTTAAATATTTAGGCATAGAAACAGAAAACTTTTATGTTTGAACCTAATCCTGCAAAAGGCTAATTTCCTTGGTGATTTGTGCCTCTCAGAACTAGAGGATTGGAGTGGAGCTTGTTTTAAATATGTACATATGTGGTATTTACATAAATCACATACCATTTTATCACAGAACAAATTCATGCAAACTCTGGCCAATGAACATGCCTGATTTTGCTGCTTTTTATCTTTTTTTCATCTTTTTTTTTTCATGCTTTGCTAAGTGATCACAAAAGGCAACTTTACAAAAAGGCAACTCATCACAAGGCAGCACAGCATAAAGAGCTAGTAAACTTGTAAAACATAGACAAATTGCCACTCAGATGATTTCCCAGTATGCAAATAGTTGCTCAGGTAAAGGTTATTTGATTTGTATTATCCTATAAAGTGTACTCAGACCACTGATTTTCAGGGGATACAGACTTATTCGCTGTTCTAGTATTATGGCTCACCAGTCTTCTGGTAGCTTTGGCTGAACTGAAGCCTTTTATACAAAAGCAAAATAAAGCAAGTTCTCCTTCATGCAGAAAAGCAGAACAACTGCTCGTCAGTCTCTCTGCCCCCCAGGTCTCTCTCCCAGTCGCACCATGAGCACTGTAAGTCAGGCAGCATGTTTTTGGAATTTTAGTTTCTTAATTTTTGTTTTGGTGAACTTTTCTGTATTAGTCATGCATGTCTCTAAATTGGAGGGTGCTTTTCGGGGTGTAGGTTTGGATGCAACTCTGTAAAATGTTAGGTATTGAAGTGAAGCTGAAGTTTTTCTCCTCTGCAGACTCCACAGCAATATGAAAGGGAATACAATGCTAAGCGCGGTGATGGGCAATCCAGCAAATTTCATGGTTACGCCTATGATGGAATATGGGTAATTGCAAAGACCCTGCAGCGGGCAATGAAGTATCTGAATGCCACCAACAAGCACCAAAAAATTGAAGATTTTAACTACACAAATCACAAACTTGGCAAAATTTTTCTGGATGCTATGAATGAAACCAACTTCTTTGGAGTAACGGTAAGCTCTAAATTCATACTTGTGGGCTGGAGAAGGCTTGTAATTATGTGTCAGTAGTTGAAGCAAGCATTAAATTTTAAATACTATTGAAAAAGAAACACAGTTGTGTATTTATTGTATCTTCAGAGCTTTCACAGTTCTACTTTATCTTAAAAATTCATGTTGGTGCCTTGAGACTCTTGCTCGTTACCTGTCTTCTGCTGCCAAGTGATGACACTGTACTGTTCCTCAGTTACCACATTTTTAAACATGGATGTCATCTGAATTAACAACTCAGAGTGGTCTCAAGGGAACCACAAGCGTTGCAAGCTGCAGTGACCTTTTAAGTGACTGTTTTAGCAGTAGAGGAGTAGCTGGAGCATGACCTGGAAAGACCTATTTCCCTCCATCATTTATTTTTGGTAATAGGTTATAGTATACTAATGTTTCCTCCAACTCCAGTGCTGTACAATCTACATATTCTTACAACATACTTCAGTAGACATTTAAGTTTATATTATAATGTAAAAAAAAATAAAAAAATATAATGCAAAACCCTTAAGTTTGCCATTATAATTTGTATTTTTCACAGTCAAGTTCAAAGCAAGTTGAGTATGACTTAGGATGAACTGGTTACATGTAGTAATAACCTCATTTTGTTTTCAGTAGCACCATTGCAAATTCATGGGTTATTTTTAATTGAAATTTTTTCTAGTTTTTAGCAGAGTAAAACGTGCAATAGGAGTGTGGCCCTGAAACTTGTTAATAGCACTTGAGGCAATGTCAGTCTGAAGCCAGTGGCCTGTATGTGTTCAGGAGTCTTCAGAGCTGTACTCCTTCACCAAGAGAGATGATCAGACTCCATTTCAGGGAGAATGGTCTTCACAGTTCCTGATAGCAGCAAACAAGGAACTTACTGGAACATGCTTTGTTAACCAGTATGCTTGGCCTGCAAGTACATGGTTAGATAAGGGAAAAAGAGTTTTGAAGAAATGTGTATTTCAGCAGTGCATGGAGAGAGCGCTTTTAGGAACTTCCTTGCAGCAAGAGCATGCAGAAGGTTGGCATCATTTCTTTCACTCTGCAGTAGTTTATCAGATTCTGTCCTCATCTTAATTTAAATTGTCTTGGATATCAGTTAACCTCAAAACATGTTGAAGTAGCAGAACTAAGGTTGTCATACATCTCACAAATTGTTCAAGGAGCAAATGCCTACGGATAGACAACAGCAATAAGTGCAGGCTTAAATTTTTTGTGTCCTTGTTAATTGCTGAAGAAGCCTGTGTTTTGTATCACAATACAATCGAAATTAATTCAGGATTTGTAAGTAAAACCCAATTATATGGCAAGACAATACTAGAAGCTAGTTGCCTGTACAGTATGAATTTTGCTTTCTTTTTGCACTGAATTTGACTGAAAGCTTCAGTAAAAGAATTGGGTATTCCAATGCATCCATAGCAGAACTGGATCTTTGATAAAACTTCCAGTCAGCAGCAGCTAGGAACCAGACTCTGCAGGGACTCAGGCATCTCTGCCCTGAGTTATTCCAAGTACAGTATCTCAATGTGGTTGAAATTGCATGTTGCTATGTAGTTCCTTTTTTTCTTCTTTCCCCATCTTAGCGTTTTTGCCTGTTGTTAACTCCTGACAGCCAATTATGGTAAAATTCATAGATTTCATTAGCACTGATTAATTGCCCTTCACTTCTCCTTCCCGCAAAAAACCCCCAAACCTCTAAGATGAAGAAAGCTCTTTTTTCTTAGTTTCAGAGACACCAGAAATACCTCACATATGAACTGCATCCCTTTAGGGAGGGAATTAATCAAAGTTTCACCACCCATATTCAGCTGTGTTTACTTACCTTATTCCCTCGGGTATAATGGTTTTTAAAGAAATTACTGCACGATTATTCACTGTGATTGTGCCAAGAGTCCAGTGGGGTTGTGATTAGTGATTGTCTGAGGCGCTTTATAAAACGTTTCTCTTTAAGATTGGTCTACGAAGTCACTGTGATAATGTGTAGCCCAAATCTGACATTTGCAGGAATCATGCTACTTGTTCCTGTAATACATTCACAAAAAACCCACATTTTAATCAGAAAGATATGCAGAGAAGAAAATCTATAGCAGCTACACTTTCTTAGGACATAGAACAAGCAATAGTCAAGTTTTTCCAGACAGTGTGAAGAAGAGTTTTATAGCAGATATTAAAAGTTTTGCATCGAAATGTTCGTAATTTTGAAGGAACAAATTGATTCTTACCAGAAATATTTTTAAACTTTTTATTCTTCACTCTAATAAATTTCTGTCATTTATGACCTAATTTAAAACTTTCACTGGAACATAAGTTTTAGGTCTTGGAGTGCCAAATCTCATTTTAATTTTTTTTTCTAGAAAAAGTATTTTAGTATAAAATTTTTACAATGTATTTTTAAAAACTTATTCTAAACAGGAAAAGGACATTAATTTATTCTTAAGTATTTATGCCAAACATAAAATGAATTTCTGAAAAAAAGAGAAGAAATAAAAGAAGGGCTAAATCTTATCAATATCCAGAAAATCATCCAATGATACAGTAAAGTATGTTCTTAATTGTTAGGTATGAGTAGAAGGTAGACAAGAAGCTGTAGACTGCAATCTAAAAATGCAAAATCTATTAAGAAGAGGCATCTTTCTTTATGCATTCTATGAATATATCAGAAACACTGTCATGTCATAAATAATAAACCCCTTTACCCAATTTTAATTTTCTTTGAAATTATTTATAGTAAACCACAAAAATATAATCATTCTTGAGTGGTGGTTTTTTGTGGATTTTTTTTTTAAATTTTGAAAAGAATTGCTGGGAGTGAAATGTACTAATTCCTGATTACACAGAATGTCATTCTTTCAATTTTTTATTTCCTTTTCCTTTTCCTTTTCCTTTTCCTTTTCCTTTTCCTTTTCCTTTTCCTTTTCCTTTTTCTTTTTCTTTTTCTTTTTCTTTTTCTTTTTCTTTTTCTTTTTCTTTTTCTTTTTCTTTTTCTCTTTCTTTCTTCCAGGAGATAACATTTAGAAAACAGTTTAGGCTATTGTCCAAAGACTTGACAGGACTAATCCTCTTTTTGTGCATCAGAAACTCAGTACATAGATGTTACTTATTCTAATTCTGCTGTCAGAAATCTATTACAAAGAAAATTGTAGCTATTCCTTAAACATTCCTGAAGGTTCTGCTCCTTCTCTGGATTTTTCTTTTTTTTCTTTGTCTTAGCAAAATGTTTCCTTCCGTTATTTTTTCTTCATGCTTATCTGATCTACAGTCATGTTGATTACCATATCATTTTCTCCTGTATTTTGAATATAGAGCAAGAAAACGTATGTTTGGTGTTTTATCAGAAAACAATAATATAGTTATCTGCTATACTTTTTCAAAGGTAAAATAGATACTGTTTTACAGGTAGAAAAGGATTTTGTGATGGGAAATGCAATATGGACAAACAAAAGACCTGCAGGGTTGTTCCTACAGTTTTGTTAATCTGAATGTCCTAATTCTGCAGTCAGATCCCCTGATGTTGGCTATTTTCAAATCGAATAAGGCATTGTGTGGTTAGAATGTTCCATCTGCAAGGAGTAGCTTTCAGGACAGGAGGCCTTTTGATTTGGGACTAGCTTGGCTTTCATGGTTTACGTTTTCCTAATTTCTTGCGTATCAGAACCCTTATTTTTTAACGGGAAAGTTATTGAAAGATGAAAATCTCTCAAAGGATTTTGGACAAATTTTTTTAACTTTTTTTAATCCAGATAAAGCCAGTTTTGTAAACTGAATGCAACTCTGCCACCCTGATGGTTTATAAACTGTCAAATGCCTGTTTCCTTGATAAATATATCTCTCTTCTCAAATAGTACACATTCTTTCTGATAATCTTAAAATGAAAGTTAAGAAAAGATGTACTCACACAATTTATTTTGACACAATTTAGATGTCTGAGGAGTCCCCTTATGCAGTTGATAGAGCCACTGGAGGTAGTTTAGAGTTGGAGAATCTACAGAGGTCTCTGTTGAATCAGTACAGAGTGATAAAGTGATGTGAAACAAAATATATATCTGGAATATCTAAATATCTGCATTTCAATTATGCAGTAGTTCATAGCATACTACCTATAACATGCCTGTCATTATGTGTGAAAGCCAAAGAGAATCTTCCACAAAACTAGAATAATTCTTCTAAAGCAAGATTGCTTTCCTAAAGGATAAAAAAAAGGAAAAGAAGTCTACCTTTATTTTGTGTAATACTACCAGAGTATAACTTGTAGTCTTAATAATGAGTGAAGAATTTGTGCTGTCTTCTCGGGATACTGAGTCATATTTAATGCATACTGAATCAAAATCCATCTAGAGAATAAAAGGTGTTTGGTTTAGTAATTTTTGCTCTCTTTTTTTTTCTCTTTGTAAAGACTATAGATAGTTACATAGTACCTTACAACCACAGCAATGTTTATATTTGTTAGCAAAAACAATGTTGGTTATACTTGGAAAGACATTAAATACCGCAGTTGCTCTCAGCATGGTGACAGTTTGTGTTGGTTCCATGGGGTAGCCAGGTGGTGGGAAAAATACAATGCATGTTGGAGATAGATTTTAATTTATTTTTTTATGCAAAACATGACATTATTTTAAAAAATATTTTCCTCTAATTTTCTAATCATGTCACCTTTGTCACTGAGGTGATATCATGAATGTTCCCATTCTCCCTGGCTTAAGCATGGTGACAGTTTACTGTCATGGTAGGGTATTCTGCTGTTTAAGTTTATTGCTATTATTTGTGGTTATAAATCAGGCTTCAGAACTGTTAATTTATTTCTTATCCTTATGGTCTTCTACTATTTGTGTGTAATGGAAAAAGAATTACAGTAGAGGGGAGAGAAAATTAAATACAGTGTTGTCTTTCCTTTTATGTCAGGCATACTCAAGCACAGTAGGATAAAATTCCATCACAGTGGCTGCTGCAGAATTGAAACCACAGCCATGAAATAGCTTTCAACTGTTCCTGGCATCCTGCATTTGAATGAATCCAGTCATGTTTCGTAACTGGAAAAATGCTTATTGATATGAAGTTCATTTTGTATTTTGATGCTGATTATTTCTGAAGATTGATTTTAGCAGCTTGCCTCCACTTCCCAGGCTTCAGTAGCCACTGTGCTGTACAGGAATCTCAGAAATACAGGAGGTGTTCACATCAGAATAGAAACAGGGAGAAAGTATTTATTTCATGTCACCCTGGAAAAATAACATACCCTAAGACTGTTAAATTAAGGAATATGTTGGTCTTTGGCAGAGAGTCAGCTGGAATTAGCGTGGACTTCAGGAGAGTGAACTTACGCTTAGTATAGGGCTCTAGCAAACGTTTCTGTTGTGGAGTTGATCAGTGTGGTTAATTTTGCTTGAACAATTCTCAATTAAGCCTCAAAAGCTATTTATACTGGTAGTCAAATTTTCATTGTCGGCATGGCTGAAGTAGGGTAGATAGTAAAAGTATTGGGAGAGGGCTGAATTTTAATCGAGTAACTTCTTGTTAATATAGAATACTGCTTTAAAAGTACATTTCATTCATAAAGGGGGAGTGGGTTTAGTGTGCAGTAGAACACCTAACACCATAAAGATACCTGCTGCTGACAAATGCATTTGAATGTTCCATCAAATTTCACTTGTTAATTTTGAGCACTTGAAAATTTGCATTTGGCTGTTATCCATCATTGAGTGATTCTGGGACTTCAGTAAAACTATAAGTATGCATATATTTGTACACCATGCATGCGCTCGCAACCCCACGTGACTCTTGGCAGATCTCAGGTTTTTTCCACACCTGACCCCATGGGTTATGAACGTGAACTACTTTGAACTTAATGCCCTCTGTTGCCTTTTGATTTTTCAGAACTTGCTTCCTGTTACAGGGTTTCTTGTGTAGCACAAGAAAGAAAAATACTTGGGGTCTGGCTGTGTGCAAGACTTCCTATATATCTCTTTTTGATTTTCCTGAACCTTGAATCTGATCTTCGTCCAGTGGAGATAGATGTGGTGAATCTCTTACTTTCTTACTCCCTCCTGACTTCCAGTGTGTTTTCCAACTCAAGTACCAGCAGTACAGTGGGTTGGTGAAATAATTTGCTCTCTATATGGCCAGTTCATTTGGAAGACTCCTCAAAATGGAGAGCTGCTAAAGTAAGCCATCAGCAAGTTTGCATAGGGTCATAAACAATGTTTGCTCATTAGGAAAATTCAGTGCAAATGTTTTCATCTGCCAACAGTGTAAAACTGCATACAGAGGGAAATCCTAACTTTTTAAAGTGAGAACTGAGATTAACTCTGACATTTCAAGATTAGCCCTGAAGCTAATCAGCAGCTGACGATTTAATATAGTAGGTGGCAAACAAAAAAGACTTTAATCTGAAGTTGTAGAATACTTATGACTGCATCTGTCATTCTAATAGGCGGATATTTGATGAAATAAATGAACAACATACATTTACAGAAAAGCTAGTGAAACATTTTCTAAGATCTGGCTAACATCTCTTAGCTTCCTCTGCTCTATATTTAATTTTGTCTGTATCTAGACAGTGTTTAGCATAATGCGTAACATACTCTAGAAGCTGCTTTGTTGCTACTTTGGGTACAAAGAATGGAAGTCCTTACAAATAATAAAGGAAAAAAGCTCTAGTGAAGGTGATTCCATTGTCTAAGCAGTGGTGCAGGTTTGTGCTTCACAGGGTAGTTCTCCTTCAAGCTTCTGAAATAAGAAAGCACATTTCGGTATTTCCACAACCCTGTTTTCTTCTGAAGTGTGATTTTTTTGTAGCTGCCTCCTTCCAATCCATTTTTGGTTTAGTATGTATTCTCTTTTTCTGGGTGGGGTTTTTTTTGTTGTTTGTTTGTTTGTTTGTTTTTTCTTCTCTGTATTCTTTAAATTTGAATGATGAAAGACTAAAGAAAAAATAAAATTACAAAATTTGGAAGCTGTGTCATGCTCCAGATCAGCAGGTAAACTAGGAGAGGATTTTAAAGAGCTGTTTCAAGGGAGTTTCTGCTTCTGCCGCTTGTATTTGTCCGAGGTTGGTATAGAGGGCCATAAAAAAAAAAAAATGCTCAAAGAGAGGACAGCCTATACATGCTGGACAAGCAACATAGGAACTATGGGTTCTGGTATCTCTTGCATAAGTAGGAGATTGTTTTTCCTGATGGTTAGGTGGCCTTTTGTGTTCAATTTAGACAGAAGTACTAGTCGTAGTAGGCGTTTGTTTGCCACCCCTCCAGCATGCAGTAGAAAAAGAAGGAAAAATGTTATGTACCTTCTCTCATTGTGATAAAACTCTGTGCCTCCCTTCAACAAGTTCTTTTTGACAAGAGATAGAAAATGTTGTTCATGTGTCTCTTGGAAATGGGTGATAGGATAAAATCTTACAGACACTTATGGAAGAGTAACCCTCCTGCAGTAAGTGTGCCAGTGAAATATCATCTCTGAAAAATAATAGAAGACCTGGAGTAGCTCCATCCACTTATACCATGGCTTCAAACCATGTCAGTATTTTATGATGAAAAGCAAATGACGCATCAGTGTCGACTTCTGATGATGATCCCATATCAGCAAGAGAATATGTGCAACATGTCTCTCTTCTCCATATACAAGCCTATGGAAAAGAGTTAAGGATTTGCAATATAGAATTGTAGAATCATAGAATGGTTTGGGTTGGAAGGGACCACAAGGATCATCTAGTTCCAACTCCTCTGCCATGGTTAGGGAGACCCTACACTAGACCAGAAGAACTGTATATGCTGAAAGAACTGTTTTGAGAGAGTCTCTCCTGCAGTTATAATCCAAAATGGAAAATGTGGTGCGACATGTGTGGTGATGACTGTGTTGCAAGTTTATAGTTTTGTGTTTGTGAAATGTAGCCATTTCTGTCACTGAAAGTGCAGCTGTAACCTTCCAAGGAAGGACTAGAACATTGCTGTTAAGGGGGGATGCAGAAGGAAAGTGAAGCATGATGGACAAGGGAAAGTCTCAGGTGCTTTAATTGCCCTAGGACGTGATGTAGTTCTTGGTAGCTGTGGTAGCACATTATGTGTCCGTTAATACAGCAGCCTAGAAAACAACTGACTTGAGTGCTATGATTACATAGCACCAGGTAAAATTATTTCATGACCCTTTCAAGTATTGTCTGGAAAGGAAGACTGGTCCTTCTCCAAGAAAGAAATAAGAGAGAAACGTCTTGAGGGCAGAGGGGACAGACAAAGATTCAGCAGGCTTTGGGTTCTAGATGAGGAGGCCCTGGGAGAGAAATTAAATCCATAGCTGTGTCTCTATGCCCCTACACTTTTTTTTAAGAACAGGGAGTCTGGAAGGAAAGACTGCAGGAAAAGGTGTATTTAGGGATACATGGGAAAGGAAGAGATTTCCTGGAAGGCTTTCATTGTGAGTTTCCGGTCTCCAGTGCCTCTGGTTCTGATTTGTTTAATAGTGCATAGAGTTTAACGAACATGATCTGACCTGACTGTGCTTTTCTTGAAATTGATTTTACTGTCCTTGTTGAAGAGCAAATCACTAGCATTATATTAATTCCATAGAAATATGTCCAGATATAGACATATACGCATGGGCCATCTGTTTACTAGATGGGCCATGTAACTGTTTAGTAGATGGAGTGTGATGGTCCTGAAGAGCCAACTAGGCTCTTTTACTGTTACCTGGCAGATGGTGCGTGAATGAAACAAGTACAGGTTGGTACAGACACAGTTGAACTCTGCAGATGATGCAGTGACGTATAGGCAAAATCTATGAATTACAGACATTCCAGAGTAATAGTGCTTTTCAGTGCTATAGTTATTCCTGCATTTGGTGTCATTAAGAGAAGAAAAAAAGATGTGCAGCAAACTTAGGGTTGCTATCTGCTATGTCTCCATTTGAAATGATGAGCAAAGGCACCTTGCATGGATACTTCCAAGCCCTCAGCTGCCCATTGGCTTGGGGATGAGATTCAGCAATCATAGTACAGTGCAATCATATGCACAGTGGTCAGAGCAGCAAGGTTAGTTATCCTGTATCAGCCTCGGTCTGCAAACTCTTTCCTTCGACCTACCTCTGATTTCTCTCCCTTCCCTCCTAGAAGAGAGCACTGCAAAGGTACCTGAGGTAGCTTGAAGGCTGAGATGTGAATGCCCTTCAGTCATGACTCTAGAGTTAAAAACCACTATGATTTTAAAGATAATATACTTCAGAAATATTTTAGAAACTGAATTCCTGAGTGCCTGAGGGCATTACAGTTCTTGTTTTATTTTCCACGGGAACAGATGTTAGCCCTGCTGCCTTGGGATCATTCCAGCTCTGGTAATTCCGTTCTGTGTATCTAAAATTCTCACTGAGATTTCAGACGGATAAGGAAGTTATTATTTACTAGCTTTAGACTGGCACTCCTCTGGGACAATAAATGCCATAAAAATGCAAAATTTTATTAGTATTATTCTCACTTTGTTATTAGACATTGCAGTTTGTCATTCTCTCACTGTACAGGCAAAGTATAGTAAGATTTTACTGGTTTGCTCCTGTTCCTGTTTCAATCAGTGGCAAATCTCTTTTAACGTCATTGCGAGCAGGAGGTCCTTACCTAGCAAAGTGCTATAATAAAGAATTTGTGGATATAACGGAAAATGTTATTCTAAAATCTTTTTTGCTCACAGGAAGTTCTTCTGAAATGCTTCCTAGAATTAATGAATATATTTTAAGAGTGCTGATCAGTTGTAGTGGTGTAAGTTAGTAATGAATGATTAGACACAAGAGCTTGTTCAAGCACATTTGGAGAATGCCTCCTGATAGTGTACTATGTGGAATTACATGACTCAGATGTCAAATAGCTGCAAGCGATTAAAATAATGTTGTGGAGTATCGCAATTTTAAAAGTAACATCTAGCGACTCCTATAAAAGGCTGCAACTTCTAATGGAGGTAATGTAAATCAAAGAAATGCTGAATATTTTAGTGATCGGTTCTGCTTATTATATACATTCTTTTGGCACAATAGTGTAATTCTTAACTGGGTATCAGATATTTGAGAATATGAAATACGGAAAAAAGATGAATGAGAAACCTCAGAGGGTGTACAGATAATATTATGAAGGTTGAAGCAATGGGAAGACTACTCATAAACCAGTTTACGAAAATCTTAAGAACATATTTTCTACTGTTCTTTGAAGAGCTGTTATCATATTACTCTAAAATCTTCTCAACGTCTGTTTTGCTTTATATAAAGTATCGAAAGTTTAGAGAATGATTAAAACACATAAATGATAAATATATTTCCAAATATGCCAAAATCTTAAAGCAGGTTCATTTAGGAAATAAATTATGAAGTATAAAATTAGCTATAACCTGCTTATTTTTATCCTTTACATCAGTCATTTGGATAATCTAAGAAAATAAATAAAAGAAATGCATTTCTATGATAATTTTTGTACCACATTTACAAAGATCTGATGATTTAGGTTAATTGGACTACTTCTCTCCGTTGCTGAATAGTTGCATGGCAAACTTTAATTAATATCCTGTTTTCATCTAGGTTACCCTATCAGTGGGCAATTTTAAAAAGCTTTTAAAAGGAGTCTTTTTTGTCTTCAGTGAAAGTGACCCACATTGATGTTACAAGAATTAGAATTCAGCCTGACGGGAATTTTTTGTGCACCTAAGAGCAAAATTTTCCCTTGGGAAATATTTTACAATGTGACATTTTTCTGGACAGAAAAAAATTTTAAACTTTTAAAACTGTATTTTAATTCTCTGTTCACACTGCAGTACTTCTGAGATTTTGGTTTCACCAATTAGCATACTCTTCACTGTTGTTAATCTTTATGACAGCTCAAGGCAAAAATGTTCCTTAACTTGAATATAGCATTTTGCTGAGTGTGAATCCACCTGTAATGTTAAAAATGGTGTTATTAGCTGACTTAGCCTGGAAATGCTCTGAAGTTGTCAGGTCTGATGTTCAATGGATTATATTTTCATACATCACTGCTCCTCTTTTCTGGCAGTCGTGATTTCTATAATGAACTAGTTTCCTTCCTTGGAGAGGTGCTCCAGTTGCAAATAGGATTCTTGGAGCCTGCAAGAATTTTAGTGAAACACAGGAAAATTAAAGTATTATAATAGCATTTATTGTAGACAAACGCACAGTACATTTTCAAACAATGTTTCTACTATCTTTGGAATCAGCTTTTGGGACTTCTGTTTTTGTTACCTTCTGCTCTTCTCCCCACTGTCTTCTCACAGCAGCTTGTTGCCTCAGCTGTTGCTGGTGATGAGGATGGTTTTTGAATTCTCTAGCCTCTGCTAGAGCAATGTCAAGATAGTGTTCTTTTTTTAAGGTTTCATAACACAGCAAAGATCTAGCACTTCAATAGAGTATGTGTTATGGTAGGACTTCCCTGCTGGAGTTCTTCACATGAAGAAGCTCGTGGAGATGAGAAGGCAGAAAGAGCAGCAAGGCCCTTGCTGGATCCCGTTCAGTCTAGGACAGAGTGCTCTACTTGTGCAGCGTCCCAGCTTCAGAGCCGCTGTGGCAAAGCAGGCAGTGGCCAAAGGCAGCACTTTGCAGACTAAAGCAGGCTGCCTTTCTTTATTTTTTCCCCTGACCACCTCATTTGAACAAATGTGTTTCTGTTCTATATGTTTTAGCAAAATACTCACAGGATTCTGTATTCTGCATGATCACCCAGTTTATGTCTGGTCTGTAATGACAGCTGAGGTTGTCAGCATATGAACTCAAAACACTGGACAGGAAGCAGGCTTATCTCTCTTTTTGTTATAAAGAGTTTTAATAAAATCTAGGACCCATTATGCTTCACTCATTGAATCCTTCTGTGTGACAATAATTTTCCCAGTTTTCTGATTTGTAATGGCGTCAAATGCACCAAAATTATAACCATACCTACTAACCATTGTCAGGAATCTGATTATTCTTTTAGAGCTCAATCTAAAAAGAAGTTCACACATCTCTGTGTTGATACTTCTAACAGTATCTATATTTCTATATATCCAGCCTCCAACGTCTAGACAAAACTTCATGAAACCTTACTGTCTCTCCTAACAAGTCTTTCTGCCTCTCATCCAAGAACTTGGATTTGACAACGTTAAATCTTGTGTACGCAACTAAGAGAAGCAAAGCTGTACCCAGATCTCTTACTTATGTGTGATCAAGACATTTTGGTTGAGTGACTCTTCACCTTGTGCATAACCTGCACGGTTTCTGTGTTATGCCACTCATATAGTCTGAGTAGGTGTAATAACAGGTAATTTAGATGAAAACAACTCAGCTTTAACCAAAACAACATAACTTAAATCCAAAGAGTGAACTTTCAGTTAAATAATATAGTAGATCATGTAAATAAAGCTGTCCAGGGCTGTTTCCTCATCACTGCAGTGGACGCTCTACATGCTGCATGGTGACATGTAAAATTCTGACTGTCAACGTAAAACCAACAAACTGAATAATTTTTCAGAGTACGTCAACACAAATCAAGAGATTATAGAGAATTATGGCCCAGCAATATGTGCTGGCAGCCCAGAAAGCCATCCGTATCCTGGGCTGCATTAACAACAGCGTGGCCAGCAGGTCGAGGGAGGTGATTCTCCCCCTCTATTCCACTCTTGTGAGACCCCACCTGGAGTACTGCGTCCCGCTCTGGGGTCCCCAGTACAGTTTCAGTGAGTCCAGAGGAGGGCCGTGAAGATAATCAGAGGGCTGGAGCACCTCTCCTATGAGGACAGGCTGAGAGACTTGAGAACCTGAAGAAGAGAAGGCTCTGGGGTGACCTAATTGCAGCCTTCCAGTACCTGAAGGGGTCTACAGGAAAGCTGGAGAGGGGCTGTTTATCAGGGAGTGTAGTGATGGGACTAGGGGGAATGGATTTAAACTAAAAGAGGGGAGATTTAGATTAGATATGAGGAAGAAATTCTTCCCTGTGAGGGTGCTGAGGCACTGGAACAGGTTGCCCAGAGAAGCTGTGGCTGCCCCCTCCCTGGCAGTGTTCAAGGCCAGGTTGGATGGGGCTTTGGGCACCCTGGTCTAGTGGAGGGTGTCCCTGCCCATGGCAGGGGGGTTGAAACTAGATGGTCTTTCAGGTTCCTTCCAACCCAGGAATGATTCTATGATTCTGTGGGTCCATGATTCTATGATTCGAGGGAAGAGCTCGCTATATATAGTATTTCAAAATCATCAAAAACTACAGTGGTTTTCCATCTAGGATAGATTGACACATGGATTTTTGTCAAATCTATTATCAGTAGGCATAAATTAGCTATATAGGAGCCAACCCTTTAATTGTAAAACTTGGAAAAATGCAGTTATGGATTATTTTATGCCTTGTAAATTCTAGCCTTTTCCTGCCCTTTAAATTGTGCTCCAAAACTTGGAATCCCTAGAACTGAAGGTCTTACCTCACCTGGTTTTCTAGTCCTGCATGCCACTGCTTGACCTGCCCTCTGATGCAGTGTGGTGATGCTGCTGCATCAGCTCGGCGACTGTGGGGCTACAGCCTCAGCAGCTCGTATTGAGCTGCTTCGGTTAAAATGTTCTTCAGGGTTAAAATATTCTTCAGGAGTTACACAGGAGAGGAGAAGTTACAGTGATCAGAAGTGCACATCTCAGCTGAATGTGAATTCAGCGAGACAGAGGTAAACTTCTGTAGCCAGGAGGCTCTTGTTCTGCTGAACTCAGAAGTTTGCTGCATACCAGAGAAGCATGTGAGCATCTCCAAAAGAGGCTGCAATGATATTTTCTGATTGGAGATCACACACTTTCCAGTCACATCTCAGAAATTTTGTTATTGGTGCTTTTGTTATTAATGATTCTGAAGCTTGGCATTTGAGACCCAAAATATCTATCTTTTCAGTTTTGGGAGGGGAGTTTTTTTGGGTTGTTTTTTTTGTTGTTTTTTTTTGTTGTTGTTGTTTTGTTTTGTTTCTTTGTTTGTTTTTTGGTGGGGTTTTTTATTTTTGATTGGATTTTTTTTTGTTTGTTTTGGTTTTGGGTTTTGTTGGGTTGTTGGGGGGTTTTTTGTGTGGTTTTTTATTTTATTCTTATATTGCAATGTTTTCCTGGTGTCTGGCTACCCAATTTCCTCTCCATTGTGACAGTTTCATTGATACAGAAGCAAGGGAAAAGTAAAAAAAAAAGCAATTATGACACCACAAAATTTGATAAGGGATTAAAAATTTAAATTGCCTTAGGTAAGAATACACAGATCAGTTAAACTGCATCTACAAGTAAATCAGTCAAGCTGCACGTACAGCTGAAGAATAATTGCTTGCTGGTCCCTTTGGATGAGTGCAAAACAAATCAACACAGCATTAAATGCTGATTGTTGTGAGCTGTGTGTCGACCTCAGCAGCATCACAAAGCCATTGTAAGGACCTTCCCATTGTAAATGCTGAAGTTGTTTATTGGTTTGTAAATTTTTGTGTGATTTTCAAGCTACTCATTTTAATGGCACTTATCCTATAGCCCTTATATAGAGAAATTTGGATCTGTTTATATCTAGGCAATGTTTTCTGTTAGTTTCCATGTTGAAGATGCTACCTCACAGAGGTCAAAGGGCCACAATTAGTATTCTAGAAAAGATTCAGTGCTCAGTTTTCAGCCTCATGTTTCAGCCCTCTGCGTGTTAATGTCAAGTTTTCCCTCCTGCAAAAAGTAAAGTGCAAGTCTGTGGAAGGGAAGACATCCTTTAGTGGGTATTTCCTAACAGTGCAGCAGACCAGATTATGCTTTTTCTCTGTATTAGATACATTTTCCATAACACAGCTGTTAAGTCCCAAGGGACACAGCAGGGGCCATTTCCCCGCTCTGAGGCAACCCCTAACCTGTGACGGAGGGGAAGGAACCTGCTCCAGAGCACCTCTAGTGCACATCCCAGCTGCTCCGGGGCTGCAGGAAGAGCTCTGGCAGAGGCAATGGAAGTCCCTGTAGAAGTGGTTCAGAAAACATTTGGATAAGTAACTTATGGATCATGAATATTAATTTCCCTTAAAATCTAAGTAGTGGCATCTGAGTCATTGGACTCATAAATTTCTGTATTTGTTACTGCAAATAACATATACATGGAAGGAAGAAAGGAAGGAAAACGTAACTACCTCGCCAATTATTTCTTTTCAGATCTGTTTTTTGTATTTGGGCATTTGAGGTTTTAAGATCTGGGCATTTTAGGTTTCTATATTTGTACGGTGCATCAGTGAGTAAATATCAGCTGGTAAAAATGTTCAGGCAAGTAAAGATATAGCTAAGCACCTAGAATATCGATTTTCTTATGCAACTTATTATTTAGTATGTATTTAAAGATAAGCATTCTTCATTGTATCTCTGATTGAAATAAATCTGTAGACTATGTCCACAGGAAAGTGGATGATGCACTTTATGTATGTCCTAATATTCATATTATCTGCCTTATACATTTGGAGTATTTTTAGATAAGCATTTTGATGAATTGGTCAAAGTCTCACCGCATAATGATTCCTAAAAAAAGAACATTATTACAAAGAACTCAATAATAATTATAAAATAAAGATGGAAGATCCTAATCATTTTCTATTTACAAATGTCAAACTGCATGTTTCTCCACTGCAAATGAAGGGAACATGTAATGTGTAACCAAATGTTTAAAAACTGTAGAATATTTTTTTCTCTATTTAATACAGATACTTAAACATATCAGGGGCAGAATAGCTGAATTTCATATTTTATTTCTGAAAAATATTTTCCCTGAGGCTTTCAAACTCTTTGGACTCATCTTTCTCTTAGGCTCGGATTAAGTGCTTAAGAGCACACTGAATATTAAACATGTGTGTTCCAAATGGGTTGGTAAAGGGCTGTATTGAATCAAGTCTTAAAAGAGTAAATTCTTTGTTTTGCAGGATTGGTTGTATGCAAGTAAAAGAAACATTTCCCGTATAAAGTTAACGTTTAGTAACCTGTCTGTGGAACTGTTTTACAGTATCACTAATGCTAGCAGTGAGAGAGAATAAACTCGTTATACAAAATGTGAGTATTATACAATTTTTAATGCGCATCTCAGTGAAATTAAAGGCATGTCAGACTTAGGTTTTTCAATAAAGGCATGCCACAGCCCGGGGGCTTGTCATGGCTGAAAATCTACTTTGTGACATGCTTTTCACTTCTCTGAGCGACATGTGAGGCAGTGCTGCAACCCAAACTACAATAATAGCAGAGATATACCATGTTAGGCTTTTGCAGACTGCATGTATTTTGTGATCTTAACTTATAAATAGCAATATAAAATTACAGTAATAAAATTACAATAATAAATTCGGTGTTAGGTTGGCTTTATTTTTTGAGGTTTGCAAATGTTTTTGAAAAAAACATGAAGCACGGACTCCTCTCAGTCAGCAACTAAACACAGCTGTATGTGATGCAATCCCCATACAATAAAAAACTATATTTTCTCTTGTGTCTTTCATACAAACCGTATCTCAGACTGCTTTCCACAATGCTCAGTAATGCCTGGCAGTACATAGGAGATAGTAACCAAGGAAGGAGCTGGTCCAAATGCCCTGTAAGTCACTAGAATAATCTCATCCAGCAGTTGATCTCATACAGGAAGAGGAATGAGTAAAAAATTCTGAAACACAGCAATTCCCTCATGCTTTGATGAGATTTTAGGAAGGGAAAAAAAGGATGACTGTCTTTCTCTGCCAAAGTAAAATTATTTTCCCCATTTTTGTGAAAAGAATTAACTCATCATGGTGAAATATTTAAGATCTGTTACATTCACAAGATTCTGTTGTTGTTCTTTCAATTTTCTTTCAGTTATAAGAAAAGTTACCTGTAATAACCACAACCTTTTAGCTATATGTAACTTCAAGTTCGTGTCCCTTCAACCTTTTTTAACCGGCAGCCAAAATAAGGCACAGTTTACATTAATAATTCAGACTACACTATCTGTTTGACTCCAACACTGGTTGTAGCTGATCAAACACGCATGGCTTCATTCACAGAGTGACAATGTAGATGCTTGATGCAGAGCCTCGAAGCCCTGCACCTGCGATTCGCTCTTTGCCACCATCTCTCTGCCACTCCAAGACAGTACTGCCTTTTGCTCTTATTTCTGTACTTGCAACAGAATCCTACTGGTCATGACCAGAGCTTGAAGTCTGTATTAAAGACATATTTCCTTCTCCTAGCCTTCTTTGTGCTGTAGATCTAATCTGCTTCTCCTGCTATAGTTCTTCATTAATTACCTTTGCAGTACCTAAATGAAAAAGCTTTTTTCTTTGCTGATTGCCTCCTTCAAATATTTGTGGCAATATATCTTTTTAGTTGTTATTCAACCGTTCTGTATAGATGGAAAGATCTTAATCCTCCCCAGGAAATTAATCCCTATGTACTTAATTTGATTTAAATTCCTCTGCCAGTGCATGTGTTAAGAAGCGATGTGGCAGTGCGCAGGCCATTGATTTAAATGCCGCGATGTGAGAGGGGAAATAGTATTTGACATGCGTAATGCTGGCAAAAGTTGCTTTTGTGTTGTGACTTTCTGAACGTCCCTTCATTAATTCACGTCTTTCTGCAGTGGCAGTGTTTGTAAGCGATAGTTTTCTTGATGTCGGTTACTGCAAAGCTTTCTCCAGGCAAACACTGGCACTTCCGCTTCTCCTCCTCACCATTTCTCCTTGTTGCCTCTAGAATTGTATATTAGTTTCTTCAGATCTACCTTATTTTATTGTATACAGTGATGACTTTGCTGTCCAGATTCTTGAAGCCTGGGTATTTTGTTAGTTTAGTCTTGTAACTACCTGCAGGAAGGCAGCACTGACGTGCACGGGAACAGTTGGCCTGCTCCCTGGCCTTCCTCTGTGCAGTCCTTTGCAGACAGGGTAACAAGGATGCCTTTATGCACAGAGTGTGTTCAGTTCATCTCTCTCTAACGTTAATAAAGGCAAGGCCTTTCAGTGATTCTGATATTTCCTATATAGCACTTCTAAAATGTGCAGTAATTAGCATGCATTTGTACACACTGATTGTAGACATGTAGCATTAAAAATACAAAATATTTCTTCAAAATTTGAAAGTCTCAAAATTCTCCCCAAAACTCCTGACAATACTATTGTTGACATTTTTCTGTTCTACTTGTGTCAGTCTGGGTGAAGTGAAAACCACTTTTAAAAACCCTCCAAGCCCAAAACTAGGTTATCAGGAGTTATCATAAAGTAACAGGTGAAATGTGGAAGCTTGTTCCTACTAGTTATGTGGGAAAGCTGAATATCGAATACTACTTTGTGGAAGTTGTAGGCAAATATTGTTTTTACGATCTATTTGAAAAACAAAACCTGACCTGACCTGATTTCACTGTAGATCAAAGGTTTAAAGATGATGCGACTTGCAAACCATTGGTTTTTTAAAGGCCATATGTCCCCATACTGCTGAAAAAGGTGACAATCAGAAAAAAACAAGACCTGCTTAGAAAACCAGATGGTACCATTTGCTTCAGCAGGAGGAATCATAATTCTCTTCAGATTACCCATCCAGGATATAAAACAAGAAAAGATGATTCATCGTAAAGAAGAGTGTCTCATGTTCTTGTTTCAGGCCTGCTTTTCAGCTCTCCCCCCATTTTGTCTTACTGTTTCCTCTTAACTTTTGTGAAATCAGCAAACCTGTTATGCTGGACAGTAAATGGAATACTGATGGGAACTGAGGGTCCAAAAAAACTGTTCCCTTGCCGCTCAAAAGGTTGTTTCTCAGTGTAGAAGTAGAGTAACCCAGCAGCAGCAGTCTTGGGCTGGCATATGTGACTCACACTGCTGTGAATTAGGCACCATTTCCAACACTGCCTGAAGTGATATTCTGTGATAGGCTCTGACAATTTACTTGTACGGCGCATGTGTTTGAAGGTCAGACACAAGAATCAGCTCTAAGTGTTGTGGAATGTGT
The DNA here is from genome assembly GCA_013399095.1 of Psophia crepitans. Lineage (NCBI taxonomy): Eukaryota > Metazoa > Chordata > Aves > Gruiformes > Psophiidae > Psophia > Psophia crepitans. Next base: position 116,759 of record VWZZ01003370.1, on the reverse strand, counting down.
TAGAAGTGTAGCCAGCAGTCAGCAAAAATTGGAATGTGCATTCTTGTAACAACTATCCGTATGATCTTTCGTTCTAATGCGTGGCATTTCGCGCAGTGTGTCTGCATGAAAACCTTTTCTTGTGTTTGTTACACATTGAAACAAGCAGCCAGATTTGACAAAACTTGAAAAGTTTTGGTGGATCTGATGCTTGTTCAAGTTCTGCAGTGGTTGAGGGTGAAATGGGAAAAGGAATAGAGAACTAACCCAAGACTTCAGCACCGTTGAATGTACCTCGTTTTCAGGAAATCGGCTGTTTATTTCAAACACTGAGCTACAGTATTTTCTGTTTACATCACTGCGTACAAGACATAGGTAATAGGAAAGAGGCAAAATGCCCAAAGAATCTTGAAGAGCTTCCTATGACAGCACCCTTCGTTCATTACAGGGTGGACTTAAGTTATGGAATGTCTCTGTGATTAGCACCACTCTGAGATACACCAATTTTGACTGACTGCATACAATGACCAAACAATCTTGATTTAACTTAATACACATAGAAACAATAAGTACAATTTTATTATAACTAATATTATTGGGAAGAAGAGAATCATGAGCAAGAGATTTCTAGCATTTGATGTACAGAATTTTTTTAAAATAAAACTCCAATAGGAGGTTGTGCATTGAAGCGTACTTGCTTTTCCTGCCATGGATTCCTTAGATAAATTTGGAAGCAAAAATAGTTCATCTCAAGCTATACTTGGAAGTACTCTTTTAGGAAACTGTTTCTGATAAAAAGAATATTTTAGAGAAAAAGTCCACAATACTAAAATAGCGTAACAATTGCCAGATCACTTTTTCTGTGCTAGACTACTAGACTGTCATAAGATGGAACATACAATTATCTCATTAAATATAAACAATCAAAGTGGAGAATACTTTCTCTGCCATTTCTCTATTTCTCACCTGTAAGTAATATTCAGTATATTTGTGTTGTGTGACATGCTGATTTTTATATACACTTTAATATACACTTTTACATACATGCCTAAACCATAACACTTACACATTTTAAACATGGGAATATTTTATATCCACCTGATCATCATTTTCACTTAGAAGGAAACAAAGAATTATCATAGTGCTCTTCTGCACGTCTAAATTGTATAAATTAAGCACTGTTAAATAAAAACAGCAGCTGGCTTCTGCTGTAACTTCAGTGGGAGTATGGGGCCCCATGTAAAATGCATTTTATTTGGACAAAGAAGTTACAGTGGCCTGAGGTAGTCCACATACAAAATATAGAGTCTCATCCTTTCCAGTGAGAGTAGTTAATAAGGAAGTTTCTCTTGCTTAGATATGATGGAATATTTAGCCCGTTATTTTCCATGGGAATACTGCTATGATTAAAATCTTGGTGCAGTGAGTAAGTGGCTCGAGTTCTAAGAATGAATCTTAAAGAGGTTTAGAGACTCAGAAAATCTCCAAATTATGGTCTTTATTAATAAGTAGTGCATGTTCTGGGTAAAAATAGTCATCATTTGGACACATTTTGACAAAAAAGAAAAGACAAATGCTGTCTTGAGACAGAAATTTGTATTAATTAGACTTCACTGATGTCAGTAGACGACTTCAGATATTTTCTATGATGCTGTTGATCAAATACAGATTAGAATGACTGGAGACATTAATTTTCTCCCCAGACATCACCTTTAAATGGGATATTGATAGTCTGTTGGGAGTTAGACATAAAAAGGTTTGCAACTGGAAGCAACTTTATCACTGGATCCACTACTCCCTATGTACACCCCACTGTATAGGGAGCAAAATAAAGGTCAGTCTTTAAAAAGTAAAGGTATGAACATTATGTCTCTCTTCAACACTATGAACATACCCTGGCAAGAGTATGAACATTGTGTCTTCTTTGTCTGTAGGACAGATTGTGTCCACCCTGGGAGATAAATCAGAGAACACTGGAAATTGTTCCTGGCTTCAAGCCACAGAAATTGTTCTCAGGGTTTAGTAAGTAAAATTCCTTCTCCTGAATAGATTGAGTGTATCAGCAAATGTCTCATCTCTTCTACTCCAGTGTAGTCACCGAGCTACATTACAGAGGAAAGACTTCTGATGAGAAAAAAATGGAAGAGCCTGATAGATAAAGCCCTCTCTGTCTCCAGGGGTTACCAATGCACATTATCTGATGGCTAGTAATAGAAGAGAGAGAAGAAGGATTGGAAAACAGTGCTACATAAATTCCTATATCAAACTTGGACAGTACCACAGCCCAACAGTACCCCCTGGTACCCAGACCTGCACCATTTCCTACGAGTTCCTGTTCAGGCAATCATTTTTTCTTCTGTTACCAGGAGACACAGCAATATGGCCCTGCCAGGGAAGCTGACTTGGTTTAATGGCTTCAGAAAACCGGTCTGATATAAGAGGAATCTTCCTTATACGGTTATTCTAAGCTTTTGAAAACAAGATACTTTATATGCTAATCAGATTTCCATTATTGCAATGATTGCTTTCTTGTCCATTAATTACGTACACTTTGATCAGTCAGCATTAGTACTGTGCATAAAATAGCTTTACAAATATTTAATAAATGAGTTCGCATTATTAGTGTTTTTAAAGATACTTGTTGCTACAAATTAAGAGATTCCTTTTCCAGCTTAGAATATGAAGATAAAATGTGATCTAATTTGAGAAGCAATTGTTTGTTAGCTGTTTTGCAATTATTAATTCCTTTTATGACTGGTAGAAAGAGAGTAGAATCTCCTTTTAAGTGCTGTGTCCTCATTCTAGCTGGAATTCAACATTGTCAGATCAGTTCAATATAGTGAAAAACATAATAAATATTCATTGAATGCCAGTGGCAGAAAAGGAAATACTTTCTTATTCTAATACCACTTTATTTGAGACAGATGAAATAAAAGGCTTCTCAGTAGTTATTTTGAGACATTTAATACACTATAGGAATGCCATACACTTGGCCAATTAGCATAGACGATCGAAGACAAGCATTGAAAAAATAGAAGTAACTCATTTTTAAGCGCAGCTGTGAATACAAGGTTTGCTGCTATTGTACAGAGCCGTGCAGTTTGTCAAAGTATTAAAAAGAAATTTAGTCCCATTCAATTCAGCGTGAGTGTGTTGACCGAGATAAGGAAAAGGTTACAATACTGGAGATAGCCAGAGAAAATAATGGAATCTGTCATTTGTCTTCCTTCAGGCTATTTAGCTATTATTGCTGTCTTTCTTCATGTTCTCCTCTCTAAGAAGCCAAGCGCCTGATGCCGGAATGCTTTAATTACGGAGGTGTCAGCGTGAGCTTCAACAAATTGTGCTTGTTTAGAACTTGTAGTGTTGAATCTTTTCTAGCAAAATTGAACAATACTGCATCTTCAAACAATGGTTTCTTTGTTTTCCAGTGAGTTCTCTTTCAAGTGTAATGCTTTCTTCAGACCCTGAAGGTCTGATGTCTCAAACCAGGCTGAAGAATGCAGCCAAACTGATAAGAACAGTTTCTAAACTGACATCGACCAGGGAGGCTTCTGAGTATGAGGCAACCTCCTATTTCCCTGGGAACAGGAAAATGAGCAAAGCCGGGGCTGGGCCACTGGACTTGCCTTCAAAGGTCTTACCCTAAAATGGGTTCAGCATCCTCCACAGAATGGAGTTTCAGGACTTCAGCAGGAGCTGAAGTGCTGCCAGCAATGGTCCCAGCGGATTTGCACTGGCATCGCTTTGCTCGGTTGCCAGAGCACGCTGCTGGGGCTCTAACAGCAATCCAGCCCAGCTCAGCACAGTGCAGGGCGGTGGGGCTGGGGTGCTGCTGCTGAGACATTAATCTGGGCGAAAGGAAACCTCGCCTTGCATTCAAATGAGTGCAGTCCTTTTCTGAATAGAAGTTAAGGAAATTAGTGTACATTGGTAAATTTTATTCTTTAACTAGTGCAATTATAGTCAATCAAAAATTACCTGTTCACCATCAGCCCTCTGATACACACACAAATATTTTTTTTCAGAATATCTGAATATTTTCTGTATTTCAAAAAATCTAGCAAATTGTTTTTATAATTTCAAAAGAAAACATTTCATATTTTCCTCTCAAGCAAAATATTTTTTAAATGTGAAAATGGATTGTAAGTCCTTTTTCCATGAGATGATTCTGTGGGGTTTTGTCCTGTTTTCCACCTATTTTTCTACTTCTTTTAAAATTTATTCTTTTTCCTTTTTTATGCAACTAAGTAAAAGTAAGGGATATACTGATTTCAATGTCTCTTAAGTATTAAAGTAAAAAATAACTGAAGTGTGTTTTTCCGCCAAAATTATCAGAGGACACTCTTAGTCACTCAAATGAGCAAGTGGCAAGATGCAGACTTTCACCATGCAACTTAATTAGTAATGCCCACATGTAAACTTCATTTAAAGTACATGTTAGTAAAATGTACTAAACCAAACCTAAGCCTAGAAGTTCGGGATCTCTGCTCTTTGGACTACGCCCAATACACAGGCAGCTCTACCTCATGGGCAAGCCCGTCTGAGTGCATGGGAGATGTAGCACAGTATCTTTGTCTGGTTTTCACCTAGTCGTCTGATGCAGGGTCACAAGAAAAATGGGTGCAAAGAAGCAGCTAGAACAGAGCTGTAGGAGAGGTGACCCGGGGCTGGACTGAAGGGGCTAGGAGAGGGCACATCAATATCAGCTCTTGAACTTAATTATTGAATATGTTCATTTATGCCTCACGCTAAAAGTAGGAGTGTTATTGACGCAACTTGCTGATAATATGGATTTCAAAGACATTTTTAAGTTAGAAGACAATTAAAATCTCATGTAGGAAGAACTGAAAGATCTTCAGGGTTCCAGTGAGAGGCACTGGAGGAAATAAAGGAAAAGCATGCAAGACTGTGCACCGAGGCAACTGTCTGCTGTAGACATTAGACAATGCTTTAGGCATTTAAAGAGAATGTAGGTTCAGACAGGAGCAGCACAGAATGGTTCCTCCCCAGTCTCACTTTCAAGGATGCTGAAATTCAAGCCTTGCCTCCATTCTGGAAAATGAAGTTCACTATACGCTTTCTGCGCAAGGGAGGCATTTCAGACTGGGTAGGTAAGAGCCTACCTCCTATATAATACCAATTTTTGTGGTGGAAAGATAACTCAGCTGGTTTTTCCTCTCCCTGTGGTGGCTCAGAGAATATGCAGTACGCTGAGAGGAGAACTACTTGTTCTCCACATAAATATTAGCCAAAAAACACAGGGGGAAAAGCTGTTTAGTTCATATCATACTATGAGCCTAAGAGTAAGTATATGGCCAAAAATAAAAGGAATCTAAAAGCTAAAGGAAAACTTAAAATGACCAGAAGATTTAGGATCAGAAGCAGTCTTCTGATGGGAATGATGGAAGTTAAAAGCTTCCCATGCTGAGTTTTATAACTCCAAGAAAGGACTTGGATATGAATACAGTCCCTTGGAAATGCATTAATGGAGTAGTAGTTCCCTTCCAGACTCAAACCGATCATTTTTTCCTGTGTAGATTTACCAGTTCACTCGCGTGGGTGCATCTGAATTAGTTTGCACGACATGGTGTAGATACCATATTGGGTATGAGAATGTTGAAGGGAAAAAAGAGAGACATATCTAGCCCTTAGCTATTTCGTGTCATTAATTGGACTCTGCACACTGCCTTGTGTTAGAAGAAAAACAAAAAGGACTCACTTTACTAATAACTTGCATTTCTTCTCATTTCTGCAAATTATCTGGTGTGACTTCAGAGCTGACAATGAAATATTACCTGGTGCCTTGTTTCCTTCTCCATCATCATCATGTCTGTAGGGAATCTTGAAGAGTTTACAAATGATATCTTCCTTTAAAAATGAACTATTTCTCTGTTAAGTGAGTGTGTATTCTAGATATGTCTCAATTTTTTAGTATGACATTGTTTTTACATTAATTTTAAGGCAGAGAATGTATTTGAAACAACTAAATATTTCACAAATTTTTTTTAAAGCATAGACCACAGTGGGATAAGGTTCAAATATCAGTAAGTCTTAACTTTAGTGTTCTGAAAATGTAGGAAAAGTGATCCCAAAGTGACACCACTAGTCTAGGCATGGCTTTATGGAGTCTGAAGAGATCTACACCTTTGAGATATACGCCAGCTGGGAAGCTGTTATGCCATGTAGGATCTAATGGTATATGGCGCTCATCACTCACAACCCAGAAAGCGAACTGGGCTTCTTCCAAGGTCTTTGGATCTGACTGTATTCTGAAGAACACAGAGACTACTGTCTTTCCTCAGTAAAAGTGCTACAAGAATATAAATAGAGAAACTTTAAAGTTTCAAAACTCCGCCAATTATATCTCATTGTTTCTCTGCAGGCTGTTGGCACAGATTAGAACAGCCTGAAGAATTAAAGTGGACAATGAAAAGGGCTGAATTTGATTTTATCAAGAGTATGTTGGTTAGACCTCCTTCCTGCCACTGCCAAGCCCGTTCAAATCTCCATGCCCAGCAATGCTAATGCTATTCTCTGCAGCTTTCGGCCAGAATTTGATGCTGATGAAAGCATCACCTGGAGGGATGCAGCGCTAAAGAAGTGGAAGAGGATGAAACATCTACTTCATTATCATCAAACATAGCTGTCTTCAAGAGTGCTTTGTGATATGGAAAGCAATATAGACAAAATCTGAAATTTTAAAGAAAAGTAATTCTTAGAGTCCTAGGATTAGAAATAGGCTTTTAGCTTTACAGAAATAGCCATCTTAAATGTCATAGTAATTCTGACAGGTGTCAAGTAAAGCCAAAACTACAACTGGCCTAGAATAAAAGGCTATTTGGAGCTTGCAGTCAATTTAGATGAACGTAGATTATTGTTGTTCCACTATGAAATGGAAAACCATCCTATTTCAGTGACTGTCACTGGGAAGTATATATTAGAAAGTTAATGTCCTGGACAGTTCCTGTGTGCCTTGAGCTGCCTTAATTGATTTGCCAGAGAAAGGTTTAAAATCCTCTAGTCACTAGAAATATTTCCTGAATATCGAATAAGAGGGTTTGAGTTCCTATATAAGAGCTTGTACTGAGTAAAGAGAGAAAATCAGTGTTTGTGTTCTAGGCATGGATGACCGTTCACTTAAAAAACCCCAGACTTTTATCTGGTTCCAAATAGTTTTTCCTGATTGGCATCACCTCACACTTCTGCCTGCAGAGGAATTTTCAGATTTAGAGTAGCCATATAACACTGGGAGTGAGTCTTCTGTCGTAGCCTTTTCTCTAGTCAGTAGCAAGAATCATCCAAGACTGACAGGTATTCATACTTAAAAAGAGATTTTAAAAGCTGTCTGGTCTTCGTGCTTTTTTTTTTTAATTTTCTTTTCTAATTAAGGCAGTTTTAAATTAAAGTTGCTCCTTTAGAATAATAGTCTGAAGATGGTGCGTTCAGTACTTGCACGTGAATAATGCTAATAACATAGGCTGCCTGCTCATTAGCAAGAACGTAGTAAGCAAAGTAATCTCCTGCGTCCAGCCAGTGTGGCAGAGCCTGGGCAGGAAGAAGTGCACCGAGAGGAGGTAGTGGCTCTTGCCATCTTTCAGGTCATCATCAAAACAAATGAATTACAGCCTGTGCGGTTGTGCTCTCTGCTAGGATTAATGTAGTTTAAAGAAAATGGAAGAAATTACTTCAGAACATCATCTGAAATTGCACTGTTGAAGAGATAGCACTGTTGCTTAATGCGGTGTCCTTAAAAGGCTTTGTGCCATCTCTTCTGATTCATTCTTACAAAAGCAGTGGAAAAAAAAACCTGTGTGGTGGAATATAATGCGCTGTTACGCTGTTTCCACAGACACACAGAACTGGAAACTGAAATCATCGGGGACTCAACCTCAAGAGAACAATTCTGAACATCACCTCAGCAGCTCATATTTACTTTTTAATACACACTGAACAGGGCTTGAGTTCCCAGTCCCAGTGCTTCAGACTGTTTCCTCTTCTCTTGCCACCCTGAAAGACAAGTTATTTACATCAGTGTTTTTACACACATCTGAAAGAGATTTAGTCAAGAGCAAAAGAATTATTTTGCTCGCGCTTCAGAGGCCAACCATAGATCAGCAGAGCAGCTAAATATTAGTAGTCAGCACTTGGTTACATATATCACCAGACTTGAAAACGTTTGTTGCAGACAATACCAGAGCCTGTCATTCTGTTTCCAAAGTATTCAGAAAAAAAGTCACCAAAAAGTTTGGCAGGTATATGTGTTTCATTTTAATTTCTTTCCTGTCACGCTTTTAGACCTAAAATCATTAATGATCATACTTTAGGCCGCCAACAAAGAGCACATGGCTCATGTAGCAAAAAAACTATATCACAGGATAAAAGAGATATGGCAAGAAAGAATGGTAAAAAAGAGCAACTAACTGCTTTGCCTCATGCTGACCATGAGCCTAGCTGAACGTGTAAAAGCACGTTAATAAGTGATAAAGCATCAAGATTTCTCCTTTCTTGACCTGCGATGGCCAGCAAGTGCAATACTGTTTAATGCATTATTTCCTGGCTAGTATCCTTTTTTCCCCACCTTCACCTGCTGGTCCTTGTCAGGAGCATTATTCCCTTAGACTTGCTTCTGTGCATAAAATAGGGTGCTCAGATGTTCATAAATCATACTTCTGCTTGCTGTGCTGGAAAAAAAGAAAGGGTATGATCGTGCTGTCTCATTTTAGCATAGCTGTGTAAAATTGTGTATATGCATCTAAATGCTAATCTAATGGAGCAGCTTAGTCTGGGCTTCTCTCATGTCATTGTGCTGGCAACAGCACGCTTTTAAACAAAGACAACTGATGACAGAGGACAATGCTGAGATGGAGGGAAGAAATTTCATAAAAAAAGTTCTGTCCATTCTCCATCTGAATCCTGCACTTCCATGAAAAAAAGAGATTAAGTTTATGGTAAAGTTCAAACAGCAAAATATTAGTTATAAATAGAGGCACCCTTCTACTCAGCAAGAGCATCTGTGTTTCAGTTATGGATAGCCTTCCTGTGAAAATAAATAAGAAAATTGAAAATGGGGCTTCAAAAGTAGAGATAGGGAAAAACATAAATCCCCTCTCCTATGAACAAGAGACTGAATGGGACTCTATTTAGAAGGGGGTTAAGTGGCAGCATGATGGAATCATGGAGGTAAGACTTCAAGTATTTTGCATTTTCACATAATCCTAGATTCAGGATGCATGTGAATGATAGACAGATAAAGATGTTGTTATACTTGATCACTTTTTCCCAAAATTTGAAACTTAAGGTGCTGGTCTTCACTTGCCATTTCTTCCAGCCCAACTGTGGAATACAACTCTGTCATTCTTATCATGATATTAGGAGATGCATCATGCAGCCATTTTTTGAGGAAACCTGTTTTTGGGAAATGCTTGTAATTCAAGATGGTTCGTACTGAAGGAACCAGGGAAATTACTTTTTTTAAAAAAATATTAAAAAAAAAAATTCTAGAAACTCTATTACTTATTCTGTAGGCCTTTAAGGAAGGGCCTACAGATGTGGGCCAAAGCAAAGAGCACACCTGACAATGCCACAGACTACTTGTATCAGAACGAAGCCCATCTTTTTTATTTAAAATTGCTGGATAATTTTGTAAGGAACAGTTTTTGCACTGAAAAAAAAAAAAGGAAAACCAAAGTGTCTTTTATATGTCTGTCTTCTGTGCTCTTTATTTCCAAATGGCTCCTGATGTGAATCTGTACATCTGCTTATTCCATGCTTCGCTCATGTTCAAGCAGTTTTGTAACCTATTTAAAAATCATCAGTGTTTCCTGAACTCTGAGATAAAGCTGATTTTCCATTTTTCTTTCTGTTTACCGAGAGTTCATGGAAGAAGAAGCTACATAAGAATATATGAAGTGTGCTATGAGGTCAATAGACTGGTTCAACTCCCAGTCCTCTGATTCTAAACAAAACAAATACATAAGTAGTCTCCATTCAATGCAAATTTCAGAAGTCACTGCCTGCTGTGCAAAGGAACAACATGAAAAACAGCACTGATTTTTCTGTTTTAGACTGTTGTCCTAAAAGTTTCCATGAGTGCCTCCTAGTTCCAATATCATGGGATTTGATGAACGCTGGTTCTTCATTCTTCTTTTCCATCACTGTCATGATTACCAGAAAATTTTTTTCTTGGCACTTCTGTTCCATCAATTTATCTTCCGTCTTCCCCCCTTTCTTTCTCCAAAATCCATGTTTTCACATTTGGGAAACTTACTCATTTGCAAGTATATTTTTCAAACATTACTCCTGTGGTGCAGACAGATATTTAATGTTCAGAAGTAAGCATGTTCAATTTTTCCAGCTGTTTTATGCCTGCTCTGTCATAGCTAGAACACAAGTATCTGTTTAGATGAGAATGGTGGTATTGCTTCATTTAGAAAATGTTAGCCAAGACCAGATTTTTAGCTGTGTTTCACACCTGCTCTTTGAGCTGCTCTGCTGCTGCTGCTCTCCAGGCACCAGTGTTCAGTTACCCAAATCTTTTAGAAAATGTCATAAGAAAGAAAACAGGCAGTGAAAAGAGATCCCTTTGGATCATAAAATATTTTAAATTTAAATCTTCAGTCTTGAAAATTCTGACAGAAACACCTTTTCTGAAAATAGTCTCAGGGCCTGAAAAGCAGCAGTCACTGCATCTGCTTTCATCAAATGTTCTAGAAACATTTTTTCCACAGCCCTCTAAGGATGTAAAATCACGGATTCAGGACCATTGTTGATTTTATGGAGCATTTTAATTTTCCTCACCCTGTGCCTTCTGCTCTCCTCTCACTGTTCTGAAGGTGACAATTACCTCTTTATCCCACAGGGGTTGACAACTTTATTGCTGTCTCCCTAGTATCCTCTCTTCACTGTGCTTACATCTCCTGTGCTTAGCTCTTTGTCTCCGGCTAATTGAGCGGTGTAACTAGGTTGAAACCAGAAGAGTTGTGCACAAGCTGCCCTCAGCTGGAAGTTTGCTGTTTTGTTTCAGAAGCAAAGTTAGACTTGCAGAGCTAAAAGCTTGTTGGGTTACTCTCAACTATGTCCTTTGATAGGCTGAATGATGTACCCTTTCTCTATAAACGCCGCTGTCTCAAACACGATGTTTGGGGGGTGGAAGGGGTTGTGAATCACAGCAGGTAGCTCTTCACCACCCAGAAGCTGCAGAGCCAAGACCCGCAGAAAGCCTGCTTGGTGTTTTGTGCGTGTCAGGGAAGGCACGTCTGTAGTTAAGGAGTCCTGTATGAGTAAATTAAGCGTGTGTAACTCATGAGTAGCAGGCTGTGTGGATGGCATGATAATACAGAAAGGCTTCTGAAAGGACCTGGGCCTAACAGCGGGTGTCTCGCTCCCTCCCTCCTAACTCTTTCTGCTAACAGCTGCGTCCTTCCAGGACTCCTTTTGTGCTGGCTCTGGTTCTGGCACTAGAAAGCAATTCAGAAACAACATCTCCCCCAGTTGCCAAAACAATACAAAATGAAACAAAAAAAATAATCCCCGAATAATCATCGCTGGTTTAACAGGCCACTACAGCTCACGTAGGTGGTCTGATGAGTGCTGAGCTACCACCAGGTAGGTGTAGGACTGTGCAGCTAGGAACAACGTGGGAGGGCAATACCTGCCCTTTGGGTGTTAGCAAGCTCTTCGGGTTGCTGTCCTGTGATGCTTCACCCTCCTTGGCTCCTACTTTATTGTACAGTAAGGACACTACAGGATCAGAAGTACAGCTTGATTTTGGCAGTTATCACAGAACTTAAAGGGACACTTTTAATTGTATACTCATTCTTCTTTGACAATAGAGCACTGTGGTTTAAATGAAAAATATAACTTCGATTGCCTTCATTATCCCACTGCATGCTTTTATTTAAATGCTTTAATTTATATTAAATATCTAACTCAAGAACCCCCAAAATAAACTGATCTGAACCCCCCCAAAAAATAAACTACGTTAGTTTATTTTTGGAAAAAATACTCATGGTCACTTTTGGAACTGGTTTGACTGTGTATGCTCAGGCATTTCAGGGAAAGCTGCTGGGGATAAACACTGTTATATGGGAAGATGACTTGCCTGTAGGGCAGAGTGGCCCAGATTCCTGGGCAGCGAGGAGAAACTGAGGCAGAGCCCTAAAATGTGTTGAGCCGTTGGGAAGTGCTCGGGGGACGTGAGTTCTGTGGCATTAAACTGTCTTGCACCCGTCTGCGATGTGTGTGTCGACATACTGGTGATCTCTCCTCTCATGAAGAGGTATTTGTGTTACTAATTTAGCTTGAATATATATAAATATGACATTTAAAATCAACAAGAAGATACCAAATATAAGCTGAGCATATAATACAAGTTTAAATAAATAAAAAATTGTTTGGTGCCATGTGGGGTAAAACTGGTGGAAGCAGGCATGGTCTAAAGCAAATCTTTTTTGTATGTTTAGTACTGAAAATCACAGAAATAAAAGTTATTTATTTATTTCTGTGTTTACTATACTGAGATGCTTTGCTGTAGAAAATAAACAGTAAATGAAATGACAGTCAAAGTGCAGAGCCGGCCCTGACAGAGAGCAGTTAAGAGTCTTCAAAACTCTGATTTTATTGACTGATGAAGCTGAAGACATGAATGAAAAAATGTGTTTGCTGTGGATTTCAATGTGTGAGGAATGAAAGAATTCTAACTTTGGCATGGGCCTATGTCCAGAGCTGAACAATAACACTGTCAGTGATAATGCAAAGAAACTTCTAATAAATACTAGTGCTCTGTGGCTTGAAAAGAGCTTAATGACATGTTCATAATGTAGCAAAGGTAACTACTTTTTATCCACCAGGAAAAAAATAAGATATAATAAACAGCTGCTTCCAACTCTAGACAAATGACTAACTGCTATAAAGACAGGGGAAGTCCCATGTGTCTGAAATAAAGCTAATGTTGGCTAATATTTTGTGAGTGCGAACGGATCTGACCACAAATAAAGGACTGATGACTTAAGGAACATCCATTCAAGAAGCAAGGTGAAGATCGTACATCCAGGGAGGGTAGAGACTGTCATTTTAGTAATGAGATGAAGTGCAGTTATTGTGTATAACAGAGTACATGTGAATAGGACAAAAATCTATGTTAGGCTTGTAAAGCAGAGCTCACAGAAGGCAACAGTATGCAGAAGAAACAGGGACATGATGTCCTTCTGTGTGTCAGTTGTGAGACTGACTCTACTGAAATGTTTGGACCAGTTCTGGTTTTCATCATTTGTAAAGGACGTTAAAGCACTGTAGCTTTTTTGGGGAAAAAAAAAATAAAGAGAAAAAAAAAGAAAAGAAGCCAGACAATTACAGGAAAAACAGCTGGACTGAGAGATATATCTGAAAAAAACCACAAACCAACACAAAACCACACACATAAGCTTCCATATTTCTGTTCTCCAAGCCACCTAACTTGCAATGTGCAACTAGTGTGTTTTCCCTTTTGGGGTGGTGGTCCATTCAGGAAAACTGAATAAAGTACACTGGTGTAAGACTGCATTATGATTAACGCAGCTGCAAGGGACCCCAAGTGTAGGTTGTGGGGATGCAGCATGCAGCAGTGGCTGAGCACACACCCCAGCAGTATGTGCCACACTGTGCCAGGCTGAGCTCACTCAGCTTCTCTTCCACCCTCTGTTTGCACCTCCGGATGTCTCTTGGACTCCAAGCCATGTACTTTCTCTTTCCTTGCCATCAACTTTACAAGGCTAGTAGCTGATGTTAAGGTGCCTGTCCACCTCTCAAAGTTGAGCAAATCAGTTATGGAATTGGTATTTAGTCTAGCATCACTTTTGCAACTGGTGAAGAAAATACAAAGAAAGAAGAAAAAAAACCCAAACCTGTAGGTGTAGATAGAAGAAACTAAATTAGGCATTCAGATAGCAGTGTGGTTTCTATTGGTGTCCATTGGGATGGTCTTTATGTAACAAAGAGGAAAGCTTTGCTGATTAATTTAATGTGTAGTAAAATATGTGGTTTAATCTAAGTAATTAAGTTGTGTGGTTGATTTAAAGGAGAGAGATCACATTTTGCATCTCTCGAAGTAAAATAATTATTTGACTAGGAAATATTACTTGAATCAGAGAATCATGTTCTGAAGTATTGACAATATTGACATTTCTTCTATTATTTTTTTTTAAAATGCTACTTCTTATCGGTACGTTCACTGATCCTTTTGCTAATAAGTATCTAAATATTCCTATGCAAAATGGAAGCTAAAAGAGGATTTTGCTGGTTGTTATAGTCACATGGATTTCATAAGATCTAGATTTTATGGTGGATCACACCGTAAGCTACAGTCTGTACCAGCACATGTGCTGGAGCATGTGTTGAAGTAAAAATAAAGGACAAAGAAGTACTAAGATTTGCTTTCCTAAAGTCAGAGCTTAATGTGTGCAGTAGGAATATATATTATTCAAACATCTGCTACTATAAATAAAGAAAAAACACTTTGTAATTTATGAATCTCAAGTATAAAGAAGATAACTCTTTAGCTAAATCTTATGGTATGTTATCTTGGTGGCAAAGAAATGGCTTGATGTGAGCCATAGAACATCGTCAGATTATAACACGCTTCTCATGCCATAAATCAGCACATCATTTCTGCAAAACGGGTTTCTGAAACACTGGTTGGCTTATTTCTTACTAGCATTGCTTTAAGTTTATAAAATTAAATACTGCATTTTATTATATATTTAGATCACTTTTTTTACCCTAAATGTAATAGTCTTATTTTTCATAAAATAGTGGTGAAAGCATAGAGTAACCAGTGACTCCCATTAATTTCCTTTTTATTCCTGTTTTAAGTTAATATATGTAAAACAGAAACGAAGGTCTCACTATTTATACAATTTCTCAGTGTTCGTGAGCAGTGCTCCTTTCTGCCGTGTTGGCAGAACCAAATACTGCAGCCAGAACACTGTGTCCGTGTCTGCTGGGGCTACCTGAAAATCTAGGAGTGTTTCCTGACCCAGCACACAGGAATTTCAGAGTGTTGAGAGGTTTAAGGTAGTTGAGATTCTGTAGCTGCTTGTCACATGTTATTATGAAGCAGCATGTTCCTGAGGAGCAAAGAACCAGGCGGTGACTGCAGCTGCGGTTGCAGTTTTGGTGCCCGAGTAATAAATACGTACTGTCACCACCATGGATTGCACTAGAGATTTCTGCTTTGAGGCTTCTTGCTGATACGGGTTTTTTGTTGATTTTACCTTTGAAAACAGTTTTATTCATTGGATTACACATTTTTCCTGTTGGCATCTGTATGTGTAACATACAGACACTGTAGTTTGTGTACAATACCCAGGACAATGTTAGAACTCATAAAACAGTATTAAATTTTTTATGCCTTTTAATAACCCATTTGACTTTTTAGAATTTCCCAGTAAGCTTTAATGAAAATAAAACGCTGGGATTGAATAATTTTGCAGTTAACAAGGACATTTTCACATTAGTTGTTCCATAACTTTCATCACCATCATCCGTATCTTTATTTATCTACTACTTAGATTAGGATAAACCACAAACCTTAACAGAGGGAAGTTGTTAAAACCTAATACTTCTAAATATATCTCTGTTTATGTTTTTTATCCAAATTTTTACAATTTTTCAGAACATTCAGACCTGATTTATCTTTTGTTGATAGTTCCAGAACATGTCAGTCAGGATGTATGTATTTGTCTCTAGTCAGTAGATGCATACGGTATATGTCTGTCTTACTGAATGATAAAAATGTGGGTGAGTTTAACAGAAGCAGTGATAGTATTGCAAACTAGTTGCATTTGATATCTAGAAAATTTTGTGAGCTGGTATATTGTGCTATCAATAATAGATGAGAATTGTAGATGACTGTCATCATAGATGATAGCAGTGATACTAGCTATAAATAGCACTCTAGTAGACTACACCTTACAGTCCTGTTATCTTGTAATAAGAGGAGACAGAGCTAAAGTAAAAGGCAGGAAATGTAAAATCAAATGAAAAAATATTTTTTCCATGCAGTGAAGAATTTAACTATAGAAATCCCTGACAGAGGTCACAGAACCAAGAATTTGGCAACGTTAAGACTGGATTGACCATAGGCATATATGTGTACCAAGTGATACTTTCTTTACAGATCTCTTCTTTAATATTTTCTATTTTTTTTATTTTTTTTTTACTTAAACCAAGTGGCCAAGTACATTGTGGTTATCCTCAAACAAATGAGTGGCTATTAAATATTACTTCTCCAAACGAAAGGAGATCTGGATGAAGGCTGCTAAGGTGCACAGATAAATCTGCCAACTAATGTTTTACGTTCTCTCCTGAAGTTGTGATAGCAACCACTGGGTGAGACTTAGCTCACCTGGATTTCAGTAGAAACAGCTCCTGTGCCCTTCTGCAGCTATCACCGAAATCTCTCCCATTACCAGTGTTCATTTCTCTTGCTCTCACTTTGTCACGGATTGGGGCTTCTGGCTTTTAAGGCTGAGCACAAAGTAGTTTACACTTGTTGAAGGGTTTAGTCTTCTATGTATCAAAGGGGAATGGTGTCTGGTAGCTTGCAGGAACTGTGGGGTGAGTGTGCTGTACTGCCCATCCCTCGTACGGTTCCCTGCAGGGAGCTGATTGAGGTGGTTGCCTTCAGTACTATCCTTTAGTCACAAGAAGGGGGTATCCAAAAAGGGGTTGGCTTGCACAGAGAAATGTATTGTAGCCTTACACACTTACTGTTTGGTTTCAGTTATCCTGATGTCTGCTAAAACAAAGATTAATGGGGAGGATAATAATAACCCAGACTCGGTATGCAGTAAAAGAACAATCTATACTGACAGCTCTCAGCACTCCACTGCAGGTTCAAAATATTAAAAATACTTCTTAGCATAAATGAATGAAAAACTCTTCTTTCATACTCAATCATGAAATAGCTGAAGTAAGGAAGAAATTTAACAGGAACTTTTCTTAATTTAAGTCAGAAAGCTGGGATGAAATGTTGGAGTAATTTGCTAGGGATATGTGAGGAGGTTTCAGCATTACATGACCATTATTTTGAAGAGTAGCAACCTGTAGCACAACAAAAGGTAGTACTGACTTAAAGAGATTACATTTAAAAAGAGTACTAGGACATGCATGTTGGTGTAGTACAAAACCAAGCCATCAAAGCTACCAATATCCATAATCATTGATATAAGTAGATAATAGAGCCATTTGGAGAATCATATAATGAATGAAATGGAGAATCACTTTCTTGTGTGATCTTTGCTAGCTCTTAGGTATCCTTGATAGAAACAGTCACACAGTGAAAATCAATTTTTTGCATATCTCTCACCATCTGAAATTCAGTAAATTACTGCCTTTAGTCGTACCTCCATTACTATCCATCAAAAGTGGGTGACAGCACCAGTCAACGTTCTAAGGCCATTTGAAATCTGTGGAAGAAAGCTTTAAGGAGGTGTTACAAAGTTATTTTAAGCTTGGTTGAATCCGCTTTCTTCGAAGTTTAAACCTTGCTTGGATAATTTTAATAGTGAGTAGAAAATAATCGCAGTGCTAATGAAACTGTGTTATGAGAGATTTATAAAACTTTTAAGGTATTTATTTATTTTATTTATTTTAGGGTCAAGTTGTTTTCAGAAATGGAGAGAGGATGGGAACCATCAAATTTACGCAATTCCAAGGTAGGTTGCAAACAATTTAATTTTCATTGTATTTATGTATGCAGTTTGAAACTTGTATGTCATTTGCATTTATTTAAGGATGTTTTAAATATGCACAATTATTGTGAAAAAAAAAACAACTGCTGGGAGGATGCAGCAAGGTACTTAGAAATTTTTGTCACCTGTTTAAAATACTGTGTATTGAACCCTGAGTGCTCTGAGATATTCCCAGATATTGCCAAGAATTTATTTAGAAGAAAATCCACATACCTGTAGAATTGGAAAAACTATACTGGTCAGCTAAGCATCCCATTTCATAATACAGTTGTGTCTGAAAACTGAACCTGGAGAGGAACTCAGTATTTTTGCTGCTAAGCTCTTTGAAGTCAGTGTTTGTGCTCTCTGAAGACTCATTTTTGACATTCTGCAACTGCTTGCTCAAAGTTGCTTCAGGAGTCAGTCCCTCAGCGTGCAGAGGACACAAACTGCTGACCCCATTCCTTGGAGGCAAGGGACTCCACAGCGCAACTCGCCAAGCCTGCTGCATCCTCTCAGCCTTAGCTGCTCCTGCAGGGAACGGTGTCGGCGGCAGAGACCACAAATGCGGCCACAGGGATTTGTCAAGGGTCATTTGCAACCAGGACAAGGTGCTTGCTTGGGAGAGTTTTCTGCAGAAATGGTGTTTCATAGAAGACACGTTATAGTTGTTTCTACAGTTTATAGAATGCAATTCATGTTTTTGTTCCTAGGCTGAGGCTGAGGTAAAACCACTTGGATGGTCTCATGAGGGTAGTAGTGGGAAAGCTGGCAAATCCTTTTCAGACAATGCATGAGAAAGAAGCTGGCACTCCCTTTGTCTTCAGGAGATCACTTTAAACATAATCTTGCTGACCGAGTTACAAAGGCTCTTCCTTTAAACAGAAATTGTCTGCTTTATTGGTATTATTATTAATGAACAGCAATGCACTTGAGGGGATCTGTTGCTCATTCTAATTTACTGAAGCAATCTTTGGGATTGCTCTTGCCTTCACAACTATAACTGATGCTATTAACTCATGTTCCCTGAAGCATTTCTGCCCACTAAAACTTTGCAGACATCATTTCATGATAATATAATTTAGAAATTCTTGCTCAACCCTAATGATAAATATTGATTGGTTCCTCTCCTTCCTTCCCCCTCCCCATATTTTCATAGTATCAGTGTTTACAGCCACGTGAGAGATTGATGAGGGAAATATTATAGGGGATTTTACAAGAGGTATTTATTCCTCAGAAGTCTGAGGGTGCCTTTATGCGTTATGCCTAAGGCAGCTGTATGTACCCTTCTAGAGCATCTGAGCCATGAGGAATCTAGCATGTTCCCTCTGCACATTCAGGATGTGATGGGGGATCATGGGGAGGTGCAGCATGTATTTTCTGAACTAATCTGGAGAAGCAACAGAAGTCCAGCATAGCTGATTTTATATAGGTTTATATTTCTAAGCATTCACATTGAGTTTCTTTATAATGTTCTCCATTTCACATCAGATGCCAGTGGTTTTACTGTGAGGTGAAGTGCTGCTTGGTCGATAAGAACACAAGAGACAGCTGCCCATTTTATATTGCCCTGCAGTTACAAAACTACTATTTCAGAACTGGTTCAGGCACATACTCGGGATTTTGGTCATCAACAAAAGGTTTCCAATTAACCTACAGGAAAAAATAACCCAGGCATCCTATGGAGAAGTCCAGGAATATCTCCCATGCAAGCAGTAGTCTGTCAACACATCTGAAGCCTGGTCTTTAGTTCAGTTTAGTTTCTTATTAATTCTTAAAATGGAAAGAATGTATAAAAAATGTATGAGAAATTGAAATAAGGAATGGTATAACAACATAGGTGAAAGTAATCTATCTCTTTTTTACTACAAATTATATTCTAAATATTAACATTTTTTCCCCTGTGTTTCATTAGTATTGTTTTTATACAAGGCTTTGATATTCAATACTTGTGGTACAATTGTAGAAATTATTGATTTGTTCAAAAGAATTCTTTATTGGTTAGGAAGCTTTCTGAAACATTCACATTAACTTTTAATAAATCTTGGACTATTGAGGAAGTTCCTAATAATGGAAAGAATTTAATTACATCCAGTACTTAAAATGGTAACGGCTTTTCCTTTGTAATTATAGCTGTTAGGTGCTATCAAGCTTGAGACAGATATGCAACTTATTCATTAAACATTTTTTTTAGAATATAATACAAATCTTGATGATTTCTAGGAAAAAAAAAAGACCACATCAAAGATGCCTTGTAATGTTTTTATGAGATTAATAGTGAGTACAGCATATGTTAAACGAATTAGTAGGTTATTATCCAAACATAGTAATTGGGAATCATCGGTCTCAGTGTTCTATACAAGAGTCATTTCCTCATCTACATCTACAGCTTTGTTAACAGTTTGACTCAAAATACACAGTTACCACAAATAATTAAATGCAGAAAAATAAAACAAGTGAATAGGCAATCATATATCAGAGGTAGGATTCCATGGCCAAAACCACCATTCCTCATTTGCCAGAGGAGAAAATGAGCTGGGTAGACTCAGGAGCTTCATTATCTGTTCTTCGCTGGAAACTTTTGTTTTAATGAGACTATATGCAAACATTTTGGCTACAGAAAAAGCAGACTGGCATGTCTGCCAGAGGCAAAGGAGCACCAGCCTGTGAGGGTTCAGAGGGTAACTGTGATATGCCTGACACTCTGGGATAAAATTTTGAATAGCTGGTTTAATTCTCAATCTAGATACAGTTTTTTCCCAAACTCAGGCTAGTCATGTCTCTTTTTCAGCTTCTGTGCAGCCTGTTAGTTTTGCACTTGGTCAAACAGATGGTGCCAGAGATAGCTGTGACCGAACCACTTGCTGCTTTATAGATCATGAATACCACCCAGGAGTGATTTAGCATGCAGCGGAGGATACAAAGCACATGTAATAGCATTTTCTTCCCCTACCTTTCTGGCAAATAAGGAGCAGTCTGTCAGTCTAGCTCAAATATCCAAGAGATGTTTGAAGCTGGCATCGTTCTGAATGAATGGCAATTTTTCCACCGGTGCAATTAAAGGCTGATTCTCATTGTCAAACACGTATCTGAAGTAGATGGCCAAAATCTTTGGGCTACTGAGAGCTGAAAGAGGGTCCTGGCAACTGTTGTGTGCATACCAAGGAGCAGGGAGGGCAACAACAAAACTGGGACTGTAGATTGCTGTGATACAAGCGGCTGCAAGAACTGATACATACCTGTCCTTTAAAGTGTTTCACTTTGGTAGATCTTTTCTGATTAATCTGGAGCCTAAAAGGCACCTTGCTTTCAGTCATATTCCTGTTTCTAAGTAGAGACCTGAAAGAGGGTGCCTTAAATCTGGAGTCACTGAATATTGTCATTGCTGATTAAGAAGATGAACTAGAATGTGTAATTATCAAAATGTACAATGGTCTCTGAGGGAGCCAGCAAGCACAAGGGGGACTAGACAAGGATTCAAAAAGATATTACCAAATTGAAGAAGTAATCAGGAAAAACAAGAATGCACTTTATTTAGGTCAAGTGCCTGGTGCTGCATTGGGAATAAACTGCTGTACAAATACAAAATGGGGAACAATTCACCAGGCCATAGCTATACATTACAGGAATTAAGAGTTACAGTGGGTCACGGGCTGAACATAAAAAAGCCAAAACACGAAGAAGTAAAATAAGAAAAATTCTGTGCTGGGATATAAAAATAATAGTATCCTTTTAATCTACCCAGTGCCAAAAGGCTACAGCTAACTAATGTGTAAAGATGACAGAAGATTAAAAATATACCTCGTTACAAAAAGCAAAAGATCTAGGCTGCTTAGAGAAGAGATGTTTGAAATATATGACAATTGCCGCAAAAACATTCACTTGTCCTGCCCTCATCACCTGCCTGAGAAGTAAGGGATTTAAATAGTAGCAGTGGAGATTTGAGCCAAATATTAGGAAAAAAAAATCTAATGAAAAGGATATTTAAGCTCTGGAAGGTGCATAAAATTGCTACCTCTGGAAGTATTGAAGGAAAAGTTAAACAGACTTCTGAGGCAGTATAGATGTATTCATTGTGCCTTGGGACAAACAGATGACTTTTACTTCATCTTGAGGTCTCTGCTAGGCCGGCTGTATTTAATCTTGACCTATGGCTCCTCTGCAGTCTCTGTTATGTGTTTCTGACACTCTATTTACAAGTACTCATCCACTGTATGCTACTAATGCCATTTGTTCTATTTCTTTGAATTGTTTCTAGTAACAGACATAGGATAAGCACGAAACCCTAGGCTGGTGGTTAGGTTATTTCTAAGGAGGAAACGGATTTAGTTGCTCTTCCAACATCGGTTCTATGTTTTGGTGTTTTCCATTAAATCCAATGTATTATTTGAATGTAAAACATTCAAGTAATCTTTGGGGCTGGGATCCCTCGTCCAAGTGAGGATCATAACTACTAGTAGGTTATTGTGCCAGACCCTCTCACCCTCCTGATCTATCAGTCTTGATTTTATTTTTTTCCTCTGTTGGACAAGATTTTTTACATGACAAATAGTGAAATTCATTACCCACACATCTGTATAGCCTGGTCATAAATAGGAAGAGGTGAAATTTACAGTTCTCCTCAGGCAGAAAGTGAATTAAAGTTGGGATTTCCCAAGTATATGATGACTCTTCTAACCATTTATCTCTAAAGAGGTACTCTATGAAAAGGAAGAGCTGCAGCTCCCCTTATGCTGATGCATTTTAAAGAAAGGACTCTTGGTCAGTTCTTGACAGAAAGAGGTAATTCTCTCTCCCCCACTCCCCACCCCCCAACACACACATACACATTCACATTAGAAAAAAGGCACCGATAATTAAGAATTCTGTCAAGAGTTACCATTTACCTCCTGACAACTCCAAACAGAAAAGTGAAAATTATACTTGCCTGTATACCCAGCAGTGGGGTTTGGAGTGCAGAGATTTTGTTGTTTCAGTGCCTAATGGCGTAACACCTGAATACCTGTTTGAATCTGACCGTAATTATTTGTCTGTCTGCTGCCTGAAGAACTGCAGTGTTGGGTCAGATAACAAGCTCTGTCCAGCTCAGTATGCACTTGTTACTAGATACCGAAGGAAGGTTATGACAGATGCCAGTTATGGGTATCTGTATCAGAACAGGCATATATAGAACTGTTTTTTCTCAGTTTTACACTCTGTGTTCCCAAAGGAAAGTGTTTTCATGACCTTCTGAGCTGGAGGGTGTCTGTGGATCATCAGGTTTAACAGTTGCGTGTGGATTTATCAATTTGTCATATCTTTCATTAATCCATTTACGCTTTTGACCTTCAACACATCCAGGGGCAATGAGTTTGACAAAATAATTATGCATGTAACGATTAGAGCCCTTCCATCTGTTTGTTTGTTTTCAACCAGCTCTCACAATTTCATTGGGCATACCCTGCTTCTTGTAATGTGAGAAGCAATGAAAAATTGTGTCTTATTCACTTTCTTCATATCATTCATGTTTTACAGATCTCCCATCAATGACTCGTTTTTAAAATGTGAAAACCTGCTCTATAATTCTAATAATCCCCTTCCTCTCCTGATACTCGTATTCCTTTTTTGCGAGAGCTTAACGAGAGCCACACATAGCATTGAAACATCCCCCTCCACACCTCACCCTGTTGAATGACCTTTCTGTGTCATTTTAACTGCTTTCCCAGTATTCTGTTGTACCACATTCATTCTCTCTTTGCTCCTTGGCCACCAGTGAGCACAGGACTGATGTCTTCAAAGAACCAGCCACAGTAAATCCAAGGTCTCATCCTGGATGCAGTTAATTAATTAGTACCAACCATTATATTTGTATACTTCATGTTATTTTTCTCTTGTATGTTACTCTGTACCTTACTAGCACTGAAGGTCGCCTGTCATTTTATTGTCAGTGTCTCAGACACCTTAGTACCAGTTCTCTGTCAGATGAAAACATAAAGGAGATTATATGTTTATATAGGTTTATAGCCGTTTTCCCCTTTTGTCGTCGGATTTTCCTGTTCAATTTCTCTTCGTTCCATACCTACTAGAAGCAGTGTTTTCCCTTGAACCAGTTATTCCTCTTGTAATCTATTCTATTGGTATTGTTTACTAGTAGTTGGGGGGTTTGTTTGTTTCTTTTGTTTTATAAATAAACATGGAATAAAGTATTGAGATTCAGGTACCTAAGTTACCTGATATATACGTCAGGTATATACTGTCATATACTGTCAAACTGGAAAAAGGACAGGTAAGAGCTACAGAAATTGTTTGGGGTCTTAGGGCATTACTTATAAAGAAAGATTAATGCGATTAAGTGTGTGGAGTTGCTGGAGTCGCCTCATTTGGAACAAGATGTATTGTGGGGTGCTGCTAGCAGTGTAGCAACAGTAACACGGAGAAGACTGTAAGCTGGAAATCTGCCCAGGAGCAAAAAGGGCATTTTGGTAGGTAACCTTTCCTTTGGCAACACAGACCACAGCTTTGCAACTGTCAGTGTTCAAGCCAACTAGTTTAAGACTAGCTGGGTACTTCTGTGCCATCTGAAGTTGCAGTAAGCAAGACAGAGTTGTTGGGAAGAATTGGAGTCATTGTTTTGCCCCAGGCATGAAAGGCAGGCACATGTGAGGAGCAGGGGACACCTATTTATCGCCTGTGTTTTATAGAGCAGTTCATTCCCTGAGACATGGTTTGGACTGTGCAAATAATTATTACTTGGACAAGCACACACGGTATAGAGATAGCTGTGGTTTTTATATGATTCCACTTCAGTTCATCCAGTGTACTCTGAAGGCATGAAGTGTTTCATAGGAACTGATGAGTGTCACCATTTTGTGAAAAATGTCTTAGGGACTGTCTTAAATACCAAGGAAAAGAACTAAGTTTCCAAAGTAATAGCAAAGAAAAAAAGTTGGAAAGCAACGGAAAACAATTTTACAGTAGTTAATCTCTACAAAAGTTTTAAGTATCCATCTCCAGAAAGTTAACAGAAATTAGTATCCCACTAAAGAAATGGTGTCTGAGGAGAACCTGAAAGAATTCTCTGCTGTCTGCTTCTTAACTCTCCTGCTTTTACTGCAATTTAAAAAAAAAAAGTTGGGTGTTTTTTTTTTAATTGGTATTTAGAATCCTACTTCTACTGGAGTTAACTCTAGCAAATCTAGTTAAATCATTCAGATGTTTCATTTCAAGTCATGCACAATGCTGTCCCACCTATAAACCACGCAGTTCTACCCATCTTTTAAAGAGAGGCAGAGTCTCTCTCGAGGGCTGCAAAGCCACCCCGACCTGCTGCTCTCCACAGAGCTCTGTGCCGGCAAGTCTCTCCCCTCAGCATCTCGGAGAGATGCTGTTTTTCTCGAAGGAGTTGTAATACCATTTCTTCAGGGGCATAAAAAGAGCCAGAAGACTTACGAGAAATCCATCAGATTCTGACATCTATTATGGGAAATTTTTTCGTTTGACGTAATTAATGGAGAACGCGGTCTATTGCAATGACATTGTTCTTAACCTGTAGTTCAAATATTTCACCAAGAGATACAAACCTGTGAAATAGAACAACTTTAATTCTTAATGAATGAAAAAGAAGAAAGTTAAGTTTGTCTAGGTCACTAAAAGGACATAGATTCATCACTTGACATTACAGAATTTGAACAGACAAAACCGGAATATTGTTTAGTAGTACACCATGCCAGCATATAAAGGTTTGTGTGGTTGTAGGCTAGAGATACCAAGATAAGGTTGCACCACCTGACAGATCTCTAAGTCGATGGAATTTTATAATAAAGAATATTTGACAAAAATATCCTTAAGACAACTACTTCTGGGATGGTAAGCAATATTATCACAGCTTATGAGAAAACAAAGATGATGGGCAGACCTATCACAGATAGAATAGAATAGAATAGAATCATTAAGGTTGGAAGTGACCTCAAGGATCATCTAGTCCAACCATCCCCCCACCACCTATTACCCACTAAACCACGTCCCTAAGTACCATATCTAACCTTTCCTTAAACCCCCTCAGGGATGGTGACTCCACCACCTCCCTGGGCAACCCGTTNTACCAAGATAAGGTTGCACCACCTGACAGATCTCTAAGTCGATGGAATTTTATAATAAAGAATATTTGACAAAAATATCCTTAAGACAACTACTTCTGGGATGGTAAGCAATATTATCACAGCTTATGAGAAAACAAAGATGATGGGCAGACCTATCACAGATAAGGGTGAAGAACCAGGAACACTTTTTAAAAAAACAGTGAAGCTGAGTTTGTTCCCTGTGTAGGTGACCAAAGGCAGTTGTAAATCGTATGCTGCAGAATTCATACAGGCATTGGCACTAAATCTTTGAGAGCACAGGAACAGTATTAATCCACATATTAGCTCCTTATTAAAGGTACAAAAAGACTAAATTGCTTTTTAAATTTACTAGTTTCCTTTTTTGCATCCTAATCATAGTTTCATTTTGTTCTGTCATTACAAGTGCTAATTTAATTTCAAGTCATAGCTGATCATGCAGTCATTGTATTGGCACCTTGTTCTGTAAGTTGACATTTTAGTTTCTGTAAAAGCAATCTGTTTCAATAAAAAATTACTGGAATCTAGTTCAGAAATTAAAGAATTCTGATTCTGTAAACATGGTAATAGAAAATGAGCACATGTAATTGATAGATACAGGAGGAGAAAAACTTTTGAATTTTGTTTCTAAATGTCTGACCTTAAGTAACACTCTACAACAGCACAGGTGTCATTTTCTGGCTTGAATCACAGAATCATGGAATCATACAATGGTTTGGGTTGGAAGGGACCTCAGAGATCATCTAGTTCCAACCCCCCTGCCATGGGCAGGGACACCCTCCACTAGACCAGGGTGCCCAAAGCCCCATCCAGCCTGGCCTTGAACACTGCCAGGGAGGGGGCAGCCACAGCTTCTCTGGGCACCCTGTTCCACTGCCTCACCACACTCACAGAGAAGGATTTCTTCCTAATATCTAATCTAAATCTCCCCTCCTTCAGCTTAAGGCCATTCCCCTTGTCCTGTCACTACACTCCATTGTAAAGAACCCCTCATCAGCTATTCTGTAGGCCGCTTCAGGTACTGGAAGGCTGAGATCAGGTCTCCCCAGAGCCTTCTCTTCTCCAGGCTGAACAACCCCAGCTCCCTCAGCCTGTCCTCATAGGAGAGGTGTTCCAACTCTCTGATCAACTTTGTGGCCTCCTCTGGACTTGCTCCAGCAGCTCCATGTCTTTCTTTTCCTGGGGACCCCAGAGCTGGACGGAATGCTCCAAGTGGCGTGTTATTTAAAATAACTATATTAAATTTGTTGTATTTCTGTGATAATCATATCTGTGTTTATTTTCAGTGAATCTTGCTGAGTTGCTTGAATAGGAATTTTTCACCCTCCCTTTCAAAAGAAATGAAGTGGGGATGCAAATTCAGGAAATAGTACCTTTTAATTTCTTTATCCCCAGTGGCAGTATAGACCTTTTGTAGTCACACAAGCTGATTGAGAGCAAGCTCATTTTTCAGAGTTCCCTCTTGCAGACTCTGGGAGTCAAAAAACTCCAGATATCTAGGACTTAGGCAAAACATCTTTAAAAAGCTTACTATGGACTCTAATGTCCCCACCCCTGCAACAAAAGGGCTGAGTTATACTTTTCGTACTCTTGAGTTAGTGGTTCAACAATTGAAACCAAAGGGAGGATATGAGAGTAGACTGTTGAAAAAAATGTGTGCTTACAATTCCATCCATCTTGGTGCTTGTTATCTTCAACTGGAGTGCATGTATAATTTTTTCCTTAAATGATTATGGAGGACAAGGGATGAATTCTTCATAAGTAAATTATTTCATAAGATTGATCTAGTACATCTACCTGTAAAGAAGTGATTTTACCACAGATGATTTAGCAGTGATTTAGTTCAAACTACTGCCAGAATGAAAAATGCATTGAATTAATACTGTACATGTAAGAAGCAGGGTCAGGCAGAGGAATAGGGAACTGTCATTTGTACATAAAACCAAGTGCTATTTTATGTGATCCCTAACTACTGACACAAAGATGCTTGGTGCCTCGTTGTGTTCTCATTATATTCCTCCTCGCTTTTTTTAACCTTATGCCATGGACACATTTTTCCTCCTTGAGCTGCTTTTTGCATACCCAGTTCAGAGCTATCCAGGCCATGCTTAGCCTTGACAGACCATGTACAGTCTTTGCTGGTTAATCCCTTGTGTAAGAGAATATATATGTAATAATCAATTGCCTTTTAGTTTATCAGATTTGGGACCGGCCTGGTCTAACTAGGTGGGCTCAGAAGACCCACTTGTCATGGGAAGCACTGGCACAGCCTTCCTGTCAGTAGCTGTGCCACTGCAAATCATCCTGGGGCTACCAATAAGGGCTAGTTTGAAGGAGGAGGAGAACAGCAATATCTCACTGAAAGGGTGTCCTCTACAGTCCTCCTGCATAGCAGCACACCAGCTTTTGCACTGAGTAGGCTGGATAGCTTTTCCCTGGGAAATATACATTCCCATCTATCATAAAGCCATGGTGGATCCTTGCCTCAATTAAAAGTATGCTACAGGTCCCCAATTAGTAATACAGATTCCTTGTTCTGACCATTTTAAAAGGTCAGGTTATTTATAAGCCTAGTGAGGCAAATAACTCCACATTCTGCCCTGAACAGTATTAAGATGGAAAGCTGAGTATGTCAGGGGAAGCAGATGCTTGTGCTCCTCAACCTGCATATTGGAAAGAACAAGATATCTAACGCATACAGACACCCAAATCCTTAAGCAATCGTTTTCACTTTTTTACAAGACTGCTTGTACCACATAGGTTAGGGGATGGAGCCACAGAGAGTTTGGTGGATTGCAGGGATGTTACACATTCATAAAAGCTGGCAACTCCAGCAGGCCCTTGAATACAAAGCCTGCGCTTCTTGCATTTAGCCGAGAAGATGGGGAGAGGCTCCCTGCGCAGAGCAAGGGGAAGTAAGCCTTCCTCTCGTTCTGGCCCTTCAAAAGGTCAGTGCAGAAAGTGTTACAATACAGAGTGATTTTAACCTGACTTTGCTAATGTGACATTTGGAGCATGGTTGTTGCAGTCTCATGTGACAGCAGGCAAATGTTGTGTTGTGTTAGTAAGTGGCAGAGGGCCTGATAGAAGGGAGGAAGTTGTTCACATATTTAGTCTGTACTTCCCCCCTCAAAAGGAAAAGACTATGAAAAGCCCCTGAAGTGTGAATCACAAAGGTCAGTAAATACATGAAGGACTTGGTGAATTCAGAGAAGAGAGCAAATTTTTTTGAAAAATCATGCATGAATTCTCACATCCAGAAAATGTTAAGTTGGATTTAATGTTGTAGTCGTATACGGACGCTATAGGTCATCAAAAGCTTTTTAACTGCTCATATCTGGGTTTGAAAATTTGACAATCTAAGTGATAACCTGCAGCCAAATGCTAAGTTTTTGCCTGTGTGTTGCAAGTTAATTTTTCAACACTCTAGGCCTATTTTAATAAGTGAAAGCCTCCCAAGACTCAGGCAGCTTTAGGCCAAGTGATGATCATAGTATCACAGAATGGTTTGGGTTGGAAGGGACTTCAAAGACCATCTAGTTCCAACGCCCCTGCCCTGGGCAGGGACACCCTCCACTAGACCAGGGTGCCCAAAGCCCCATCCAGCCTGGCCTTGGACACTTCCAGGGAGGGGGCAGCCACAGCTTCTCTGGGCAACCTGTTCCAGTGTCTCACCTCCCTCACAGGGAAGAAGTTCTTCCTATCTAATTTAAATCTCCCCTCCTTCAGCTTAAAGTCATTACCCCTCTTCTTGTCACTATCTGCCCTTGTAAGCAGCCCCTCTCCAGTTTTCGTGTAGGCCCCTTTAGGTATTGGAAGGCTGCAGTAAGGTCTCCGCAGACCCTTCTCTTCTCCGGACTGAACAACCCCAGCTCCCTCAGCCTGTCCTTGTAGGAGAGGTGCTCCAGCCNAGAGTGGAGTAGAGGGGGAGAATCACCTTCCTTAATATTGCTGGCCACGCTGTTTTTGATGCAGCCCAGGACACGGTTGGCTTTCTGGGCTGCCAGCACACATTGCTGGCTCATGTTGAGGTTTTCATCAATCAGCACCCCCAAGTCCTTCTCCTCAGGGCTGCTCTCAATCCATTCTCCGCCCAGCCTGTAGTTGTGCTTGGGATAGCTAAAATCATGTACTGTGATACCGAAAATCAGTATGCACATAACTCAAGCTGTGGGCTGGCTCTAAATTAGTGGGGTTTACAGAAGCATGAGTTCTGGGAAGGACTCTGGGCTTGCAAGTCATAAATATGTATACATGGAACATGGATATAGAGTGCCCTACTGATGCTGTAGACGAGCAGGTAAGTAGAATATTTCATCCTACCTCGGGGTTTCTGTTGAACTTATGCTTCTTTTTTCCTTATTGATTCATATTTCAATTTTTTTTTTTAACCAAAGTTCCATTTTTTAATATTTTTTTACCACTCTATGATCTATCTACATGTATGGAAGAGACTGATTGCATGTAGGAAGTATAAAAGATAAAATGTTAGGGGGAAAGACAACTGAGTCATGAAACTTATATTTCAAAATCACTCAGACATTTTGAAATGCTACTCAAAATGGATTCTCATCAAATGGAGCAAATCTGAAACCTGACTGTTTTGTAAGATCAAGTAGTCAGACAAATGCATCTCCATCAGCTTCGTAACTGAAGACTTGAGCACGTAAGCAGTTTTCCAAGGTTTTCTCCCCTTAGACATTTGTTGTGAGTGATGAAGGAAATCTTGCCAGAATAACGATAACGTTTCTTGCTCTTTTACTGAATTAAAAAAGAAAAATGGTCTAGGTAGGAGCATTGCAAAGTTCTTCAGCTCTGCTTTTTGGAATTTGGTGTTGAGACTTTCTCTATATGAGATCCTAAAAGGCATAGAAGTTTATCTTAAATGATCTGTCAGGTTCAATTTATTTGCGGTAATTGGCCTGGGGCTCTTGCATTTAGCAAAACCTTGGCTGCTCTTGCATGGGCAGAGAAGTTGGAAGAAAAAGCTCTTTTTGCTGCCTACAGATGCACCCATACAAAGCACTTAATCTAGCAGCCCTGGCAGG
The DNA here is from genome assembly GCA_013399095.1 of Psophia crepitans. NCBI lineage: Eukaryota > Metazoa > Chordata > Aves > Gruiformes > Psophiidae > Psophia > Psophia crepitans. The sequence goes on along the minus strand of VWZZ01003370.1, from coordinate 85,925 downwards.
ACTTCGTATCCCATAGGGCCATGGACAGATGTACAGGAAGCATAACTTTGAGCCTTCACAATCTGCATACATACCTCCTTGTGCTGAGCAGCAGATAATAGCCAAAAAGTGCACTGCTCCTTTCATGACAGATTTGAGGAATTAAACGCAGCCTCCTTCCCCCAAACAGCGCTGCCCCAGCCAGGCGTGGGCACCAGGGGAAGGTGCGCTCATCCTAGAGGCTGCTGCCAGCTACAGGCTCTGGGCATGCGTTAAAATGATGCTTGTTTGAACCTCAGAATTTACAGTGCTTTTCCTGAACTCCAGATAGCTACTAGCTGTGGATGCAAAGGATGGTGAGAGAAGAGATGATTTCTAAGCCCTAGCAGTATCTGTTGCTTTGTGCTTTCACCAACTCACTAATACATAAAGAGCAGCCGTAACAGTGCCTAGGCAGTATCCTTCATTACAATATAATTGATTTCATCACTGTCTGTAATTTACACACATTCAAGCAGTGTTCATTCCAGGTGACATTTATATTCTCATCATTTGGATAAGTTTAGGGTGAAATATTATGAAATGCTTTATTTAAGACTAGATATATTCCATTAGCTTGCTTTCCATTTGCATCTTCTTGGCTTTGCAACTATTATTAAAAACAAGCAAAAAGGGAGGAGGTGGGAGGGAGTGAAATATGACATTTGCATATAAATAAACAAGCACTCGAAAGTCATCAATTACAGGATCAAAGGTAAATGCTCACAAGTATTTTTTTCCTTCTATTCCTAAGTATAAAATTACTAATGCTGAAAATCTCTAGCAATTGAAAAGTTACAAGCAGCTGAGGTAAGATCATTCGTCATCCAGTTAAAGAAACTGGAATACTCTATGCTGACAGACCCAATTTTAACTAGGTGAAAGATTAGGTCATAGAGTGGCTTTTAGTCATTTTGCATTAAGAAAGTGAAATTCTGTCTCTTTTTCACATTGCTCAGAATGAACATGGAAACACAGACTTGAAATGTTTCATAATGTTACTCTAATTCAGTCATATTGTTGGCCACTTGGCATTTACAAATAGCTTCTTGACCAGTATAGAAACAGGAAGGCTGCACAAGATGGGCAGGAAGGAAATACAAACTACAGGGTACTCTGCATCTCCCCTCTGTCAGTCCTTTTTTTGTATTCATCTTTGTTGGTATCCGCCCAGAGCAGAGTGCTGCTAGAAAATCAGACCTTGGAAACTAAGTTCAATTCTTCCTTTGGTAAAAGTGCTAAGAATTTACAGCTTGGTTGTATTTTGTATAAAGAATAATGATGTACATATGCTGTAGTCTCAGATCCAGCATAAAAAACGTACAATATGCCCTCTGTCACCATCACGTGTGTATTTTCCAGTCTTTGTAAAGGGCAAGTAGCAATCAGTCCCTGAAATATTGGTAAACTTGTTGGTGCTTTGACTAGAACATTCTCCTGTGTATTCCCTTTTCTCAGATAATATGAGTTTCTGGGAATTGTCCTCATCTGAGATTTGTGAGTTTCTATTCCAGAAACTGCCACTGATTACCTAAACAAAAAGATGTGGGTGCCTCATAAAGGTCTAAAACAGGAGGAGAGCTTCCTGGCTTGTACACATGGTAGGTTTCCCTTCCTATACTGCAATTTAGCTGCCATTCTCAAGGATAGGATTTTTGCCTCTCGTCCATAATTATGAGGCTAGATAAAGATGTAAGGGAATATTTAGATTAAATGTCAGCCTAATCACTGGGTAGGTCTATGTAATAGTCAGGCAGCAGAACAAGCTGCCAGGAAGGTTATGCCATCCACATTTCATTTTTCAGAACAGGCTAGCCATTTTTGCTACTAAAGATGATGTTAGATAATTAATCCTGATAGAGTGGCCAAGGACAAACAAAAATGAACAATAGATGTTTCTCCTTTTCATCTGGAATGATTCTAAAAATTGTGCTGTTCCGTAGCAATCAATAGCTGATCTGTCAGATGGATAAAACCCAATCAATAGATAAAATATAAATGGAGCTATATCATACTGAATTGGGTCAAATTGCACTGGAAGTCGGTCAAGCCTTTAGGAATCCTTCCCTATTGTTGATTACAATGAGTGCACAAGGTTTTAAAACCAGCTTACTGGTTTTAATCAGCGATAGCTTATGTTATGATGAATTACTGCTGTGTATATAAATACTTTAATTAAGTGGCGCTTTATGAAGACGGTGTAGTTGTACTGTTGTAAAATTTGAGCCTGATCCAGGAAACTTCTGAGTAGATCCTGAAACACTGAATTGATTAGGCATTCAGGACTTCCAACATTTCTCGCAATCAAACCTATAATCTGACAGACAATGTGAGAAACCTCGTTTTGCACATGGCTCAAATATTCATCTGGGCCTATAGTTGGTTTTAATTTTTAAGGTATTGTTCCACAACCTACTTTGATCTCACTGTATATAATCAAAATAGTGAACCAATATTAATAAGAAGTACCCAATTATAGTAAATATGTTCTTAAGGCGTATGAAGCATGTAAGGCATATGAAATCCTTATTTCACTGAAGAAATGCAGAAATATACCAGGCATGTGAAAGTCTGCTGCAGTGCCTTCTCACAGAAGTACAAATGCAAAAGGTGTATGGAATTTAGTGTTTGCAAAAGTGCCTGTACAGTTAATCATGTCATTTTGAAATTTTGTTTTGTTTGGTTTTTGACACATGCACAAACCGACTGTGCTTGCCAGATGAAAATTATCTTTTTCTAAGCTTGGATGATGAATTTGTTTTATTCAATAACTGAATATTATGCAGTTTGTTGAAAGACATTTTAATTGGTTTACCCTGCTATATATGAATAAGAATGTAGATCCTCAGAGCTGTTCCTCAGACATTTGCCTGGTCTTGAACTCCCTGCATGCCCATATTTCCACCAGCATTTGTCTGCTCCGGACTCACACTAAAATATGTCACATCTAAGCCTTAGTATCTCAGGACAAGCTAGGTGTCTTCTTACATTTCTGAGTGGTCTGCAGTTCCAAGAAAGCACCCTGTCAGACCCAGCTTTGCTGAAGACATCCCCATGCCTAGCAGGCAGAGCCCCCACGTGAAAGGTGCTCACAACTCAGATGTGGTTCCATCTTCTGCTTGATGTGTAGCAGGGATTTGTGTCAAAACTTCTCTTTATTCTGAAGTTACTGAACGGCTCCTGAGATGTATCTGGGGTGAATTACTGCATCTTTCATGCTGAATCTTTTTTTCTATGTATAAATAAGTAGATATTAATTTACCACAAAGAAAGTACAAAATGGTAGTTTAGGAACTGGGGCATTTATCTAGGGTGGGGGAGAGTCAAGTTTAGATCCCTCATCCAGATTGTTCAGAGAAGGAACTTCAATTCTTATTTACTGTATTTCAGTGGAGTGCTCTTGTGACTGACCTAAGGGGTAAAATGGGGTTAACAGGAATTCCTCTTTCATATCACAAAAAAGTATAGGGTCAGTTCTGGAATATGTTTGCAGTGTTAATTATGACTGTATTTGTGTTTGACCTTAGTGTCTAGGTTTTTCATAAGCCCCATCATTGAATCTCCTGGCCAACACAACTGGAAAGAGAAGTGGAAATTCCTTAACTTGTATTTCAACAGTCACAAACTCTCGAAGTGTGTCATTACCAGGAAAAGCTAAACAATTAGCTTAAACTAGTTAAAATGGTAGGAAATTTAGTGAGGCATTGGAACAGGCTCCCCAGAGGTGGTTGAATCGTCGTCCCTGGAGATCTTCAAAAAACGCATAGATGCGGCGCTCCAGGACATGGTCTAGTAGGCATGGTGGTGTTAGGTTGACGGTTGGACTTGATGATCTCAGAGGTCCTTTCCAACCTTAGTGATTCTATGATTCTATGATTCTATGAAACGTCAAGAAATATCCTAAGCCCAAACATATCAGTGCAAGAGCAGTCATCTTTGGCTGAACTCAGTTTCTGTTGTTAGTGTGCTCAGCTCTATTTGTTCAAGTTTAACTGACAGCAGGAATCTTTTTTATTTTTGTTTGTTTTTTTGTGCACAGATATTGCTTTCTTTAGTGGCCTTTTTACAAACATTTATTCTTTTACTCTTTTCAAAGCTATGCTACTACATGCAATAAATTTGTGTGTAAAAGGGAATAATTTATTAGGTCTATGTTTGTTTTCATTCATCTTTCTTTTGTAAGATGGTCATCTCAGAGGATGAAATCTATCTCATCTCACCTCTGATACCCAAGAAAAGTCAAATAATTTACCCAGATATTTGCATCTGGGCAAGTTGTCTTGGTCCACCTTAAAGAAAGGTACAGGCAGTTCCAGAATGAAACTCAATCTTATCCTTAGTTATCTGTCTACAGTAGACCAAGCCAATCATGCTTTATAAGAAATGCCTGTTTTGCTCAACATCTTGACAGAAGACCTGGACAAGGTAGTTGAGATATAGAAGTCTACACCATAACCATCAAAGCTAGGACAGATGCATCCCACCAAATCTTCTCCTAACTAATAAACAGTGTAGTGGCCATAAAAAAGGAGGAATGAACTACAGTAAGAACAATGAGCTAAATCAAGCACTGTTCAGTTGCATGTTCTGTAGGTTTGAAATCTGCAGTCACTTCTCATATAATAAAGTTTAAATAACCAAGTGCAAACACTTATTTACTGGCTCTAGATCTCACAAAAATATTTTGGTGCTGCTGAAGAGTAAATCAAGCAAAAATAAATGTGTAAATTTGAGAACTAAGTATCCTTGCTGAGAAAGCCCAAACTTTATTCTTTAGTAATGCCAATCAAGAGTAAATTAAGATTAGATTCATTTTTTGTTTCCTCCCAGCACAGTAACTTGGAGAACAAAGCAAATCTGAAGAATAGCTCCTGAGAGCAGGATTGGTAGGGATATCACCCTGAATGACTTATTCTAGCAGGACAAGCGAAAAAAAAAAAGAGGCTTTAACATCCTAACTTACACTGCTTGGGTCCATAAAGTTTTCTTGCATGCAAATCATGGTAAACTCCAAACTGTTAAAACATCCATAAACCAGGAGGCTTTCAGCAAACTTGTTAATGTCAGGCTCTCTTGCACTTCTTTCACTCTTCATGATGAACTCTGGATGGGAAGATCCATCCACAGGCAAAAAGAGTCTAGGGTCAGGCTTCAACATTCAGACAGACTTTAATGGTGGTTGTGAACAAGAATTTATTTCGAACAATTAGTTTTGTAATAGGTAATGGTGCAAGAAGTAATTTTTAATGTGTATTTATGATGCCAAATCTAAGCTGTACCTGAACGGTGTAGTTGGGTTAGGGACCCAACGGCCTCTTAAATGGTGAGACTTCCTTGTGCATGGTAGCAGAAGGCTCTCTTTTCTCAGCAGTCTTTTGGGATGTATCACCTCAGGCTGATGAGTTCAGTGCTGGAATGAACTTTAAGAGCACAGAAATTGTTAGTGTCATACCTGGGGTTTGGAGACTTTGTGGGCTCCCTAAAACACCTCTCTGCTTGCTTGTTGTCTTAGACTTGGTGGACATCTGTGGCTGACTTGGTACCCTTGTGGTGCCTGCTGTTCAGTGCAGTAACCCAGTTTGGTATCTACTGGCCTGAGTACACATGGAATTAACTCCCATGTCTCTTTCTTATCAAGTTTGTTATCAACACAGAATATTTTGATGATTACAGCTCTACAGAAAAAAAAAAAAAAAAGCAACCTACATGCTGTGTCTGGCTATAAATATATAATTTTAAATCTTTCTTTTCAGCAATATTATTTTTCTTTTTAAAATATTTGTTAAAATTTACTAAATTTTGCTAAATGTAGTAATCCTGTTTAATATTTGGGAAAGAGATCTAAATATTTTAAAAGTTATGTTTTGCACTTTTTTATTTTGCTTGGCAATCAAAGTTGCAAGATTAATTTATTTTTAATAAGAAAAGAAAAAAAAATCATTTAAACAGTAATGAAAACTCTAAGTTGATTTCATTAACTCATGATTTATTTATACCAAAAATGAAATACTGAAAAAAATTGTAACTTGATTTGGAGATAGTCCTTTTAAAATTGACTTTAAAACTCTTTCTTTTATTTGTGATTGCTGTAAAAGCTATAGTAATATAATTTTAGAAAAATATCATCTGAGCTGTAATTCTGTACAACTTGAAGATCAAGAGGCTTGTTTTCTTTCCGATGTAGAACTAAATTAGTCATACAGAGATTTCTTAGATTCCTCTAAGAAAATGTCTCATGTAAGAAGCAGAGAAATTCAAGAATCTTCAAATGGATTTTTCACCAAATTATGTGTATAGTGCTCTCTTGATTATTAAATTACACTCTGTACTAGGTCAAGGTATAGAATAAATTCTTATCATTTGTTTTAAGTGAATGGGAATTAGATAATTAAGCAGCATATTATTGGGTTTCAGATAGCAGGTAATTTTGTGTTTAAGCTCAGTGAAAGGTTTGGATGGGGTGTAAAGGAGGAGGCTTTTATTAAGAAAATAGGAGCAGGAAATTGGACCACATCAAAACAGACTTACTCAATTTCTCTTACTAAAATCAGTGGACAAGTTTTCACAAAACCAGTATTAACTATTGAAGATGAAAAACAATGTACAAGCTAGATTGTAAGATGGATTTAGTTTTTGCTTTCAGTTGAATGCAGTTATCTTTCAGCAATATAGGTTTTACAGCATTTCCTGTAAAAAACCTTCTAAGATACTTAAAGCCCCACTGAAGGGAATAGAAACAGTACATTTGGGAGTGTTTTTCAGCCCTATAACCCTGATGAAATTTAAAAACAAACCATGAAAGATGATGACATTTTGGCACAGGTTTTTTGTTGGGTTTATTAAAGAGAGCTGAGGTATATTGCCATATAAACACAGTATTTGGGGGAGGAGGTAGCGGGGAGTCAAAGGTGTAAAGGGATTCAACATCTTGAGGGTAGGAGCATGAACTGGAAAGGACTGTGTTGTTAAAGGCTAGTCCACAAGTGTCCCTGCACCCCTTCCACACACAGGCGCAAGGAATACCAGAAAACCCATGGCGTGCTATCTTTGAATATAGAATCTGCCAGAACGACTGGGGGCACGTGACACAGGAAAGAACCCAAGTGATGCAGCAGGTTGGCAAGGTCTTAATAGGGTTGCAGAAGTGAGAATCGCTTTCACCCTGGTTGCATGAATTGTAACGCTGTTACCTTCTACAGCTCAGGTATGAAAAGCATCTGCGGAAACAATCTATCTCCTGGAACGAGCTATGGAAGTTGCAGAATATTTTCCATTTAGATAAGAAACTTCCATTTCTAGACATATATCCTGCTGCTGGATGCCAGAGATTATTCAGCAGAGCAAGCTACAGTTCAGTGTTGGTGCTGTGCATGGGAAACGGGTGCTGCCAAACAGCAGTGCTCTCCCATGAATGGTGTGATTGAAAAGGAGCCAGCGACTCCTCTTGCAGCGAGGGCAGAGCAGAGGAGGATGCCACACGAGCACTGTTCTGTTCAGCAGCTGTGTTTTCCCCCGTGTTTATACATGCTACTGATGCAATGAGGAGTAACATGGTCTCGTTGAGTGAAAAAGTTGTTTAAGCAGGGTGGGCATTTGGCACAGGCAAAACCCTGTCAGCATATGTTGTGGCATGCAACACGTGCCATAAATCCTGGCCTCTTTGTTGTCCCTTCTCTTTCCTGGTCCTGATCCTACCAGGACCAGGGCAAAGGCACCTCCATTCCTCAGAGAATGTCAGAAGGTGCTAGATGCTGGGACAGTAACACTGTTGAGGTGAGGAGGGCATCAGGAGTAAGAAAAGGATCATAGCTTGAATTTGGGGGCCTCAGGTTTCCAAATACACAAGTAAGGATCCAGGCACTGGTCTCACACAAGTGGTGTGACTGCTTCTCTAGGTTATGTTGCATAACTTTCTGACTATACTGTGCTCATGAGTTTTGACCTTTATTGTCTTATATCCCATTGTTCTTGCTTAAACCAAAGTTATTTAAATCTAGAAACAAGAGATTTATACTAGAATTTTCCATGCCTACACAAAACACAGGAAAGCAGGAAAACATTTTTACATTGTATACTGAAGACCAGTTAGTAAGAGCATTTGGCTTCCCTTGCAAGCTTCCACTAGTCTGTGAAGGCTATTGCAGAAGAAGGAATTGTGTACAAGAAGGTGAAGAGACAAAAGCTGTACCTAAGTTTAAGTCGTCTTTTTCTAATACAGTTTTATATGAGGTTCTTAAAATTTGGTGGGTTAAAGATTTATGGTCAGAAAGTATTGCTTTTCATAATTCTGCTAACTATTTCAAACACGTGATATAGATTGATTCTGCTCCATTCAATCTTTTTCTTTTTCTTCCTGAAGCATTCTATAATTTAAATTTCCATTCAATGCTGTAACTAGGGAGGGATTGGTAGCAATTGCTTAGATACATATGCACTGAGATACATACATACCACTTACTTCACGTAAGATTTATATCTCCTCACTGTGGTTTTGATTTTCAAACTAGTCACAACTAAAGTTCATGGATCAATTGACTTCTGTAGACAGCTTATGGTAATACTTTGCTAAGAGTTTCAGGGGAAAGCTCTTTGAAATATTTTTTCTCAAAACTGTTCTTGGCATCTCCTGCTTCCAGAATTCCTCTTGCTCTCATACTCCAAACAAACCTCAGCTTTCTTTACTCATCATGCATCTACAATTTTAATATTATCTCAAGCAAAAGGTAAAACATTATGCTAGGACAGGGAGACATATATCCCTCATGTTTGAAACAATAGGATTTTTCAAGTTTTTATTCCAGTTGGAAGGAAAAATTGATGACATTAGTTTTGTACAGCAGTTTTCCAGAGTTTTGTGCATCTACAGAGGTTATTTAATCTAGTCTTTCATGCCCAGCCAATTCTAAAGTCTCTACTGTTCTTCACTGTCATACTGCAATACAGTGATACATGAGAAAAAAAGTGCATACTTCTGCTTTTCTAGTTTTAATCAGCTTTTCAAGGATTTTCGCGTTATATTATATTTCATTCCTACAGGCATAAATCTTGTCCGCTTGTAACAAGTTAATGTTCAAACTAAAATCATCATTGCTGTATGCTATCAGTTTTCTGGGCAGAATAGATTCTTTCAAACTATGAGTGTTTTGTCAAACTGTTTTCTCTCAGTACCTAAAATATCAGTTTTAATTCTGGAAACTCTTAGATTAGTGTATTTAATGTTATGCACAAAAACAAAGCTATGCTTATGCATAAATGGTTGCATACTCTTACTCTGCTTTGCCAAGCAACGTTGTTCCAGAGCTGTCTGTCAGGTATATTATATAACTGCTCTATATTAATTATTAAATCCTTTATTATTTAGAGTAATTATAATTTAATGGCTGTAGCTTTCCATGGGAGGTTTTTTCTCTTACTGCAGGCTTGTTTTCTGTAGCTATTCAAAATCCAGACAAAGAAATAAAAGGAAAAAGAATATCAAAATTTAAAATTAGCCAGCACAACAAGTAAATACACCATATTATAGGAAAATTTTGAAACAATCATTAAAGGGAATATTACTTCAAAACTCTTTTTTGTATCTTATTTAGTCTTCTACACAACTTTCTTTGCTCTTAGTAAAATCCTAATTACTACTGAGAGAAGATTACTGTTGGCTCTTTTCCCTACTTTCTGCTTTTTGCAGTGGATTAGTAGTAAGAAGAGATTACCCCAAACCGGTTAAAGCAAGTGGAGGTTCACTGAAGTAGCAGGAAAATGCGAGTTATTTCTCTCGAAATTTGACTTTTAACAAGTTCCAGTTAGAGTGTGTTTCTTCACTGCAGCAAGTCCAGAGGAGGGCCACAAAGTTGATCAGAGGGCTGGAGCACCTCTCCTATGAGGACAGGCTGAGGGAGCTGGGGTTGTTCACCCTGGAGAAGAGAAGGCTCTTGGGAGACCTAATCACAGCCTTCCAGTACCTAAAGGGGCCTACACAAAAACTGGAGAGGGGCTGCTTACAAGGCCAGAGAGTGATAGGACAAGGGGTAATGGGTTTAAACTAAAAGAGGGGAGATTTAGATTGGACATTAGGAAGAAATTCTTCCCTGTGAGGGTGGTGAGGCACTGGAACAGGTTGCCCAGAGAAGCTGTGGAGGCGCCATCCCTGGCAGTGTCCAAGGCCAGGTTGGATGGGGCTTTGGGTGACCTGGTCTAGTGATGGGTGTCCCTGCCCAGGGCAAGGGGGTTGGAACTAGATGATCCTTGTGGTCCCTTCCAACCCGAACCATTCTGTGACTCTATGATTCTATGATTCTTTCCTGTTGAATACAAGATCAGCTTACAGGTTAAAAAAAAAAATCATCTAAACAAATCAAAATCGTTTCCTTAATGAGCTTTCTTTTGCAAATATGATTATTTTTTCCTTGTAAGTTTTAACACCATTAGAATTTAAAAGGAAAAATAAGGAAATAGTGGTGATAAATTTTGTAGTTGGAGACTAGAATGCATCCTACTAAAATGTGCTGGCAGTAACTGAAGGAAGCCAAACAGCTCTACCAACCTGAAAAACCTGTATCAGGGTGGGTTAAAGATTGATTTAACTGCTGCAATCATAACTGGTTTTGCCTCACCCTGACATAAAATTCACATAGAGCTGCATCCAAAATAGGGTGTCAAATAGAAATTCATAAAGTGAAAAATATCATTGTAGGGGCCTGTTGCTGGGCTGGTACACAGAATGTTTCAGATGCTGGTTTTTGAAAATCCACCACTTCTTTTGTCGATCAGCAGTCTCCTGTGAGTGGATCCATCTCCTGAATCTCTCTTAAAGCTTGTGGAAACTGAGGAGGGCATGGTCGTTTTTTTCTAGCTGCCAATATTTCACACAGATATCATGGCTCCCAGTGCCTCAGGGCATGGGGCTGCACAGCCGCACCACCCGCACCCCTCGGCCACTGCCCCAGGTTTGGGTTCCTCACCTATGTGCTTACCATCTCACAGAACCCCTCCTCCCGGAGGGTACCCCCAACTTCCCAAACTTCTCAGGTAGCCCCTTGGGGGTCAAAAAAGACAGGCAAGAAACACTGACTTTGAAGAGTAATTTCCCAGCAGCCGCTTCTGCTTGTGAAACTACTCAAAGTATCACTCCCGAACACATTTTTTTTGCGCTGTAAATCGTGCGATTCTTGGGTTAGATGGGCGTCCTGGGATTGTGTAACATTTGTTGTTTTCTCACTCCCTGCTGTGCCGTCCCTAAATGTACCAGTGACAAGCCCGTCCCTGATGGGGATCGTGCCTCCCTGAGGGCAGGGACATAGAGTCTGTGATCCCACGTGGCTCTAAGCCCTGAGACAGGCTTCTGCATGGGGAGCTTGTTCTCAGGGGAAGGCTAGAGCTTGAAAGGCTCAATGTCAGTGGCTTTCCGTGGCTCTTTGAGTGACGGCTCTCTTGTTCATCTCGGCAGCCGAGGCTGGAAGAGTGATCTAGGGGAGTTTGACTACTTGGTTGCCTTTACAGCCTCCCCTGTATCTCTGTGAGGGCTTGCTTGCAGATGCAGGCTATTGCACAAGTGAACTCTTTGTTGCTCTAATTTTTTCTTTTTTTTTTTCTGGAATGCTTTCCCTACTCCTCCTGAATAGAGTATCTGGCATAAACCAGCCTGGCTGAGTCAAAACTGTCTTTCTTGTACAGGGAAAAACCCTGGTAGTTACCGTACAAATTGCAAGATGAAAAAGAGTATGGAGTTTGCAGCTTTGTAGACATGCATTCAATGCTGCCTCAGCTACCTTATTTTGTATCTCAGGATGAGGGACAGTGGGAATTCTGCCTTTGGGTTTGACCCTGAATCATGAAGAAGATATTCAAAGTCCTTCACGTGCAACAGTGTTTTCTCAGGCCACCTGGTGTAATAGCAAGAGTGCATATTCAGGGACATAGTGAGTAGTTCAGGTCCATCACTCGTCATACACACAACAGCTGCTGCTCTCCTCCCATCTCAGGCATGGTAATTGTGAAACTCCAACCTCTAAATAATGTACTCTCAACACTGAAAAAGTTTAAGGATGAAGTACATAAGGAAGAAGCCATAGCATCTTGTTTTCTGACCTCCCAGCTGGAGCAGAGCAGGCACAGCCTGCTGCGGGGCTGCTCAGCATGTGCTGAGCGCTTCCCTCCCGGCGGGGAGGAAGCACAACCCTGACAGATGGCGAGGGAAGGCCCTAATCACACAATCCTAGGTATGCATCCAAATGTTCGATAACGGAGCCTTTGCTTTGTCCCTGCGTTGTGAGAGATTACCAGAAAGCAGGCATGCCTTGCTAAGTGGAGGGAAATCAACCTTGTTGTGAGGCACTCCGTCGTGTCTATGCAATAGCTGGCATGCTGCTTGCTCCTGTCCTCTGGCCAAGCACACGTCGTCTGTGGTGGGGGACATTTTTACTTCCGTCACATTATGCCTCTAATTTTGGTTATTATATAAATTAGGAAGGTCCACCCAACCTTCAGAAGGAGTACTGCATCATGCAGCTTGTTCTGTATGTCTGAGCAGCCCCCAAAACCACAGCGGCAGAGACCTGGTGTCACTGTTCAGGTCAGCTGAAGCTGTCCACAGACTGGGGCTACTGTCAGTGGTTGTGCTGTGCATCACCACACTGACAAGAGAAGCCTCTCTGGGGAAAGAGGTAACCATCCAAGGTTTTCTAAGTAACTGATTTGGGAGTTTGGGGGTTTTTTTATTTGTCTCTTCAATTGCAAAAAATAAGCAATACTCCCCATTGAACTGAATTTAAAATTTCAGTTGGATAAGTAATGTGTTTAGGTAAGTGTAGTGAAACATTTCTTTTGGACATCCATGAGAAAATCAAATTAAACATTAAACTAGAATATTAAACACATCAGAGGACAAAAAGGTTCCCCTGATCTTCTGTCTGATTCAACCAGCGTGCATCTGGGCTGGAGTCAGGGTCATCCAGGTCCCCAGTGCTGTCTTTCCTCTCAGGACCACCTCCCTGGTGGTGGCCAGTCACATCTTTTGTCAGGTTTGTATGGAAAGCTTAAATGCTGAGATAGCAGATGGAAACCAGGATTAGGCTACTGTCTTGCTACTGTGTCTTGCATTTTTCAGGTACAAATGAACTTTAACCTCGTGACTCAGAAAAGACTGACAGCACTGCTATTCCCAGTCATTCCTTCTCTAAATTACACTTCTTGGTGAATTTGACTTAAGTTCACGAGTAACTTTTGGGTTAACTAAAAAAAACATTCTCTGGTAATTCAATAATGATTCAAATCTTTCTTTTGCCAGACTCTCCTGATAGTGCACACTGTGCCTACTCAGACTCAGTTTCCAGGGCACCAAAGAGATAATAATTGCCTTTATTCCCCTTGGACAAGAGATCTGGAAACACTTCTGAGCTGTCATCTTGCGTTTCTTTGGAAGTGTCATAAATTGTCAAAATGGATATGCTGCTGTCCTGCGGTTTGCTGTCCCTTAACTTTGAATTAGGGCAGTATCATGGTGTATCTTGAACTGTGTCTCACAGCCTCTGAGGTTTCAGCACTCTGAAATCGAGCTCAAGAGACAACAAAACGTGGCCACAGCCTGTCTCACTTGCACCTCCACCTCCTGCGCAGTCCTGGCTTCAGTTGTCCCCTCTCTCGGAGAGACTGACAGATGGAGCTGCTGCTGGGCCCTGGGATACTGCCAGAGGGACTTCTCCGCAGATCACTGGCGTCCGTGTCCAAACTTGTCACTGCCTGGATGGCCCTGCAAACCCCGGGAGTTCCTGGGGGGTCTCCCGGGAAGCAAGCCCAAGTCTGTGTGTCTGCACAGGTTGATTTCTGAGCACACCTACTGTAGAAAATGGGCTAGGATATGAGAGTAAAGGTACTTAATGGCACACAACAATTAATAAAGCTATGTTATTATTTAATAATTGAGAAAACTCCTCTTGGTGGCTGCCTATAGTTTTACACATGCAGTGCTATTTCCCACTGTAAATTCTGAATCAAGAAAAGCACACTGGTTTAGGACTCTGACAAAAAGAGGTGATTCCAAATGATAAGTGAAATAAATATAAATTTTTGTTTGTAGACCATGCTATGTTTAGATAAATATTAATATCAAAACCCACATGTATATTTACACTCTGAGGTACTGTATGGCTTCAAAGAATAATTTACTTTGGCAAATAAAGTCAGAATGATGAGGATTTTCATTCTCTGAAAAGTTAATCAAATCATAAAAGAGGATGAACAATGGAATAGGAAAACCCTTAGCTGGATTGAGATGTTACAATTACTCCACATGCTTGTATCCTAAAATATAATCATATCATATCCATTTGAATATTTGTATCTGTTAATTTCCCTAATGGAGTTAAAGGTAATTCAAGTTACTGACATATGTTTCAGTGGTTATACACTTTGGTTATGATTCTCAGTTAAGATTCTATGCTACAAACATTAACAAAAAGTGTGATCTCATACACAACCTCATTTCAGACTATCATGGAATTTTTTAAGCATTCTAAGAAACAGGAATTTCTTTTTAGAAGAATTGATGTAAGCTCTGTACACTTTCTTCATCACACCAGTCATTATACTTCATGGATAAATTGCCTTCATTATTGCATATTTGTTTATACTTTTCTCAGTTTCCTGAATTGACGGTATAATTATGGTCTTAGCCATTCAGATTTTAAGAAGTAACTGTTTTAAACTCCAAGTAATTATTTTATTGTATAACTCTTTGGCACATAATATATATGAACCTAAGGTATTTAGGTATTAAACCACATGAACTGTATTACTAAATTTCTATGCAGAGCTAGAAGTCAGTCTAACAAGCAAGATAGGAGACAGATGTAAAATCAGGAAGATAAAAACAAAGGTTAAAAAGAATCAGTAAAAATAATTTTTATAGGCTTTTAAAAATGCAGATGCTTGAACTTTTTATGGAAAAATCTTCTTGGGCTATAAAAGGACTACATTTTTTTTATGAGTTCAGGATACTTAATGACATTTTATGTTCTGCTTGCTTACTTGCTTGCTCTGTCCTGTTGGCTAAATACCATTACTAACGTAGTGAAATAAGCCCAGGGTTAAGACTTCTTAGCTTTTATCCTGACTCTAAGGCTGACATACGCTGTTTGGCCTTTGCTTGGTTTAACCTTTCTGTCTCTTTTGCTTTATGGAGGAATGAAAGATAGGACTTGAGAACTGGCTATGAAGAGTAATTATCACTTGTTATATATACTGCTTTCATAACTCTGGATTACCTGTGTGTTGTGTGCACTGGAATCCAGGATTTCAGAAATAAAACACTAGACAAGAACTTCAAACGAAGGAAGTGGTTATGCAAGAGTTAAAGATTAAGGTAATATTTCTTTGAGCAAAACAGTTTTTTAACTCTAATTGCAAGAGTAAAAATACTAGTAATTGAAATCCTTGCAAAGGTAACATATTTTTCTTCCTTGATTCTTTCTTTTCTGGCAGTTTCTGCTGAAGAATAATCTTCTATCTGACCTGACATTTTCTTCCTTATTTGAAGTGCAATTCTTAATCTCAGCATTTCTGTCTTTAAACAAAGAAATGCTTGTCTACAAGCGGATAGAAATTAATGAAAAAGGCTTTGCTCATTCTTTATTTATAAGCTTCTCTTGTGATTTTTTTTTTATTGGAAACTTTCAACATGTATTGGATATTGCTTATATGTGATAAGGATAACTGAAAAGCTTCCTGGTCCTGTTTGACAAGGATATATTAAGAAAGTTAAGATTACATTAATTTGCTAAGAGTTTCTACAGGATCCACAACATGAAATGTTTCTGTATTTATTCTGAAGCAAATTAATTTTCATGACACTTGGTTTAATTCAGTAATGTAAAGGCATTTAAAACAACTTTTCCACCTTTTGTGGTAGATCAGTATTTTGTGAAACAGCTTTCAAAATGGATGAGACGAAGGAAAGACAGGTTAGAAGAGACTTTGCAGGCAATTTGCACAGGACGTACTGAAATATGGGAAGTGTTCTCAGACTTGCCATCAGTTTACAGCCTCCAGGTTACATTTTTCATGGCTTCTTTCCTGGGACACTCCTGGTCATGAGACTGCTGTTGCTCAGTGTGGCACACTGGCTCTTCAGGAGCCTTCGCAGTAGGCAACAGAGGGAATGAGAAAGAAGAGTCAAGACCTGTCAGTGACAAATGATTGCTAGGTGACTGACAGCTTAAAGTGCTAAATAAAAACAGTCACTCTTTAAAAGGGAATGTGACCAGAAGCCAAACTGGAGAAAGGCAGGCTTCAGGACACCAGAAGCTGTCCGTGCACCCTTCGCCCTGTCTCTGGGCTGAACTTGTCAATGAGTTGCCAATAGCTTATGAATGGTGAACTTTCAGATAGGTTAGATGTGTCTTTGAAAGTGTGAGTACTTGTGCAGTGACATGATTTTTGATTCATATGTGGGAGATTGATTTGAAATTTGAAATTAAAATCTTTCCAAATTTAAGTGTCATTCTCTTCCTAAGGATCTTTAAGCATTTCAGGTGTGTATGGCCTATGCTCAGTTTCGCCAGTTGGTGGCCACTTGGGCATTTTCCAAAATTCTTCTGAGATCTGATGAATAAGTATTCCCCAAAGCTGCCAGCAGTCCTGGATGGATGAGGAACAATGTGCAAGAGCTAAATGTTCCTGTTTTAGGACAAGGTTTAATAATATTGGATGCTGAGATAGGCTGCTATGTGCTGAATATGCAGCAAGATTTTCTAATGTGCTAAGCATCTGATCACTCCCACTGAATTATGATGGTTAAGCAAGAGGAGCAGCTGACAAAAAGAGTGGGAGAGGGGATTGTTAAACTGACGTCAGAGGAAGGTTTTCAGGGAGTACAGTGATAATTTCCTGAGTGTAGAAG
Organism: Psophia crepitans; assembly: GCA_013399095.1. Taxonomy (NCBI): domain Eukaryota; kingdom Metazoa; phylum Chordata; class Aves; order Gruiformes; family Psophiidae; genus Psophia; species Psophia crepitans. The sequence continues at coordinate 69,019 of VWZZ01003370.1, read as the reverse complement.
CATGAGGAGCTATATAAAAAAAAAATTGAAAAACTTTTCAAGGAGAAGGAGATATCGGAAAGGGTGGTCGGGCATTGGAACAGGTTGCCCAGGGAGGTGGTGGAGTCACCGTCCCTGCGGGTGTTTAAAGTAAGGTTGGATGTGGTACTTAGGGACGTGATTTAGTGGGTAATAGGTGGTGGGGGGACGGTTGGACTCGATGATCCTTGAGGTCTCTTCGAACCTTAATGATTCTATGATTCTATGGAGGCAGCACCTTATGCAAGGATGGTTTTTTCAGGATAAACTGAGACCTAGGTATTGTGCATGCTTTCGGCTATAGGTTATGTCTTTTTTCCACTGCTTTGAAGTTGAGAGCAGCCTAAGTGTCTTTTAATGAGAAACCTCTGTGACCCCTAGCATACCTGGAGAACAGTCCATAGTAAGTTTATTAAATTTACTTTAAAATTTACTTTATATTTCTTGGAAAGTGAATACTCATCACTTAAACATGTGTATCTCTGTAGTTTGCGTGGGGCTACCTTTACAAAGAGCTGCAATGATACAGGAAAGTATTAGTAGTGTTGAGCTGTGAAAAGCTATTTAGAGCTTAATTTTCATTTACAACCATGTGGTTTGGGCACCACCACGGTAATGTTAGGGCAGCCCTATGAATTTGCTAGACTTAGTTTTTTTACATTGGTAGAACCAAGTAGATGTGTAGGAGTTCAAGAATGCATTCACATATCAATATACATATTTTTGTAATTTCATAGGATATTGTGTTATTTTAGAGTGCCCTTACTATTATAAGCATGAATTATACTGGTGACCATACTGGTGTAAACATTTTTATATGGCTTAACTGGATCACCACTAGGGTTATTTGTACCATTTTAGTCAGACTGACATACTTGAAGGTGTTACAAGCTTTAGATACAAAGTCTTATGAGGTAACCAGCATTGTCTGCACCAAAGAAAACAAAGGAAATCTGTCTGTCCCACCTTTTATGCATTGCAAGTGCTTCCTCTCATCCTTAAACATCTCTGTCTTCATGAGGTGGGAATAAGTACACTTACAAAAATGTAGTGGAAATGGAAATTATAACATATAGTGAAAGGAACTGAAACTAAATATAGTCTCATCTGGAAATTCTCAGTGTAAGGCAATGACACTCATACTGGCAATCATAATTCTGTTGTGCATCTTGGTAAGATTGTTTTACTCAGCTGATGTCAATATGGTTTATTCCCTCATAGACTATTTCCACAACTGTAACTGCATTAAGATATCAAATATCTTTATGGCTTTTCTTAACTTCCGTAAACCTTGGCATGTGCTCTATGAACTGTCCTTTTCCATTTGTAAGGGACGAGGTACTGATAATGTGGTTCCTAGGTACTAACCAATTTTTTCCCATGCTCTTGGGTTTCTAAGTCCAACAAAGTCTCTCTCTTCAGCTCAGTCTGCCATGGAAGTTTATTTATCTGAATAGCTCTGCCGAGCTTCATTCCTAAAAGGGCTAGCTCCTGGTACCCCAGTTAGCTCGTTGTAGGCTACCTCATCTGTATTGCACTACATTGCAGTTACCATCATAGTCACATTCTCAGTGTTACTTCATCTGTAAAGGAAGCCGTGTAAGAATTTATGAATTTTGAAAAGGAATGGCATTATATGTCACATGAAGCAATCACAGAAAAAGTTTCTCAGTACCTTAATGTTAGACCACAGCTTTACACTCTATTTTGTGTATGCTTCCCCACCTATTATGTGCTTCTCATATCTAATCTAGTCCCAGTAAGCGCTCCATGGAGAAATGCTTGTGAGGCAATTACTCTTTTCTCTTTGTTGTTCATTACAGCTCTCAGATTTTAGCCTTTTCCTGTAAAGTTGTGGCTAGACCAACACCAAGATGCATACCTGTAGGGAATCCCGTTCGGAAGTTCTCGCGTTGTACTGTGAGCTTAGGCACACCCCTATGACCTGCACAGAGCCCCACAGTGGCCACACCCCATAAAGGGAGTATATAAACCTGTGACGCAGTTTAATAAACGCCATTTTGCTCATCCATCATATTGATGTCGTGATCACTTGGCCCCGAGGTGAGAGTCCTCAGGGGTGAGGTGTTTGTCCTCGGACTTCAGGACCAGTAGTTGAAGTCCCCCGCTGCACATACCCTCCCCATTTGATATAAGTTGATGGAGTATCTGGCAACTAAATCGCAAATTACATGTCGATACACATTCTGGTGTTTATCTCCTCTCTACGTTGTGTTTTGATGTTTTAGATCTACAGGTAACAGCTGTTGTGCTACAAATACAGATGGAAGTGGATTGGCTCAGTTTTTAGCAGTAACCATTTTAGCTTTTAGATGACTACTGGGAAGATTTTATGGTTTATGTCTGTCAAGGATTTATGTATATATCTGTTTCACAGAGAATTTTCAGCCGGTGACAGAAAGTATAAACTTACACTTGCTCCTAAGAGTATGCAGTGCTCTGTGGATGGGCTTTGTGAAACTGCTGCTGGAGGTCAGGGGATTGTGCTTTTATTCCAAACTAGTCTTAGGGCCCCACAAGTGCATCAGGCTCACGTGAAAGGCAAATCAGTTTTTGGAGCTGCAAACTCCAGCTTTTGAAGGGGGTATAGCAAATACCTCGGTATCTCTGCCAGATTTGCAGCCCAGTCTACAATTCTGCATAAACAACTTTAGCAATAAGAAGTGCGGTTTATGTAAGGGAAACTTTTGCCTCCTGTAAGCTCTCAGATTAGCATTAATCAGCCTGTAGATTTTACTAAAATGGAGCTAGCGGCTCCATTCAGCAGAGCTGAACAGGCACAATCACTTTGAGTGAGAAAGGAGAAAAGGTTAATGTGGAGCTGTTGGGTGAAATAGTCTTTTCAAATTTGCCATCTAGTTCAAGATCATCAGCTCCCAAAATCAGTATCACAAATAGGGTCATGAGCCCAGAATTTAAATGTAAATTGCATTGTGCATGCCCAGGCGTAGAGACCTGAAAGGAAATTTTTGGCTCTGCTGAGCCAGCTTGTCAAAGAAAACTTTAGCCATTGTGCTTGTGGTTTCTAAGTCTCTGATCAAAATGTAAAAGTTTGAGTGTAAAAGTGACAAATAAGGCAGTGCAGTTCCTGCACTTCTAAGCCATTCCAAAAACCTGACAAGCAGAAATTAACTGATGCCAGATGTTATCAGAAGGGTGGGACAAATGTGTGCCAGAGCTCCAGCTACAGTGGTCAGGGCAGCTGCCAAACAAATTCAGTTCCTATATCTGCGTTTCTTCCTTAGGTGTAAGAAGGCCGTATATGTGACGACAGTCCCAAAATAGCAGATGAGAGTAACAGTAAATATTAGCTCAAGTGCAGGTTGGCTTTAATTATATAACACAGTATGTTTTGCAGTCAGGGTACTAATGATTTGCTAATTCCCACTCAGAATAAGAGATTACACTCCCAGCATATCTGTTAACTAGCCAGTCTACTCCGTACTGGCTGGAGCCTGCCACTATGGCTCCCCTGGGAAATTGTTCACTAAGCAAGATGTCCTCGATGTCTAAATGAGAGTTTAATGTGAGATTTAGCCATGTCTATTCTCCCAGCAAAATGTCCTGCATGGTGTGAACCAGTAAGTAAGTATGTGATGTTTAAGCTGGAGACGTCTGTGCCCAATAACGATTCCCTGATTATGTAAATGAGTTCTTAAAAATACTTTGCATTTCTTTAAAGAATCAGAAATATTTCTTTTAATGATGTTAGCTGTCTGGCATTCTGCTTTAATAATTCATACACTCTAGGCGTATTTCTTTTCCTTTTGAAGCGCTGTCAAAAAAGAAGGCAAAATCAGTTACATAATTGAGAACGTGAACTGCCGTAAACAATCACTCTTGTTTGTTTCTCTGCAGAAAGAAAGGAAGTGAAGGTGGGAGAGTACAATGCTGTGGCAGACACACTGGAAATAATCAACAACAGCATCAGGTTCCAAGGTAGGAGAGAAAACTGGAAAGCGGTACAGGAATGACATGGATAGCTGTATGTGGTTTGTAAGACTGCATGTTGTTAAAGAACGGTTGTAGGATTTTTCATATGAGAAAGCTATGACACTGTATAAAGAGAGAGGGAGTTGAGCTGTGCTTAAAAAGCTAGGAGAATTCTGAACGGAAAATCATAGTGTTTTGGTATTGTGTGCTTGTTTTTCATTCCAATGACCAGGACAAGTTCAAATTGATATGTGCACACAAATGTTCTTTGATATTTCAGCAAGCTGCAGATATGTCTTCTATTTCATCTCCATGGATCAATAATGTATAAAGTGCATCCCCGTCTCCCACTCTCCCAGTTCATCCCACCTGAGGGATGCTCTCATGTGCTGTGTTTGCACACACGAGGAGGAGGTGGTTGTTTTTCGTTGGGAGGTGTCTGTTAGGCAGTTAGAAAACTGCCAAGACAAGCTTTAAGATGGCCCATGTGGCTACCTGCACTTCTCACATCTGTCTGGAGAATGATGCTTTAGAAATGAAGAATGCAGGCTTTGTCCCAGTTGCCAAAGTCTGGGACCCAACAGATTATTTTTGCTGCAAGGAGAAACTGATGATGTAAATGAGTGCTGATTCAATACTGTTAATTTCCAGAGAATATATGCAGGATGAACCAAATAACAGGAGAAAGGTTTTGTTCATGACTCCGCACCTTATGGACAGTAGAAGATGGGAAAAATTCTGTGTTAAGGCTTTTTTTCAGGATCCAGCTCTTAGTTCTTGGTCTGACCACACCTGGTGTTCCTTCCGCCCATAGCCTGTCTTATATTTGTCTTATGCGTTATGTGACCGACAGTGAACTTTCTCCATTTACCCACCTTAACTTTTCATTGAGGCAGTCAGGTATTCGATGAGGAGGACACTGTTGTTACATCTTCCAGGCAGCATAAAAAACTTACGAAATTTATGTATTTAAAATGAAGAGTAATAAATATAGACCTGTTTAAAGAATTGCATAAAATTGCACAGAAGAGAAGAATAATTCATTATACTATAAGCAATAGAATTGAATGGCCATTGCACAAATAAGAAAATACATTTTATAAAATCACTGATTGTTTAATAAGTACAAATCATTAATATACTCTGTATATTTTAGATACAGCAGGGAGGTGTTTGTTTTTTTCTTGGATATTAGTTCTTATAATTCAGGTATGTGCTTCATTGTACTTTTGGGTTGTTACTTGTTGCCTAATGTTGTGAAGCGTGGGGCACTGTAAACACATGCTCTGAGGTGGGAAAGGGAAAAGGGAAAAACCTCAGGTGCTTTTCTCCAATATCAGATCAGCAAACTGTCCCTTCACTGCCACTGCATTGTGATCACCTGAAGGGAAATTTTTTTGCAGAAATGTTGGGCGTAAAGACCAAAGGGTAGCAGGTTTCCATTGTCTGAATTGTTTCAGCTTAACTTGTATGGATAACGCTGGGGAACGGCTGCAAGTTGCGCCAGGGGAGGTTCGGGTTGGAGATGAGGAGAAATTTCTTCTCAGAAAGGGTGGTCGGGCATTGGAACGGGTTGCCCAGGGAGGTGGTGGAGTCACCGTCCCTGCGGGTATTTAAGGAAAGGTTAGATGTGGTACTGAAGGACATGGTTTAGTGGTTAATAGGTGGTGGGGGGACGGTTGGACTAGATGATCCTTGAGGTCTCTTCCAACCTTAATGATTCTGTTCTATTCTATTCTATTGTAAAAATCCTTGAATACTCTTGTAGGCACAAAGCAGAAGAATGGACATGAAATTTAGCTGTGGCAGCTGCTAGCTAGTTCCTCACAGCTCTATGATCAGGGGGTGCACACAGCTCTGCCTGTGCAGCCCTTTCGTGCAATGAAGCTGCTCGGCCTCATGCGCTGGTCCTCCCAGCCCCAAGCAGAGCTGATGCGAAAGGATAGTCTCAGGCACTGTAGGGCACACAAATCGCTTTCTGAAGGAAAGCAGTCATGCAAAAGGCCTTTTTCCAGTCTCCTGCACCAAGGAAAAAATTAGTAAGCAGGTAAAATGTAGTGTGGGAAGTAGGGGATGCAGAGCTTTGTTGTCAGAAAGTAATTCTCATTAAAGCGAGGAGCCTTTAAATAGTGAGAGCTGACTGTCAATCAAGTCCATGGCTTTAAACATAGTTTTTAAGTTCAGACATTCAAATCCACATCTGCAGGGATTTGCAAAGTAAGTCTGTCCCAATAGAACCTTTACTATCCATTTTTCCATGTTGCTCCACATGGAAACAATTGTTCCTTCTGTAGAGTCCTGAGGACACCAACAGGACCCTCACCCTTCTTCACCCCCCCTTCCAGGGCTTCCCCCACCCTGCCCACAACCCAGAACCCTATTTCAGCCCCCCAGAGCCATCAGTCCCTGCCCCAGTGATGCCACACCAAGGCTGATCTCCAGCTGTGGTAGGTATCTACACAGGCCGTTTCAATTTGCCCTGGTAATAATGACAGTGTACAGTGAAATGATGCTCTCTGATTTCTACTCATTGCTCTTGCTCTTGTTTCAGGAAAACATAACCTTCTGGTAAAATTTACAGTCACAACAGGCATTTTAGTGTTTATTTACGCTTCAAAAGTAGGATAGTTAGCATATATTTTATGGGGTTCCGCATTAGAGTTTTGGTGTGTTTTTTCTTCCAAAGAGGATGTTTACCTGCTCCAGAAGTACAAAACTTCTTGTCAATCAATGTGACTAACATATGTCTGTCAGAGTCAATGATTTCAACAGCTACTGATGTGGTTCACAGTTACTAAATCTGCTAAATTGACGTATAATACTTAGGAGAGGCAAATTTTCTTACAGTAATTCTACATGTGGCCCAGCTTGAGCCTTTTTTTCTTCTTGTAACTCTAGGACTTGAGCCTCCAAAGGACAAAACAATTATACAAGAGGAGCTACGCAAGATCTCCCTCCCTCTCTACAGCATCCTTTCTGCCCTCACCATCCTAGGAATGATAATGGCCAGTGCTTTCTTGTTCTTTAACATTAAAAACCGAAATCAGAAGTAAGACACTCATGTTACTTCTATCACTACTTCTTTTGAATTTAAATGCCATGTTTGTGGAGTCTGTCATCTATATCTATATATATATAAGGAGAAAGTTGAAACTGTGGAAAGATGATGTTTTAGAACTATTCAATTGGAATCAATGTGTAATATATTCACATTGAAACAGATTGTCTGTTAAGACATGTTCTTTTATACTGTCTGGAAAGTGTAATTTTTTTGTTTATGTTTGACTGTCTGCTATTAACATTAACCATAGCTAATTAATCCATCAGTAAAATAGGAGGTTTTGTACTAAACATTCAAAAACCTGAAACAATTCTAGACCTTATAAAACAACAAATAGTGTGCATGCCTATATATTTCATGGAGTTCTACAACAAAGACTATCTGTTTGCCTGGTTATAAAAAGCTCTTCTTTGTTGCTCTAATAGCCTAGCAATAATATTTTCCTCTTTAATGCACTATCATCTTTTGTCCATAGACTAATAAAGATGTCCAGTCCCTACATGAACAACCTTATTATCCTTGGAGGGATGCTTTCTTATGCATCTATTTTTCTTTTTGGTCTTGATGGATCCTTTGTCTCCGAAAAGACATTTGAGACACTTTGCACAGTAAGTAATTCCATATGTTCTAGTTGAAGATAGCCTTGCAGGAAACTCTGCAAGAAATGCAAACAGAAAAGTTCAGTAGCTGGATGTCTCATTCCATTTAATCACTGATTCTCTTAGTTCTTTCCTGTGATATTTTCTGGGACCAAATTCTGGAATGTGCACAAAGCTATATTACTATTATTATTGGTGAAAGCTTCAGGTGCATTGGGATTTGGCCTCACACTAAAAGAGGAAATGTACTTTTTTGTTTTCAAATTATATATGTGAAGATGATTTATTAAAGGTTGTGTTCCTGGCATGACAGCTAGTAATATCTGTGAAGGTACTATGTCTTTTTTATAGATTTCATATTATTTTAGACATGATGACTGCTGTTTGTCCAGGTCTTTTTATGCAGTCTTTTTGGCTGAATCTCCAAAGACTTCTACTACTATTTCCAGCCCACACTATAAACTCACACAAGCACAAATCCATGTAGAACATATTCTAGTTAAATCAAAGCAAGAAACTCTGAAATCAAATTAAATATGTCCACTTAGATGCTTGTAATGTCTTAATTGCTCACTGTAATACGTAGCCTGACCTACAGAGGCCATTTCAAGGAAAGGGAAAGAACTTCACTGTAAGGATATTCTTTCCAAAACCAATACAAACATTTAAATTTATCAAATACTTTCTCCTCAAAAAATCCTAAGATTATGTTTGGCCCATTGGCTAAGAATATCAGACTTACTCAGGAGTTATCCTCACTATGTCTTTGATCCTTCTTTGGATCTCTAGGAAGATGCATTTCACAGCACCTTTTTTAGGAGTCTGAATTTCTGATGTCATCATTGAACAGAGAGAAACTTTACTTCCAGAGAGTAATTTAAAGCATGAAATTTGGATGCCTTAAGCTAGTTGGTGCAGATACATCCTAGTATTTCAACTGTAATCCTCCATACTGACTAGAACTAGAAGTGAAATGTCATTTGACTTACTCAGTTATACCTTTTCAAAACACTGGAGACCTCTTTAGTACATGTCAAGATGCACTAGAAGATGTAGTATAGATGAACATATAGGATTTTCAGTGCAAAGTCTTAGCTTCCTTAGTTGGGCCTGAACACAGCTGTATTTTAGACTCCTAAAAGTTTGCAGCAAAATAATGAAGAAGGAGAGAATATGTGGTCTTCCTACAGCTAGAGAGTGCAATTTCTCTATACAGCTAGCAGCAAGAGGTGCCTCAAAGACTTCAAAAGGATGATCCTGTTCACCTCTCCCAAACTAGTATATAACTCTCTGAATACACAGGGGCAAACAGGAGGTGTAAGATGCCAGCATCCATTTTTTTATTCAGCAATTATGCCTTTTTGTGTGAAACAGCTTCTAATAAAGCAGAAGTGTCGTTAGGAAGCCGGTTGTTGTTGATGCCAATCCCCATTCTTTTCTCACACTCTGCTGCAGAAAAGTCTAGTGGCAGGAAGTGCAAATTTTAGGTCCTGATGTCTGCTCAGCCTTGAGGGGCTTACATTCAGAGCTCCTGACTTCAGTGCCAGACTGTAGGCCATTGTATGACTAGGTTACAACCCTCCTCCCGAAGCAGCCAAACATTGCTGAACAGAAGGAAAGAAAGTGGGAACCAGAGGTACTTACCAGCATGGAGCTGTTCTAGGGAACAGGTTTCCATCCAGATTTAGCTATATGAAACTAAATTTAAGTCCTCCTTTAAATGTGAAACAGCTCTGTCTTAACTCTGAAAAAAGATACAACATCCGAAATCCTGTGCCTCTGAGCTAGAACAGTTCTGCTATCTGATTTTTCTCTAATTTGCTTCTCAAAATGTAACCACTACTGTCATATCCTAAATGCAACAAAATTTTGTTTCTTTCTTATCTTGCACAATTCTTCTTTTTTTAATTATTTTTTTTATTTGTATCTGTCACATTATGTTAAGTCTGCGTCTGTGTCTGCCGTATAAAACTGTTTTTCCGTAGCAGGAAAGATCTGGACAGGCACTTGAGTAAGATAGCTACTGTACTTAACTGACCAGTAAAGGAAAGGGGTAGGGGAAAATACTGTGTTCTTGAAGACAAATTTTGATCAAGAAGTATTGCCACATGCCTTAAACATAGACTTTTAATTTTTTTTTAACATAGTTACATGTTTTATCAACAGAACAGAGATTTCTCCCCAGTCTTGGCTTTCCAGGTTTTCAATCCAGTAGAGAAACATTTCTGATTGTGCTTTCCTGTGCATGGGTACTGTATCTTATGAATCCCAGCTCTGTCAGCGATTAGTGTTACACTCACAGATGCAAGAAACCCTTTAGAAGCAACCTATCAGGAAATTTTTTTCCAACCTCCTGCTCATTAAAACAATTCTTATGAAATTTCCTCCTCCAATTATATTTTTTTCCAGTTATAATTTTTTCAAATAGCTTATGCTTCTCTTAGAAATAATTTTTCATGGCCATCATTGACTGTGGCAATGCACTTTCCTTTTATCTAGGTAACAGTGAATTAATGCTGGGGAGATGATAAATATAGAGACATAGCGACTTTTCTCTTCAGAAACTCTTCTGCTTCTCCTCCTTTTACCCCAAAACATCCACTAAGTGCTGGGTACAGCATGTACATTTGGCTCCATGTCATGAACATCCATATTTCCATATGGGCAATATGCTTTGGTTTCATGGACTACTTACAGATACCAGTTCTTATAAGATCAAGCCAGTACAAATCTCATTTGATCATCCGTTTCCCTGGAAATACATTATTTTAATTACCCATTCTAGCCATATTAGAGCTTAGTTTAAATTTCCATTTTGTGCAAGACTGTGGCTTAGTATTTAAGAGAACCATCTACAATGGAGAATGATCATAAAAAGCTGTTGAACCAAAAACATGTGGGTATAACAACTACATCTCAGGCACAGAGAAGAGACATGTCGATGAAGGAAGAGTTTTGGTTTTTTTTGGTAGAGAAGTAAAAATTTTGATTCTGCTTTTATAAGCACATGCAAAACTAAAAAACTGTCATTATTGTTGTCCCCTCTCTAAGTCAAGTAATCACCTTCTTTGTCTTCTATATTTCAAAAGTGTTTAGATCTTACCAGAATAGCAGTATACACATAAGAAGTTGTTTATTTTATTAGATAGGTTATATATGCTCTCTTTTTAATTTTCTGATAATTTCTGGACAACACTTACAGGAAATCCTTAAATACTCTTGATTCTATCCTCAAAATTCAGGAAAAAATGGTTTCCAAATTGTAGATGTTACATTCCAAATCTAGTGTGTGTGCTTCCTTTATAGCACAGTGTTTGTAGCGTTGCTTGGAGGGTGAAGTGCTTTGCAGTTTCTGGTCTTTTTGGATTTTCTAAAACCTACATCTACATATGGCATATGTTGTTCACTGTAATGTTCCAAGGACATTGAAACATGATCCAAAATTACACCAGTAACACCTGAAAATTTCAAAGGGTTTCTTTGGTAAGTTGTACCATCATTTTCCACTCTGTAAGGCACTGGTTGTAGGAGGATGTGATGTATAAGTCAGTATGCTGAAAAATAGAACCAAGTGTTAAATGTATTTGACAATCAGCAAATCACTTTAAACATATGGTCAAATAATTTGCTGAATAGGGATATTATATAAGTCTTTGAAATTATATAGTGTTGACTCTGTGCTAGAGTGGGAAGTTGGTTCCCAAACTAACTAATTTTTGTCTTGGTATGCCCATTTTCTGTGGAAAAGTACTCAAGTGTAAATATATAATAATTTATGTTCTTATGGTGAGAATTCATAATACAACATGTAGCATTATTTAGTTCCGTGTCAGAATTACAGAGTAGGTGTCACACTGTAAAACTCCAATTACATGAAATTAAAACTATCCAAAGCAGTGAATTCTGACAAAGTGGTCAGTGTATTATAGAACCATTAGATTATGTCCTAGTTAATAGCAATTTTATTGGTTGTGGGTTATAGAACTGTTAGATCATGTCTTACTTAATAGCAATTTTATTGATTTTACAGAAAAAGGAAAAGCAATGCAATATTTCATTAAGTGCATATGTATACCAAAGTAGAAAGTGCTTCGGATATGAGGGAGAGAGAATGAGAATGATCTATCTTTGTTTTTAATCTCAGAATTACCATGGTATCATAGCAAAAAAGAAGTTAGAAGTAAGGGTGTGAAACGAGATGTGGTGCCAACTGGAAAAATGCAAGCAAGTGGAAAAATAATTGAAAGCATTCATTATATGGAAGAGAGAGACTTGAAATTAGCAATGCCAGTGACATATCCTATGAATAGAGTTTAAGCTGACATGCTAAATAGAGATACTTAAAATAGAGAGTATTAGATATGATCATAACGTTTAGACTTCTGTAATGTATTCTACTGAGAATTTCACACTTTACATTTAAGATGAGTAATGTCTTTCCAAGTTGGAGTTACTATGGGATGAAAGGCTACTGTGGCCCTAAGGAGGAGCACGGTCTCTTCTCTGTTATGCATCTCCCTCAAGTAGGTAAATAAAATGATGTTCGTATTCTCTGTGTATAACTGATTAGGTTGTGACTGAAAATAAGCATTCTTTAGGTACTCCAGATTGCAGTAAAATGCCTGCAGTATCCATCCAGAAAGGTCTGGTGCATTTGGTAGCAGTAGACTGAACAGCTCTGCTTCTCTTCAGTATTGGTAGTCCTGATGTGTAGCAGCTCTTTCTCCTAGAAAGTGTGCTGCACTGGGTGATTGGAGTGATGAGGAAGGGGCAAATTATCTGTTTGTAATAGTTCAATACAGGATTCACGCTATTCTGGGAGATATCTATTCTGGAGATAGCAACGGTCTTCCAGCCTCCTTTACGCTCCAGAGTTCTGCAAAGGTGTTACATCAAAGATAAGAAGATCTAAATCTTGTGATTTACACAGCATGCTTTATCTTGTTTATCTCATTAACTACCATAATTGACATCAATGGCCAAAACAGGTGGATATTCTGTGATTCCTGATGATTGCACTGGTGTTTTGCCTTGCATAAAGTCAACAGAGCACATGAAGGTTTTTGCACACCTGTGGTGTTCAGTGGTGCCCTCATCCATCCCAGGTTGTGCTCAGGCTTTCAGATTTCAGTCAGTTGCTCTCGGCCACGATGCAGGAATTTGGAAGCAGGCTTTGTGCAGAAAGAAGGAACCAAAATGTGGGGTGGAGAGCCAGAAAGAGAGAAAGGGAGTGGAGATACCACTGATGAAGTCCTGCTACCTACTGCAGTGTGTGTGACTATCCAGACTTTGCATTTTTCTCAGTCAGACATTCTGAGAACATGTACATTCATGGGAACACTGGATGTTGTAGACCTTGTCTTCTCAAAGATGTACTTTAAAATCTTCAGAAGTACTTAGCATTTTTTGGCTAATACTATTCTTAATTATGTATCATGAGCACTTCTGACTCTGTGTCTTATGGCAATGTGAAAGGCAGGTTTTGTTCTTTTTTTATTAATTTGTCATAATCTTATGTCTGCCATGCTGAGAGAATAGCTAGGCAAGGTGGAACCCTGTGGTCCACATAGCACCTTTTGTTGGGAAACCCTGAACCTCTGCAATGTGAGGATTGCAGAGTGCTGTAAGAGTTGAGAGGCAACCTGAAAACAACATCAAACAGTGACTGAGAGACTGCAGTGAGGAGCAGGGAGGAAAAGCCAGGTGTGAGAGGTGGCGGAACAGGTTCCTAGGGCTAGGGAGCAGGTGACTGGGATGCTGGGAAGATTGGTAAAACTCTGAAAGTCGTGGAGCTAGCTGAGAGCAGCTCTGGAAGCAGGGACTTGCCTTTAATAGTAAAGCAGGGAAGGAGAAGATATATGAACCTCCTGCCTGTTTATTTGTTTCTGCTTTTTCTTCCCTTGTCACTTCAAGTTTTCTCTGTTTAACCATTTTTGGGAGAACTGACTAAAAAGAAAATGCCCAAACAGTGCCATCTCAAAGCTGGGGTTGTCTTGGTGTACTGTGAGCAAGCACCACTTGGACTAGACCCTGTGCTACTAAATAGCATCTCGTCTTGGTATTTGGTTAGTGGTTGATGATGAGCTCCTTGTTCATACACTTTATGCTCTTCAGGCATTGCAATATGTTTGGGGTTTTTTCCTCCACTTTGGACTTTATGTTTACCTAATTCTTTTCCTTAAATTCTTTAATTTTGGCCAGGAATTAAAAAAGCAACAGACAGACACTCAGCTCCTACTGAACTGCAGAAGGATTTGGACCTCTAATCTGTTTCTTTGTCTCTGGAAACCATAGCTTTTGTTTGTATTTTTAGTCTGGCCTTTTTCATTTTGCATGTATTCTTTAGTTTATTTCCTACTTAATTGTTTAGTTGTTAATTTTAATCTCCCTTTTCCTATAATCACTTCCATAATTGTCCTCACTGTCATTCAGTCTGAGACTGATCTCACTCCTATTTAATTCAAAGGCAATTCTGTTACTGAGTTTAACATGAGCCTGATCAGCTTCTATTTTAGTAAATGACATTTTCTTGCAGAAAAAAAAAAAAGTAGAGACAAAAGTTACAAGGCTGAATAGATCCCTGATATAAAATTATTACATATGCTGAAGCAAATACACCACAACCTTGCCAGAGATTTATTAAGGTAATATTTTTAGAACATTTTGTCTCTCCTTCAGTAGGACAACAGCCAGTTTTTAAAGCCCCCTTATAGAATTAGGAGCAATTGTATATCTTCTACACTACCCATGGATTAATTCTGAAAAATGGTCTGAAATATATTAAGAAATCTCTACAGGAGATCTCACAGCATGTCAAGAACCACTGTACTTAATTTATGTGATAACAGCAGGATTCAATTTTCTAATGTTATTGACGCTTTACCTTTTACAAGAACTGTGCTGGTGCCACACAAATACTAAAGAATGAGTTAAAAGTCCTAAACACATGTCAAAAAATGTTTGATATAAATGAGAAAAGTATCATTCAAATGGATGAACTCACTCTTTGGGTTCCACCTGTGCTCATACTGGGGATTTTGCCATGGTTAATAGAAACAAGATCAAGCCCTAGTGAAAACTTGTTGAGATGACATGCTTTTGTTCATCATAATTATCCTTTATGCCCCCAGTTGGCCAAGAAAAATAGAAGGTGCTTAATTTTCAACTCATGAGTAGTCCACAGAAATCAACAGAATTGCCTACTTAAAGATAATTGTACTCTCCAGGGCTAAACCCACAGCATGGTTTATTCTCGCGTCTGTCACATTTAAGTGCCTAAATCTAATACTAAGATGCCACCAAGCTGCTCAGAACTAACGTTCAGCTGCAGCCCAGCCCTGTGGGAACTGCAGCTTCCAACCCAGTACATGTGCAAAACTGGGTAATTATTGCGGTTCCCAAAATGAGTCAGTCTGAGTCTCATGAAGTAGGCTAGAGAGTGTCTGGAGTGTCAAGTCCTATGAAAGAAAGATTTGAAAGTTTGGGCTTTTTTTAAAGAATCCATTAAAATTAAAGTCTTGAGATGGTAAAAGTGATGCTTTCAAGAGTCTTAAATCTGAGTGATTCCTCTGCAGGAACATAATCTAAAAGTTTTGCTAAGTGAAGAAGAAAATGATAAATAAATGAAGCTGTTTCACTATCCCGTTCAAAAGGCTGTAATTTGAAAAAAAAAAAAAAAAAGTCACTTGGAGAGGTAATAAGAAGTTTGTCGCTTTTTATGCAACACATGGAAGTTCTTTGTGCTAATATTCGGTTTTCTTTATTCTTCATTCCAAGTGTTTAATCTCATCTTCTTGCTGTTTGCCTCATATTGGCAAACTGGATCAGTACAGCAAATTTAAAGCTGCAACATACACATACACAGACAAAAAAGAGAATCTGTAGTATATCCAGTTCAGACAGTGTTTGGTTTTTTTTTTCTTTCAACTTAACAGGCAAGTAAATCACATCACTTTCTTGATCAGCTGCGTTTGAAATATTTATTATTGCTTTCATGAGCTCAGTATCTTCCCAGGCATTCCTTGTCAGTTCATGACTGTGGTCTTCTGAATACACATGCAATGGTGGTCAAATATGGGAAAATAGAGGAAGTTCCTTAAAAGTTAAACTTTTTACCTTTTATCAATTCAATCCATTTTCCAAGATAGCCTGATTTTTATAATTTTATATTCAATTGTAACTGTATTAAAATAAATTGTTTAAAATAAATTCAAATAATATTGGTGTTTATCTGAAATTTAACAGTAGCTAAAATAGTGTTTTTCCTTGTAAGCTTCGTTCTTAGAGTGTACAAGCCAGGAGAGACTTTTACCACTTTGTCCAGAATGTTTCTGGTGCTTTCAACACTTACTAATTTCCCCTAATTAATTTTTCACAATTAGATAGCTTCTTTTATTAGTAATGAGTTGTAATATCAAATAACATTGTAGGCCTGTTACACAGATATATAAATAGTAAACACCATTAACATAACAAGATGATGGGAAAGGTGCGGATAGATTTGTGGGAAGGTATCAAACAGCAGCATTCAAAATACCGGCTAGCCAGCTAAAGCTCAAGGTTGAGAGGAAATATGATGCCAATGGAAGTAACTTTATGTAAGGCTGTTAAGCTACCAGTGTTTATTAGATGATGGAAGAGTAGTCTTACTTAAAAAAATAAAAGATCTTTAGCACCTTATGGATAGCTTTGAAATAGAAGCTTTTTGGTGCAAAGGGAAGTTGAAAAGAAATGCTACTACAATATGTAAGTGGTGACTCCTTAGATGAACCTTACAATATTTTTTTAAACACTTTACAACATTTGTTTAAACATTCATATTTGACAAAGGTGGGTTTTAATTTTTTAAAATAAACATCATATCTGTTACAAGTCTGGACAATTACCCAGAATGGTCTGTTTCTTTGTGGAGACACTTTCAGTATTTGGTGGTCATCAACTGTGTTGTCCATGAAATAAATGATTTCTAGCTTTTTCAGTTATCACAAGTAATGCACCTGTAAGAGCTTCTATCAAGTAATTTATTAAAAGTGCGAATTCCAATCATGGATGCCTGCATAGTATTTTCAAAAATAGACCCTAAAGCAAAATAGAGTAGGAAGTATAAAAGAAGAAAAGAAGTAGGAAACTGCATTTTAGTGGCTGCATAGACATACTGGATTGTTGTACACCAAACAATATTATCTCCTTTGATACTTGTGGGTTGTCTTTGAATGATAGAAAATTAAAAATTCATAGGAGATATTAAATTGGTCAAAACATCTTATTCAAAAAAAGAAGTAACCAAGAACTATAAGAGGATAATTGAAGGTATATTCAAGGTTCAGTGAAGGCATGAGGAATTTTGTAATGACCTAATCTTTTAGGTAAAAGATAAACAGTAGCATTTTGACAAATGATCATTCTGTAGGAGCATAGGAATGTTTTCAGGTTTTGTGTCTTGTTTGGAGTAAAGATTCGAATCCAGGACATGATCTAGTAGGTATGGTGGTGTTAGGTTGATGGTTGGACTTGATGATCTCGGAGGTCCTTTCCAACCTTAGGGATTCTATGATTCTATGAATGCAAGTTTCCTGTCTTCTAAGGAGATGCCTTTCCTGCTCATTTATGGGTTCTGGGGGAAAGGTGATCTTCCTTAGCTGCTTCTGTCGAAACATATCATTAAAACCTTCCAACAAGACTTACTGATCGATTGTATAAGATCATGGTCATGCTCTCCAATTACTGGTGTTATTTTTATCATGTTCTTTCAAATGAGTGGTATTTGGAGGTGTAATACATTTAAGAATCTAAGTGGACAGATCTATGAATTTCAGAGGTTTTTGCTGTTTTCCAAATTTTTCATTTTGCTGCCTGCATTAATGAATTATAACAGACAAATTCGAGGTCATTTTCTTCAAAATTAAAAATTTAGTTTCATCTGAAACTTACCATCTCATTCTGAGCAACAGAGATCTCACTTTGACAAAATCTCCTGGTAGGTTTAAGCTAGAATGTTTCCAATATAGTCAATAGTTATATTATTCTAATTTGTACAATCTAGATCAGGAATACATAAAACTTTTTGAACCAAACATATGCTAGAAATAACATTTTTCTGAATATTGGGTTAGAAACATATTATGAGCATAATTGAATTTATTACTATTCCCAAGAGGCAATTACTGTTTCACTGAGAACAAAACAGTCTTATTAGAGACATGAAAATACCATGTATCTGTTTGCCAAATATATCACTAAACTGTACACAAAAGGCTGAATACTTATTAATGGCAGCAAAAAGACTGAATGCTAAGTGTGGTTATCACAGCTCAATCGATGTGAAGTCAAAAAAAGATGTAACTGGCTCATATGAACATGTTGATATGAAACGTATTTTTTAAATCACTCGGAGTTGATCTAACTGTGGTTTTACTGAAGTTATTAGCATAATGTATGATAATGGCTAACGAGCACAGACTTGAAAAAATATTTAAGTTAAAAATAATGCTTTGCTGACCTTAATATCTATTCCTATTTTCTTTTGGTTATGGGTTTCTCCTTCAATACCACATTCAAGAATGTCAGAAAGTGGCAAAACTCACACAACATTAGGCGCTAATACGCATACAAATATCTAAACTGTCTTGTATACGTAATCCCAGCATTTTCTAATGAATGCACATGCTGAATTACATGCAGACACCTCCCGTTCACATGACGCATGGGTTTCTTCTGGGGGTGCGAGTTCCCCTATACGCACCCGTCTTGTAGGAGATGTGGGCTCCCTACCTTCGTGTGTATCTCTGCAACACGGTAATGCCCACTCCAGTGAGACAGCACCCCCCGAGTTCACACGTGGACGCTAGAGGCGTGTGTCCCTGTGTGGGGCACAGTGTTATCAGGTTTTGGGCTTATGCCTTCTCAGACAATTTTGGGTGTCTGTCTGCATGTGCTCCTCTTTGCCAAGACCCAAGGTGCCTCTTCTGCCTCTTCTCTGTGTGCTTTTCTCTCACTGATTCGCCATTAATGACCATATGTCTTATTTATTTATTTAAGAAACGGTAGTAATTTCATGTCTCTTATTGCTTTATCAATATTTTTGAGTGAGCCGTACCTTTTTTTTTCTCCTTTCCCACCTTGATACCCAGTCATTAATGCTTACTAAAAATTGGAATTTCTATTCTCCAGAAAATTTGGGGGGAAAAGTTACATTTTGAATACAAAAATGGAAATTCTGAAGATGTTTGGAGAAGCAAAAACTAGATAACATGTATTTAGAAGCGAAACATTTAGATTATTCCTAATATTGATCTTCGATCCCGAGTTTTGCACCTTACTACTGCACCTAGTTTCTCATCAATATGCATGTCCTAAAGTTACAAATTAAAAATCCCTAACTCTAGAGAAGTCAGATGTGAAACCAGACTGTTTTCCAATGAAAAAAATTGCCTTCAGGTCATCTAAAGATTTTTTGTCAAAATCCTTTCTCAGAATGTCCTGGTTTCCACAAATCAGTTTTTTTAGTATCAAAAAACAACTCTACTGGCCAAGGAGGCGTGGTCCAGAAGGCCAAAAGAAGGCTTGTTTTTCCCTTTTCTAGCTTTGCCTTTAGCCATTGTCTCTCCCCCAGTTTTTCTATCCGCAATGTGCAGTGCATTTTATTTTTACTTCTTTGTTCACATTTGTGCAGTCTCCCTTTTTGACAGCTGACCCAGGTGGAGTTTCTAGGGGGAGGAGAAGACTGTTTCCTCCGCCTTGTGATTTCTCAGGCTCTCAAATTCAGCTGTAGGCTTCCAGCTACCTGCTGTGCCTCTCACATGGCCTTCCACCTGCTATGCTCTGCAGTCTCCAGTCCCTTTTTGGGCAAGAAAATAGTCTTTTCAGGGCAGACAAGCTTTCAAACAGCCAGACCTTCATTCAGGGTAATGAAAAGAGAAACTTCCGAGGAATGAGAGGAGGCTGTGCAGAGCTTGCCGCTATTCTGACAGTCACAGGCTCAGCTGAAACCAGGTCTGAAAGTGAGGACCGGCCTACAAGGATGCTATGAGCAGGTGCAGAATTGCACAAGAAGCTTTCGTAACTTCTCCTCTGTCCTCCGTGGTCAACTTTTCTATTAAAAAAGAAGTCATTCCAGTTTTACTTTAAAGACATCAAGTCTTTTTTAGTTCAGAGACCTTTTTGTTTTCTCTGGGAAGCTCATCATAAGGAAAATGTCTCAATAGGACTATGTCAAAGCTTTGGCCAGCTCACGGACCCATTACTCCATCATTCTGTGTAAGCTCACCATCTCCTTTTTCTTAGACCCATATTGCGGGTACTATCTTTGATTCTGGTCTTGTCCCCAAGGCCTGGCCACCAGTTCCTGTCTTGCCATTTTTCCTTATGTGACAGTTTCAAAGTCAGTTTTTCTTCTCTTTCCAGAATGTTCAGGGTCTGCATTAAGTGATGCATACCTCACATAGTACAATTTGATCTTAATTAGTCTGAATAACAACTCTATTTCTCTGTTAAATTCTGTTAAAAATGTTGCTGTTAATATTAGTTCCTTGGGTGGTTTGTATAGTCTCAGTCTCTTGTTTTCCTCCACTAGTTCCTTCCTCTGCCTCCACAGAACACAATAAAAAGGAAAAAAACTAATGCACAATATTGTAACTGTGTTGTGGTTTTATATATGAAGAGATTGTTAATTCAGCACCCAGACTTGCTATATTTGGAAAGGGGATAGAGGGAGGAGAAAAAAAGCATGAAAGCAATGAATGAGACAATTCTGAAGTGTCTACATTTTTGTAAAGTGCTTTGAATTTTTTTTTCTTAAGATTTTGAGATTGTATTTTTGGTGATATCCGCATTGCCTACTGAAAATTAAATGTCTTTGTCTTTTTTTTTTTAATATATGTATATATATATTTAGGTCCGAACATGGATTCTTACAGTGGGATACACAACTGCATTTGGAGCAATGTTTGCGAAAACGTGGAGAGTTCATGCAATTTTCAAAAATGTAAAAATGAAGAAAAAGGTGAGGGAAAGTAACCTCTTTTCTTGGTGAGCTGTTGATAAAATTTTCTAACTGTTTTGCTGCCTTTCCTGGATAACCATACTAGAGCTGACCCTGTTCATGTGTTCAAAGATCCTGAATGGTTTGATGCTGGGGTTTTTTTGATCTCCGAGAGCTAAAGTCTAGCAGCAGCCCTTCAATCTCTTTAATGAGAGCCGGACAATGGAGATGGCTGGAAACTTGCAAAGTGAATTTGAATCCTCACTTTTATTTAGTATGTTGTTTCAGCATCGAGAAGTCTCCTTCTGGTAGATGCACAGCTGTTATGAATGTTTTCTGTATATGTCTGGGATACAGGTTAATCACATAAGCTTCTGCTGCGTTGGTAGGAGGAGGCAAGAGAGAGTGCTGCTTATACACTATTTCTAATTTTGATTGAAATTGCATAAGCTTACCCTAAGACTGATCAGAATTGAACCACAGTAGTCATCTCCATCATTTTTGGTACCAAACATTTTCTGTAAACAATTAGTCTCATCTTAGGAGTAGTACAGCAGTTCATGTTTGGATTGTGCATTTGATATTTTTCCTATGAAGCTTTTTTGAGCACATGAAGTGCTTTTAGTCAGATGATTTTATTTAAAAATGGGAAAACTGATGAATAGAAATAATTCTGATAGAGAAAACATTAACAGAAATGTGTATGAAATAGAAAAGAAAAAATATTATAGAGTGAGAGGTAGTGCTAAATGTAGTTCCTATATGCAGCTGAATAGTTTTACTCTAGTAAGTGACAGAGCCATTTACACTGAAAATAAGTAGAACAATATTCCAAAATCTCATGAGATACCTCTATTTCCCTCTGTGTGTGCTCATAGAAGAGCTGTATTTTTTTTAATTATTTTTCTTGTTAGAACTATGTTATTGTTTCTACAGTTGCAACATGTAGGGAGCTGCTGTCACAAGATACACCTGTCCCTAAAAAGGTTTGGATTTAGATAGGCAGAGAGTTAACTCGGGTTTTGAGAGGACTTATGTCTTAGGTTACTAAGGAAGTACGTGCCACGGCTGGAACTGGACCTAGCACTCTGGCACCTTAACACTACAACCACCTAGTCCTACTATTTGATCATGTCAGGTTTGCTTATATATTTGTTAATTAATCCCAAATATCATTCAAGATAAAAAATAGTGAAGACTAAACGACAAATATCTTAAAATCAAGTAAAATTATAAGAAATTTCTGTACCAGAAATGGGATACTCTGGATGGAGGGAAGTGGAGATCACCCTTTCTGCACCTGTGCAGACCCCACTATAATATATTATTTATTCTACCAGAGTCCAGTATACATTTTTCAAAACCCTTAAACTTCCTGTATTAAAGACTTTTCACTCCAAGCTGAGCCAGTATTTTACCTTCTTGAAAAATAAAATTTTGCAAAGAAGTTTTCAGCTATATCGGTACAAATCTTTGTAAATTAGTGAAGTTACACAGGATAATGCCAGCTAGCATTTACTTAATAACCTTTATTATCTTCAGAATTTTATCATTTCTACAATACATACTATTCCAAATAGGAATTAACGGATACTTCAATGGACTGTCACTAAGTATTTGCTTTATTGTTTTTTAGAAAACGTTTCATTTTAGATCTTCAGGTTGGTACGCAATATTCAGTTTCATTGTCTGTTCATTAAACGTAATCCTCGCATTCTGTATGGTGCCTGTTCTTCCACAGGCCCATCAGCAACTGCAAATTGCAATTGTTTATTCACAACTGGATGTTAAAAGTAGTTTAAGATCTCTTAAAAAGACACTGACCAGTATAAGATAAACTTCTCTAGATGCTTCACTTTGAGTGATACTGGAAACGTCAAGGCTATTAGGGCACTTTATATTCTGGAATTAAATAAATAATGCATTTTGTTCTGTAAACTTTCAAGAATGACTGTTCCACAGAATTATCTTGGTTTGCTTTATTTGGATATAACATTCCAGAACACAAGCATGAATCATAAAAGACAACAGTTTTCTTAATGCAAAACAAATTAGCTATCCATGATAAATGTTTACTAGTCATACATTTTCTGTCTTTGATTTGCCAGGATAGATAAAACAGTTTTTAAGAGGTTATTGAAAAACATGGCATTCTTATGTCTCACAAGAAGGACATTTCCATTTTCAGGAAATGTAGTTTACAGACAAAGCATTTTGTATCTATGGAAGCACAGACAATAGAAATTTTCCCAAGCAATATCTAAACTGACAAATAAACAAAGGTAGTGCTGTATGAAAAGGCACCTTAATGTTTTTTAAATTAGCTGTGCCATGACAGAGCAGAATGGCGTTTCAATACCAAGAGTACAGAGTTCCAAAATCATTTAAGTACTGTGGATCCTACTCGTCTGTGGTCGCTTCAGTTTCCACTTGCATATAAGTATGACAGTAAAATCTGACATTTAGGGATACCACTTTTGCCTGTCATCATGGATATTTTTGTTAGGAAAATTTTCCAAACAGTGAAAAATATTGATTCATTCATTTCATGGAAGTGGGTTTTAAGTTAGGGAGAGAAGAATATAATGAGTGAATCTATGTGTCTTCATCAGATAGGGAAATCCTGCGTCCAAACTTTTACTGGATGTCTATCTTAATTGTACAACATGGTTTTGTGGAGCGATGAGTAAATTTCTCTCTCCTTGTGAGGAAATTTATGAAATTTTAAATAATAATACACTGTAGCTCTATTTTAGTGCAATGGAGAGTGGAACCGAATTATATAGGATGTCTTGAATTAGGTGAAGATTTTTGTTAACTTCTGTTTATAAAGCTTTCACAATTCTCTTATTTTCACCCATTTATACATCTAATCCTTTCTTATTGGAAAAAAATAAACAAAATTCAGAATACACTCCTTCTGCTATCAGGCTGCTAACTGACAAATTTTGCATGATTCCCAGAGCTCTGTTACCATCTTTGATCTTACTAGGGCTCAAAGGAAACAAATTAAAAATGTATTAATTTTAGCTGGTTCTGAAGCAGAGAGATGCAAAGAAATCAATTTTTGTCAAATGAAAACTACAAAATCAGTAGGGGGAAATAAATTATTTTTGAGTTTTAAAGAGCTTGGTAGAGATAATGGAAAGTGGAGTAGAATTAGTATTAAAAATAACTGTAACACTTATAATTGAGGTGCAAATCTGATTTTGACCTACCTATTTTCTCTTGGTTTGGGCAGCAGAATAACTTCTGCTCAGTGAGAGGAGGGGACTGTTTTCTATGTTTCCCTGATCAGCAGAGGAGGACTGACAGAGGGTAAGAGGAGAGACAGGAGAATGTAAGTGGCAGGAGCACATGTGGTGTCCTGGGTAAGCTTTAGCCAGCTGAACCATTCGAAGAAGCCAGCCCTTCTGGTAAAATTTAGAAGGTTGTGAAGCTCTCTCTTTTAATGGGAACTGTGTTGTCCTAGATTTTAGGGAGCATTAAAGCAGTCCTGCATAGTGATTGCTCTTGCACAGCTTCAGTAGGGCAAATAAAGTCCATTCACTTTTGACAAATACCAGAATAGTAACAATTCAAAGCAGTGATTTGAATAGGGAAAAGCTTGTGATTATAGACTAGGAGAAGAAGTTGAAGAGGGAGACTGAATTTGGATAAGAATCACTGGGGACTTAAAAAAGATTGAGAGCCATCAAAGTGTTGAATGGGGCAGGGAAGGCTGTAAGAAGTGGTCAAGAAAGCTGAGTATGGTGGAACGGAAAGTCTGAGTTTGAGATTAAAGTGGCAAACTCCAGCTGAGGAATTAGATCTGGTTTAAAATTAGATTAAGATTGAAATTTAGAGGCAGGATGGCAGGCCTGAAAAGTAGAGACATAGACTGGGAAAGAAACATAGGAGTGGAAAAAGAATGAGAGGCAAGAAAAAGTTGAAGTTAGGACTGGCTGGAATGGTTGCACAGAAGTGTGGGCAGAGCATAAAAACTGAACAGAGGATTTTAGGGTTTCACTGCTCTTTTTTCTATTACTGTGTATCTGTAAAACCTACAGGCAAAATATGTGCCTTGTCTTCCTGCTATGCTGTTGTACAGCTCATGATAGCTACTGGTTACTCTTTTAGCTCAAGCTGATGAGGTGTGCAAAGATCTAAAGGTTCCTTTTGCTGATGCGTGCAGCTCTCTATAATTGAATTCTCTTTCTTTGCATTTTCTTTAAAAAGAATGCATTCATTAATATGTTAAAAGGCTTATGTTGTGGCTTAAAAGTGAATCACTGAAAACCTACAGCTTGCCAGGATCTCTACAGTGTTCCCCACGTGCATTATCAGGACACCAGTGCAGCCTTAGTTTTCAACAGGATACCAGTGTCATGGACCAGACACAGTGAGTCTGCTCTGGGCGTGCAATAGGACTGTATAATAAAAAAGGCAGTTTTCGGTTGCAGTCTTTTTTCACTTAAACCAGAAAAAAAATACATAATGAAAAAGGCAGTAGGAGTTTTGAGGAAGGTAGTCTTGTGTATAAGACAGTTAAGTGCCAACATGAAGAAAAATAATTAATTGCCAGAGTTATTTGTTACGCTTTAGAAATCTCTCTGAGCACAGTTCTCAGAAAAGAGTAGCACTTCTTTTTGAGAAGGAAATGTATTACCTGAGTGAAGCAAAGTGAGAATTCTCACTTTTCAGCTTGTTGCCTTCCCACTCCATTTTTAACACAATTTGGCCACTCAACCTCCCTAATTCATAGAACCATAGAATCACAGGATGGTTTGGGTTGGAAGGGACCTCAAAGACCATCTAGTTCAAGGCCCCTGCCATGGGCAGGGACACCCTCCACTAGACCAGGGTGCCCAAAGCCCCATCCTACCTGGCCTCGAACACTTCCAGGGAGGGGGCCTCCGCAGCTTCTCTGGGCAACCTGTTCCAGTGCATTACCACCCTCACAGAGAAGAAGTTCTTCCTAATATCTAATCTAAATCTCTCCTCTCTTAGTTTATACCCATTACCCCTTGTCCTGTCACTACACTCCCTGATAAACAGCCGCTCTCCATCTTTCCTGTAGGCGTCTTTAGGTACTGGAAGGCTGCGATAAGGTCTCCCTGGAGCCTTCTCTTCTCCAGGCTGAACAACCCCAGCTCCCTCAGCCTGTCCTTGTAGGAGAGGTGCTCCAGCCCTCTGATCAACTTTGTGGCCTCCTCTGGACTTGCTCCAGCAGCTCCATGTCTTTCCTGTACTGGGGACCCCAGAGCTGGACGCAGTACTCCAGGTGGGGTCTCGCAAGGGCAGAGTAGATGGGGAGAATCACCTCCCTTGACCTGCTGCCTGTACTGTTTTTGATGCAGCCCAGGACATGGTTGGCTTTCTGGGCTGCCAGTGCACACTGCCATACTTAATGGTTCATAAACTCAGGTGCGTGGAAGACTGGAAGGGGTAAGAGACCATCCATGCTCTTTCTGGGGAGCAGGGCACCTGGATTCCTCTGAGCAGCCCCCAGTCCTGACCCCTCCAGTCGGGATGGGCAGTGGCTGACTGTGTGCTCTTACCCCATGATTCCAGCTGCAGGGAAGCTGTCAGTACCTCCAATTGCACAGTGTCCCTGGGAAAAAAAAAATAACAAGGAGAAGAAAGCAGCTGGAGAGCACACAATTACAAGTTTTTGTGCTGCTGCCTTCTCCTCACGACTTATCTCTGTTTATTGCTATGCCCATCCCTCATCTGAAAACATCTGCAAGAAAGTTTTATAGGATGAGTGTAATCTCTAGTTATAAACTTTTCTATAGGGTTTTTCATGTCACCTATGGAATTTAGAATTTATTACAATGAATAATCTTTCTCACAAAAGTCCTAAAGAGGTTTTAAAAATATATTCGTTATCCCATTTATTTAAAAATGAATGAAGCAAAGTTTTTCAGATTAGATTGACAGAGGATTTAGGTCAGAACCTCACAGGCCATATCTTATTTGCTCACTTAAATTCCTTCGTAGACAGTTCTTTCTGTATTAGCATAGATGTAGATCATATTACCTAATCATTTGTTTCTGTAAGTGCTGCTATTAAATATTTTTCCAGGTCAGTTAGACTGTAAATATTTATACTTTTCGAAGACTTTTTTTTTCAATCTAGCTAGAGCTTTTTGTTTTTATAACAAAAAGCTCTATACTGGATTTCCCCTAGGATACACATGTATTTCACTAAGTATGTATGAGAGATCACAAGTCTGAAAAATAGTCAGGATCCAAAAATTTGCTTTGGGTAACCATACCAACAGTACGACAATCTATTAGAAGCCATCTGCTGAAAATGAACCAGCATATGGATACCTAAAGAAATGTTCAGCATTATTCTTCAATCTTTGAGAGTAAGAAAGACAGTGGTTTGAAATTAGCTTATGTTTGGGATTATTGTTTTCCTTCAGTATGAGTATTTACCACTGGACCAAGTAATCCATGATACTTACACTGCAGTATAAATTATTCAGGTATAGCTTCTTGGGTTATTAATATACAGAAATAGTACTTCCTAAAGCGATTTAAGTGGAAACCAAATTATTTTATTACTTTTTTTCCCAAAATACCCATAACTATAAATTTTTAGTCCAAAGCTTTGAAAATAGTCAGTGTAATCCTAGAACCCATATTTAGATATAAAATAAGCATCCTGTTTTCGTAAGAGCTGATCAACCAAAATGCCAGCCAGGGAACAATAGGAATCACATTTCTAAAATTCACATTCATATAAATATGGATCAGGGAGCTAAATCTCAAGCTCCTGTCACAGAAAGAAGTTGAGCTAATGAACTGTACATCTAGGAGAAAAATCTGCTTTTGAAGTAATTTATGTATGTAAATTTCTGCATGGTACAGTTTGATAAGGCTAAAGCTCAGTAGCAACGAAAACAATGAAAACTCTGTGTGAAACGTAACTGCTCATAAACGGTGCTACAACCATAATTTCTATGTATTATGAGAGTAATGGATGACAGAGAAATAAAGAACATGTCGCTATACAGTATGAGGCAATTTATTCCTGAATAGCTTGAAATTAGATTGTAAATGTAATCAAGTGCATTGATGTCCCCAGCTATTTGGTAACGATGTAGTATGCTTTCCCACAGAATTGTTCATTAAGGAAAATATTAAAGTCTACATATTTTAATGTTATCTCAAACAAAATCAGAACATTTCTTCCAGTCCATTCAAATTCTTTATGCACTTTTTTCCTAAAGATTGGGTTCCCTTTTAGCGCTACAGATAAACATTCACATCCCTGGCAGAAATTCCTGCACACTTCTGGCAATCTTGGGCTCAGCAGATGCATTTCTCTCAAAGGTGCATTTGACCAGCTTTGCTGATGGGAGATGCAGCTCAAGGCAGCATACCTAGCTTTACTTAAGGTAGAGTGCAGAAGTTAACATGATGCCGAGGTCAGGTTCTAAGGGTGTTCTCCAAAACATTGTATAGCAAGAATAGTTGGTTCCAACACTGTCAAGTCTGATTATTTGTGCCTTTTTGGTTTTTAAGACTACAGTGTTTTTAATTTTTTTCCTTTCAAGAGAGCTTTGTGAAACTAGCCATGTTATATCACTCTGTGTGCTCCCTGAGGTTGAATTAGCAGTGTAAGCAAAACAATTGTCTCTCCAGTTCTTCAATGCATTGTAACCGTGACTGAGGCTCAGGCTTTTGAATAGGAGGGATGTTATAATTTCTTTAAGCTGTGACTGAATCCCTCCCCTTCTCTAACCTCTGTAAAATTTCGTTCTTCTGCTCCCTCTAGGGAGCATCCCTCCCTAGGATGTTTCACCTGTCTTTTATATGAGCTGGAAAAGGGTAAAGATGTTTTCTAAATGGACAGCTCTCCTGCCAGTGAGGCATAGAGTCAACACATCCACATTTGCAAGGGAGTTACTGAGGGGGTGAGTCTGCCCAAAGATGCTCTACATTTATTCTGAGCATGAGTCAGTAAAGACTACACATTCTAGAAATGTGTGCTTTAGCAGAGTAGTGACTGTAGCTGTTTAATTCTCAAACCCAAACTTTTTGGTCAGGAGTACCATGCACCCTATTACCCTTGAAAGCATCAAAAATCATTGCATTCTTAGACTGCAGATCTTCACAGAAAACAAATTTATTTTTTAATTTATAAGTAGATATACAAATCTTTCATCAAATTAATCAAAGCACCTCTAAGAGAGTAAAATGTCTTAAGCTTAGCTTTTTGTTGTAAGTGTCATACTGGTCAAAAAAGCTTGCTACTACAAAATATGTTTTTTAAAATGTTAGCATTCACTCATTAAAACTAATATAATTGCAGTGTGAAAATTTTTCCAATACTAATCATAGAACCTATTATAGGAAATACTCGTAATAGCTGTTGAAAAAACCTTGTGGAATTATTGAGAACAAGTGCATAATGTGTTTTCAATAGTCCTTTTTTCTCATTCCATAGCACAATAGAACTTAAGAATGTGTTGCAGAATAGTCCTCTAAAATATTAATGTTTCTAATAACTCAAAGATGAATATCTCCCTTGGCCCACGTATGGCAAAGTTCACCTATCTACCACTGACTCTACATCACCATCCCCATGGCATCATCCCACCTGTGCTGACTCACTAAATGTAGGGGAGCAACTCTAAGGTGTTTACCAGTTAATCATTACGGGAGAAATGAAACGGTAGTTTATGCAGCAGAGAGAATATACTGGAGGTAGTTTCAGGAGTAGTTATATGGTCCCTTTTTCAAACCTTTCCAGAAATTATAATTTTTCCCCACAAACTGTTGTTTTTTCTCTTTCCCCTCCAGTTCAGAAAGAGGTCCTCTGTCAGCATGATTTCTGTACGTCCTAGGGAGAAGAACATTGGGTGTCAGGTTTCTGAGGGCTTCAATAATTGCTGTCAGTGCTAGTCATTTAATGGAGGAAGGTCTAGGAAGATTCACAGAAGGATCTTTTAAAGAAGGTTCCTCTCTTCAGCTTCCCTCCCAGGAGTCTGGGGAAAGGACAACCGGAAAAAAA